>JANAVB010011397.1:17842448-17976831 GCA_029216955.1 Iris pallida | reverse complement strand
TCCATTAGCAGGTAACCACAACAACAACATCTATATTTGTCACAACTCAATATTCGGGAATTAAAACTTTACTAAACATTTGAAATAAATACAACTGGAATTTAAAAGTACTGAAATAAATACTGAATTCAAATAACAGAATTTTCAAATAGACAACAAAAACTGGGAAAAAGAAAATCTAGCTAAACTGTCGGCTCATCGGCCTCAGTCCCTGCGTCCTCCAAAGGGGACTCTGACAGCACCACTGGGTACAGAACCGGGTCGTAATAACTGCTGATTAACAGCTCAGCATCCTCAATATCCCCTAAAAATGTATCTCCAGTCAGGAGGGAGCAAAGTACAATATTCATGCTAATTTGACAGTTGCAATAATAATAGAATCATGCACTTTTAAACAATTTAGAAATGAACAATTTTCTAACAGTAAAACAGTGTGATTTGAATAGGCAATGAATATGACCGGCTTGGGTTGTACAGTAGTATCCTATTGAAACGATATGGCTTATCCCCGTGTGAGAGAGGGGTAAGCTAATACAGTTCTAAGTTATCAGTTGGATGTGGTCATAAATATTACACTATTCCTCCAGTACCCAACAGTCAATCAGTCAGTGCTCTCAGAGAGAGTTTCGTGTTGCATCGTGATTTAAACTTGCAGTAAAGCGATTATTAAATAACTGTAAACTAACACAAAATGTACTTGCCTCAAAATGGACTGGACTGGAAAGGGATGAAGACTTCGAGATGGGATTAGACTCGTCCTCGAAATCCTACATTCGAGAAGCTGACTCAGAATCCAGGGTTACCAAGCTAACTATGCTAGTTGAAATCTCTAATTGTGTCCTAATCAATTTTAATCTTCATTAATGCAATCACAACAAAAATGCGATTATCGGTGCATTGTAATTAATAACGAGAGAAAATGTCATTTTAACTTGTATTTTGGAAAAACTCGTAGTTACCAATTTAATTGATTAAAACTTTGTATTTTCGTAATTATACATATAAAACTATATTTCTTGTTTTAATGAGAAAACATGATCGTTGTTAAAATATTAAAAGCTTGTAAATTTTAATGTGAGAAAACTTTATTAATTTTCTATATCAAAAATAATTATCTATTTTTGATTTATACGTACGCTAAAATAACTCGCTAAACCAGAAAACAATAGAAAACCTATGCTACAAATTTACAGGTCACAGAGAAAATAGACAGGCTGGGCTTATGCCCATTACAATTTATTTACAAAAATTGAAATAAGACGAAACAGTTGTTAGTTCTAAAATCTTCCTACGATTTAATTATGAATAAACTAAATAATAATAAAAATAAATTAAATTATTAATGAGTCTCAGATATGGTCCAATCGTCATATAGGCTAATGTCTCAACGTCCGGGCGAAGCCGGTTTCGTTTGCAATTAGCCAGGGCCCATTGACCAATACGGTCGTCGCCCAAAATCCAAAATATTAATATTTTCCGAAAACCATTTTAAAATCATTTTAAAATTATAATTAAATTTTATGGAAAATCTGACAGCATTTCCTCTATTTTTGGTCAACCCAAAAACTGGAAAAGTGAACCAATATTTTCCAGTATAAATCCCAAACCAGGGAAACCCATGAATTAAATTCCATAACCAATTTTATATAAAAACATATTCACAGAAACGTTTCCGGAAGTATTCGAAAAATCTGAAATGTATTCGGAGATCCAAAATCAACCTAGGAAACAATCACAACACAAATCCGAAAACCCAACACCTAGAAATTTATTTCCGAAAGTTTCGGAAAAAGCAAAACAAACCAACAGAAGCTTTCCGAAGGTTTCACGGAAAATATCGGAAACAAAACGTAACCCAAAAATCGAATTTCCCGAAGGAGATTCGTGGACCAATTCTCATCATTGACACGGGAGGGACGAACTACTGTGATTAACCAGGAATTACCCAAAACGACGGAATCCGAAGGGTTGCCTCGGACTCGGGACGCGCGAATCCACAGAACGAACTTGGAATCCCGTGGACGCGCTGGACAGGGGCTGGACAACGCCGAAAGGGACGCTGGCCGGGCACTGGGCACCGGGAGAGACAGCACGCGGGGGGCACGGAGGCTAGGGCACGGCCGGGAGCCGGGGAGGGCGCGCGGGTCAGCGCTTCTGGGGGCGGTCGGATGGTCCGGTTGGCACGGCGATGGACGCCGGGGAGTCGGGGCGGCCGGAAAGGGCCGGAGGGCGCCGCGGGGTTGGGGGTCCGGCGCTGGAGATGCCCGCGGCGGCCGGGAAGGGCGTTGGCCGGGAAGGACGTTGGCCGTAGGCTCGCAGTTGGCAGAGAGGCCGAGGGCGCTGGAGTTCGGGAGAGGGTCGAGGCGGGATGGTTTGCTTCTGGAGGGATTAGGAGGAAGTAGAGAGAGGAGTGAGGAATTGGAGGAGAACATGGGTGTGTGTTTAAAAAAAAGTGGGTTGAGATGTATGTGGTTGGTGCTGCTGAGAGAAGAAGTAGGGAGGGCAATAAGGGTGAGGGGAGAACGTGTGTGGGGGTGTGCTGGTCCAACGTGGACCAGTTCAAAAATATATTTTTTAAAAGAAATCTGAATTCAAAAGAAGGGAGGGGGTTTAGGTCGGGTCTGGGTTTTGGGAGGCTGGTCCGGGCTCGGGTCAGGTCAGCACTCAAAAGCCACTTATAATTTTGAAATTAATTTTAAAACTCATAAATAATACTAATAATAATAGTAATAATATTATAATAATAATATTAAATTACATTACAGAAACTGGGTTTCACAATAAGTTACCCCATGTTTGAGTAGTACAGTCTGCACGAACATAGTGTGAACTCAGACGAACGAATTGATGGTTAAGTTGTGGATTTGAGTCAAATTGATTCGAATGATATAGTTGTTCGATGAAATTGACTAAAGCGTTGAGCATGACTCTGATGGATGAAACGTATAGGAAGTATGTTCAAAAAATTTGAATATATGGTAGATGAATTCGAGTTGAGTAATAAGTGATAAGTCGATGAGTGTTACTCCGTTAGTTTTGAGGACAACTTTTTTCTAAGTGGTGTACTATGTAATGCCCCATCCCGTTCAATTCAACTGGAGGAATCGAAATGCAACGACGTTTGGACATAGCCATGCAACAACTTGCTTGAAGTCACGCTCGGTCGAGGTAACTCCTCGATCAGGTGGATGGCTTCGGTGAACTTGCCTCAGTATGGCCTTCACACTAATAAATAGAAGTTTTTACTGCACTGAATAGGCTTGATAATAAAAGAGATGAATCGATATAGCTAAGGGAATAATCCCATTATGTCAAATGTGTATAGAACTTGAAAGTGTTAGCTTGTTGCCTAGATACCAATCCACTATAGTTTTCAAAGTGGCACTCGGTTTGTCGACCAAACGTATTGAGTTAAGCAATGTTATGACGTGGGCTATCGACTTAACATCAAAGCATACACGTTCCTACAGTCTCAATGCTATTCATATTAGGCACTATCTCACGGTTCTACGATTCTGTATAGCCACATGTTCCCATGGTCTCAAGGCTCACCAAATAGAGTATGACTTGGGTGGTAGTGTCCACAAAATACAAATGGTTTAAGGCACGAACGACGGTTGGTTCAATGATAAGTATGTCATGATCTACGACACTTATGGAACATATTTTGTTCAATTTAAGTAGGAAGGCTATGTAGTAGCCTTTTTTTTGCGTTTCAAAGAATGGAAAGTTCATGCGACCATTTGTCTCCGAGGACATCTCTCGTTTGGGAGTCTCTAACGAACTATAAAAAGTATGGTTTATGAGGACAATTTGCAAAGTGTTTGAGTCGTACCACAAATTAGGCCATGCATTTACGTGAGTCTAGTTGTTCTCTTAGGTGCGTGGTCATGGACAACTTATGCACAAGGGCGATGTTTTTTTGGACGACAATTTGGGGCCACGGAACCGATCCGGCCATTGCTGAAACACGGTATAGCTGATGCTGGGTAGGCAACCAGGAATTCGATGGGCTTTCATTGGGGCTTGCTACCTGTATTAATCGACCTACCGTCTCTTCTAGCTATGTCAAAGATGGCTTGTTAATGCCAGTGACCTTTCATATAGATTAGTTGGTGTACTGAGTGACAATTTGCATGTACGGTGTCGGTCGAGTTGCAAGAATGTATAAGCACGATAATGATTAATCAAGTAAATGGATGCACGGTCTGCAATACGATTATGGAGCCTAAGATTTGGCTATACGTAAAGACGCGTACTTCAGCACGAGATATGGTGTCGTGTTTTAAATCGTTGATGTCATGCCCCGACCCAAAAAATCGCTCGTCCTCGTATCGATTTATCCGAATTATCGTCCTCGCTGGGGTGTGATGCCATACAAGTCTGGAGTTGCACTCGTACAAGGCAAGATGACAAGTTCTCAAATGGTTATCTTTGATATTGTTATTTAGCAATGGAAGAAATAGAGTACATGAAACAATTCTCTTTATTGATAAATGAACTGAGGTTACAAAGGCTTTCAATAGTCCCAATTGAATTTGCCAGATTGGCTACAACACTCAGGTTCTCACTTGCCCACAAAGGATTTTTACCGTTCCATATAACATGTCTTTTATATCTCGGCCACATCATCATGTTGCAATGTCCGAGCGTTAATACGGTCACACGCCTCACTACGCTACATCATTCTATGCCTCAGTACGTTCAAGCGAAGCTCCGTCGCGAGCAAATCATTCCCTGAACCTGCAAGCAATTTGGTGGGAGATCAGTACTAATCCTCTCGCGTACTGATCAGAGACCCACTTTAACAAAACCGACATTAAGTAGATATATGGAATTATGCAGCATACAATTTAGTGACCTTTCTATCCTTGCCTTAGGGTTAGTTCATGGCATATTCGAAAGCATTAAAACATGTTATCATGGCAAGCATGTTATCGTTGAATTTATATAAGCAAACAAGCAGGAAACATACAATTTTCGTGTTCTTTCGTGGTGCAACTTCTTACCAACTCGACGCACTCGTCCTTGCACCGACGCAAGGGGAATACTGCTACCATCCTTCCCTGTCATAATATAAGTGATCGCTGTGCAGGATCTTTGTGCGCCTGTACTTTCAATTCGTCGTTCCTTAACTATATGAAGGTCACTGGCTTTAACACCATAATGGACATCAAGGTACAAACGGTGACTTCTTCAGCCTGGGGTGCTACTCCCACACCATGAAGTACTCCCGAACGAAACTGATATTTGTGATGCTCTATTTCAATGGCAGGTCGCAAGCCTAACATATTAAAATACCCCACACAATACCCATCTCAAATTCCCTTTCTAGGTCAAACGGGTTTCGACAACCGGTCTACCACGTTCGAGCGATAAAACTTGTTCACACGTTGTCCGTGACCATGCAACGCGTCAAACTCATACAACAAAGCAATTTTCCTATCTCTATTTCCATTAGCACAATGCACCAACTCAATGTTCATCAACGAACACCCCAAAGGCCATAAACATTTCGACGCACCATTCCACCTTTGACAGTTTCGTCATATTCATGCCATAACTGTTCTCTTTGCAACGAAGACATCCCTTATGATTCTCGTACATGTACGCACGTTTTGACACATTTATTATCTTTCCTTCGAGTCATGCATTTAAGGCACGCCTCGATACCAAATTTCCATGTTCTATGTCTTAGTGTTCACGATGTAAGTTCCTTCCCTCCGACTCGTGCAATAAGGCATGTCTCGATACGGTATTCAATGTTCTATAGCTCGAGCACTGAGGCACTCACGCCGATATAGTATTTCAATGTGCTAGCCCTCTAACTCATGCGCGGGGGCACAAATGACTTTTGCACTAGGCACTCGTCGATACAGTTATCCCATGTTCTTATGGCTTGCGCACCAATGCGCTCGCCTTTGCGATATTTCGATGTTCAATAGCGACTCGTACATTTGATGTACATTTTATTTCAATTGTTCTATCTAGTGTTCGACATGCACTATGATTCCTTCCTTCGAGCCACGCTCGTGGTCTTGATAGGTTAACTTAGCATACAATGGTTCATTTTACTTAGGCATGAAGGAGTAGGAAAGAAAAGTCAAAGTCCTCCCACCTTAAGACGATACGCCTTCTTGTTTCGTCGAGCTGATGCGGCTTGATTTCATAACTTTGTTGCACGGCCAACTCAACTGACTTAGCCATTCGAGCACTTCGTGCTTCGTTGAATTATCCGACCGATTTGGCTTACCGTATCTATGCCTTAGTCTATTGCGATGCGGTGATTTGGTTTTGCGAACACCATTGCAAATAAGGCAAAAAGTCGACCTCTTATATTTCAGCATAAACATATAGCCTGCACACGAAACCAACTAAACTCAACATTTGTCTGGCTTGTGCCTTTGCATCGATTCGATTTCTTAGAATCTTCGAACCGACTCAAAGCATTTCTCTCATTCGGGCCAACGTAACTCTTTGCATCAATCCGACTCGATGCATTTCTCGGGTCAACGAATCTCTTGTATCAATTCACATCGATACTTAATCGGGTCAATGCAACTCTTCGAGTCAATGACTCAGCATAATGTACCGTGCGGAGCGGGGTATTACATAATATAACGCTCAAAACAAGGTTCGTCCTCGAACCAAAACCAACAGTCAGTTCAAGTGTTTTCTAGATCGTTTCACGATCTCGCCAACTATCGTCGTTCCGTTTTAAACACTCGTGCAAGCTTTCATTAAATTTTAGTCTTTCCTGCAGCTCAATTTGAATTTATTATACAACTTAACTTGGATCGTACGCATATTCAAGGTGTCCCAGAAATATATGTATTTCTGCCAAGCCTAGTGGTAGAAACTTAGAACAAAGCTGACAGATAAATTTCAATTCTATGCTTGCCATCTTGTACTCTCGATCGGATTTATCTTTAGCGACTGTTCTCGAATTTTATCATATATGTATATTCGATACATATGTGATCCATTCAACATAGTCACTACATGCGACGCGATTCAAAAATCATATTTCTCATTTTGTAAGTTTCGTATGGACCATCAATTCTATTCGTCGCATCGAGCTGTCGTGTATCTGATCGCAACGAGCCTTCGCAACGTCTTGCGTTCAAAGTCGTTGTCCAACTATTTTCGAAGTTTCACTTTACAACTTATCTCGATACGATTTTCCTTTGTTAACTTGCAATACATCAACATTCAAGGCTACGCCAGCTAGAAAACTTTTTTAGGCACCATGTTTAAATTCTCCCTACGTAACTTTTAAATAGTCATTGCACAAAGGCCACAATCTATTCGACACCAAAGTTCCATTCGAGTCGACGATGCTCAAAGGCAACAATCGTTTTGACACAAGGGTCTTTCTACGACGCGTCTTATGTTCGATTCCTATCGAGTAGGAATTTCCTAGCCAAATTTTTGACTTGTCCGTCGTGCTACATCAAATATAAGTTTGATTTATGCAAGCTCAATTGTAAGGTGAATCTGAATTTTAACGAAGAAACTTTGAAAGTCATTCTCATATCACTCGCTCTCGTGCATAGCACAATTCTCGAAATCGCCTACACTTATCATCAACATGCACCACATGATATTTGTTCTCGACACAATTCCATATGCGACATCATATGGGTCTACAACATTCACTTTGATTTGGCGGTCAAGTCTTCTAGAGTCAGCTACCCCAAAGCTATGCTCGATAATTGTGGATCATTAACGAAGGACAGTTACTACGAACCATGCTATATTATTTTGGACCCAAATCACGTTCCGACTATTTCTATGGGACTAACCCAAATCCGGACAAAACTATTTCTATCGGCACAACTGATACGCAACTATCCTCTGAATAATTCATGCACTACCGTTGATAATTCTGCGATTCATGAAACATCTACTCGTATTGAGTTAGAGTCTTTCTACCCACGGTCGACATCCGAGAAGCTATATGCATCTAAACAATCTTCAATGACTTTATAGTCTCGTCCTGATCAATCACAAAGTTTACGATCAACCAGTTCGACACTTCCCTATTGCTATTTTTCGAAAAATCTCGATATCGAAGGCTCGCCCCATTTGTATTATCACATCGTGCTTACATTTCTAGTGTATCATTTTCGATAGCAAGAGGGTCAACTTTGAATCTGTATCAACGTCAACTTAGCTCGCACACCAACTCATTTTCCCGATTCGTGACATCCCGCTATACTTTGATCGCATAACCAAGTTACCAATTATCTAACATCGAACCCTGGAGTTATACGACCACGCCCTATAAGTTTCGCGTGTTTCAGTCGTACTCAAATGAGTTTCGTCGCAACGTAACCAACTTTCTCTAAGGCACAATTTATCTACATCAACCAACTTTTTTACCGAGTTCGCAATTCGTAGCATTCAATTACAATTTGTATCACCAACATTTTCATCGAGTCGCAGTTCATGTGAACCAATTTCAACTCATATAGACCAACATTTCATAGAGATCGTATGTCGTACGATCTAATTACAATTTACATCGACTAACATTATCATTAAGCTCGCAAGTCGTGCGACTCGTCATAACTTAGAGTTTCTTATCCGACCGATCCGACTATTGCCTCAAGACATAATCATTTCGTTAGTCTCGATCATTCGACCGACTTATAAATTTTTGTTCGACGTATCATTCATTGATACGACTCCCCGTCCTATCGTTCCAAACGATTATCGAAGAACACTTGCATCAACATACCATCATACAATTTTCCAATCGAGTTTCGGTACTCTCTCATTCGTTGCGGACAAACCTTCCGCAATTCTCATAACGTGTCGATGCAATCCATTGCACAAGTGGTATAACATATACCACTCAGAATCGAGTCATTCATCGCATAGGTGGTATGGTATATACTACTCGAAAATCAAGACATTTCCTTCGTATCATACTCGGTATGAACCAACAATCTATTCTGACTCACAATTTCTGCAGTGATCATGCTGATCACAATCGTAACTTTTGATTAATCAAAATTTGACACAATTCGGCTAATGTATTCATATTCCGACACAAGTTCGGTGCGCAATCGAACGATTCGTTCTTATCGACTTACGATTTAGTTCCGTCCGTTGCACCTTGTGCAACGATTCTCTTTCGACATTCGTTGCAGCTCGTGCAACGATTTATTCCCAACATTCGGTGCACCACGTGCAACAATTTATTTTCGACATCCAAAGCCAATGCTTGAATTCGTTCAACACATTCATATCAACTTTCATGTTCATTACAATGCACCATTCACAACTGGTTGCAATTTATGCAACACATCCCGATTTTCATTATATCTATGCAACCAATATTTTGATTCACATCTCGCGACTTGTTGCACTTGTAGCAACAATTATTTTACGGCTCATTGCACGCAATGTAATAAACATTTTACAACTTTTTCAGCAAACATCATGTAATTTCCAAAAGACATGCGACAAAATTACACGACTTATATTAGACTTATTGTATGGAACATCCAGTGTGGCATTGAGTAGAGTCAAGGGTGATTTGATGGTGGTGGGCAAATCTTTGGAAATTAAACGAAGCAAGCGTCCTGAGGAAATTGAACCTAGAGCTCTGATACCAATTTGTCACACCCCGACCCGAAAATTGCTCATCTTCGCATCGATTTATCCAAATTATTGTCCTCGCTGGGGCGTGATACCGTACGAGTCTGGAGTTACACTCGTACAAGACAAGATGACAAGTTCTCAAATGGCTATCTTTGATATTATTATTTAGCAGCGGAAGAAACAGAGTATACGAAACAATTCTCTTTATTGATAAATGAACTGAGGTTACAAAGGCTTTCAATAGCCCCAACTGAATTTGCTAGGTGGCTACAACACTCAGGTTCTCTCTTGCCTACAAAAGATTTTACCGTTCCATATATCTTGTCTTCTATATCTCGGCTACATCATCTTGTTGCAATGTCCGAGCGTTAATGTGGTCGCATGCCTCAATACGCTATGGCATTCCAAGCCTCAGCGCGTTGAGCGAAGCTCCGTCGCGAGCAGATCATTCCCTGAACCTGTAAGTAATCTGGTGGGAGATCAATATTAATCCTTTCGCATACTGATCAGAGACCCACTTTACCTAAACCAACATTAAGTAGATATATTGAATCATGCAGCATACAATTTAGTGATCTTTTTATCCTTGACTTAGGGTCAGTTCATGGCATATCCGAAAGCATTAAAACATGTTATCATGGCAAGCATGTTATCGTTGAATTTATATAAGCAAACAAGCAGGCAACATACAATTTTTGTGTTCCTTCGTGGCGCAACTTCTTACCAACTCGACACACTCGCTCTTGTACCGATGCAAGGGGAATACGCGTACCATCCTTCCATGTCATGATATAAGTGCTCGTTGTGCAGGATCTCTGTGTGCCTGCACTTTCAATCCGTCGTTCCTTAACTATATGAAGGTTACTGGCTTTAACACCATAATGGACATCAAGGTACGAACAGTGATCGAACGGGTTCCAGCTACCGGTCTACCACGTTCGAGGGATAAAACTTGTGCACAAGTTGTCCGTGACCATGCAACGCGTCAAACTCATACAACCAAGCAATTCGCCTATCTTTATTTCCAATGGCACAATGCCCCAACTCAATGTTTATCAACGAACGCCCTGAAGGCCATAAACATTTCGATGCACCATGCCATCTTCGATAGTTCCGTCATATTCATGCCATAATTGTTCTCTTCGCAACGAAGCCATCCCTTATGATTCTCGTGCACGTACACACGCTTTGACACATTTATTCTCTTTCCTTCGGGTCGTGCATTTGAGGCACACCTCGATACCATATTTCCATGTTCTATACCTTAGTGTTCACGATGTAAGTTCCTTCCCTCCGACTCGTGCAATGAGGCATGTCTCGATAGGGTATTCAATGTTCTATAGCTCGAGCACTGAGGCACTCGCGCCGATATAGTATTTCAATGTGCTAGCCCTCTAACTCGTACGCGGGGACACAAATGACTTGCGCATTGAGGCACTCATTAATACAGTTATCCCATGTTCTTATGGCTTGTGAACCGAGGCGCTCGCCTTTGCGATGTTTCGATGTTCAATAACGACTCATACATTTGATGTACATTTCATTTCAATTGTTCTACCTAGTATTCGACACGCACTACGATTCCTTCCTTCGAGCCACGCTCGTGGTCTCGATAAGTTAGCTTAGCATACAATGGTTCATTTTACTTAGACATGAAGGAGTAGGAAACAAAAGTCATAGTCCTCCCACCTTAAGCCGATACGTCTTGTCGTTTTGTCGAGCCGATGCGGCTTGATTTCATAACTTTGTTGTACGACCAACTCATCTGACTTAGCCATTCGAGCACTTCGTGCTTCGTTGAATTAGCCGGCCTATTTGCCATTAAAACAAGAAGAACAAACTTTTTTGTATTGAACTTTTGTATCTAATTACAAACAGAATAGAGTACAATATAGGACTTAGATGTAGTCCTAGGAGTACACTTTTGTTTATATCTAGGAACCATGGCGATGGAGTGAGTGGTAATACGTTGACGATCTGACGACGATCACGAACTCTCTGAAGGTCTTGATTGCTCTGGAACGGACAGTGACTTGAAGAGGATTGAGACACTTACAAGTGCTCTGGATGTTGATGCAGGTGAAGTATTCTGGAAGCGGGGTATGAAGCGTGGAGAGGTTGAATGAAGGAATGATCCTTCTATTTATAGACAGCAGAATGATCTTCTTATGCGCGCATATGTGTTATGCGCCTAGAGAGCTTGCACGTAGGGACGCCACGTGGCTGATACTGTTGGACGCATAAATGATGCGCCCTAAAGTTGGAGCTGAATCTGTTTGAGCTGCATTGTTGGCCTACAGAGGAGCTGACACGTGGCAGTTGGAGATTCGGCTGTTGCTAAGATCTTGGGTGGTTAGCACCCATTCATTGGCAGAACTGAGTCAAAATGACACGTGGCATGCATCTTTGGCTCAAAGATCTCGAATTTGGTAGAGAGTGGTCTATCAGGATGTGCCTAGGATCTGGCGCATGGGGGGACTTGGTCTATGACTTTTAGAAGTCACAAGCAAGTTTGGGCACATGACTTTTGAGGCGCATGTAGAACTTCAGGGGCATGGCGGTAGAGGCGCATGCAGGGACTTGACTTCAGTCTTTTAGGATCAGGAGCAAGCCTGGGCACATGCCTTTTAAGGCGCATGCAGAACTTTGGGCGCATGCGAGTGATCAGCCGGCTACGTGGCGGGGCACAGTTGTAACCGACAGAATAAGTAATGATGAAGCTGACGTCGGCGGCTCTTCGTTTTCTGTAAAAGCGGTCAATTGTTCAGTCTTCGGGAAGCATCCTGCCAACTCTGTCATATAGCATTAAATGCTTGGTGGGTGACGAGCCTGAGTGGACGCATCTCTGTGCATCACTGGGAGCATCATTCTGTGCTCCACTGGGAGCATCATTCTGTGCTCCACTGGGCGCATTGGTAATGGACGCATGGTGCGGACGAACGCATCCACCGTATGGCGCATACTCATTGGTCAGTCTTTGACGGCTTTTTCGAGGCATTAATGACTTCTTTGATGTTGAATTCGAAGGGGCAAATTCACCACCATAAATGCAAGTTTATTGCACTGACTTTGGAAAAGTTACCACTTGGCGCAAGGGTTTGATTTTCCCTGGCCTATAAATAGCAGCGTTAAGAAAAGTTTATTTCTCGTTTCACTTTCCTTCCCGAATAGAGATGAACTCTACCGGTTCTCCTCCTTGGTGAGACGCTGCACTATGGGTTGCAGATCTCCTCGTTCGAAGAAGCTTTGACGAAGAACTCCTTCAGAAGACTGAGATGCGCCAAGTTGGTTGTTCATGTTCGTGCACTTCATTGACTGTGTGCCATGATGTTGATTACTGGGTTTGGGTTTTATCGTGCTCCAATTTTTATTATGCAAGAAGTACCGCAGGCAAGGTGCCTGTTGCATCCAAAGATCGGGGTTATAGCAGACTGTCGTGTTCTGCTCTATAACTGCTTCATTAGTCGAAGCACTCGTATATTGACGAGGAAGTGATTCGCTCTGATGGGACGGGATGATGCGCCTAGCTGAGTCGTCAGAGTGATGCGCCTAGCTGAAGTTTTTAGGCTTTCTCCTTTGTAGTAGAGTTTTCATTGTAACAAAGAGTTTGGACATGTAATAGACTCTCATATGCAATAAAAGTTGATTCTTATATCTTTCTTTCCTTTGCTGTGCCGAGTGTCCTATTTTGAGTTCCTCTACACATAACATTTTGTGGCGCATGACGCTTTAGGGCGCATGCCATTTTGGAGCGCATAAAGGTTTTGGCCCTTGATGCGTCCATAATTTCCAAACTTCTACAAGACCCCTTCAAAGCTTTCAAAATTTACTGCCAAGTTTTGGAATACTTTGAACAAAAAGCATGGGTAGTAGATGTCCTAGGCACATACCATGTCTGGGCGCATGGACGCTCGGCGCATATGCGTATTGGTGCATGTTCTTCTTAATTTTAAATGTCCAAGAAGATAACGCCTTGTTTTGCGAAGTGATAATGATGATCTTTTGGAAGATATAGAGCCGTCGGTTTTACGAGACCCGAAGCAGTTGCTGCTGGCATCACGTCTCATCGGTTCATGTGCGTGGCAGAGCCTATAAATAGGTGCCTGATGAAAGAGAAAGTTCCCTTCTTTCTTTCTTCTTCCTTAGAGCTTTTCATTTTCTTCCCTTCGAAAACCCTAGCTGAGATGGCGCCCAAGACTCCCCGTGGAGGTGCTGGCCGAGGCAGAGGCCAGGGCAAGAAGCCCGTCGAGGCCGACGTCGAGGAGGCCCCCGCTGTCGAAACGACGCACGCCGAAGTGCGGTCGGAGGTGATCGGTGGGTGAACTGCTGCCTTGGGAGCTTTTGCACAGACACTACATTGCACGTTTGGAATAGCACCACTAAAGCGCATGGATGCGGCTGAACGAGCCACATCCTGACGATGCGCCAAGGTTTCTTTGAGCTGACGCGCATGGACTTTGTCCTGATAATGCGTCGAAGCTTCCTTCTACTGACGTGCATGGAATTTGGTCCTGATGATGCACCGAAGGTTTTTCCTATTGCGCATGGACTTCGATCCTGTATATGCGCCATGGTGGGATAGAGTTAGTGCGCATGGAGATGCGCCAAGACTTTTAATGTGTTGCTGCTTTGCATGCGCCAATGTTGAGTCGTGTTGCTGATGCTTCTTTTTCTTGTTGTGTGGCAGTGTCCATTCTGAAAGCGGAGGCGGTCGTGAAGGAGAAGATACCATCTTTTTTTGTCAAAGGAGAACCGGTGACTGTTAAGGAGGAGATAACTCCAAAAATTGAAGTCACCATTAAGGAGGAGTCCGTGCTGGAAGGTAGCAGTACCGGAAGTTCTGACCCTCATGCTCCTGCCGAGGACCTTAATCAGATAGAACCTTTATATGCGAAATGGCTGAGGGAGTGGTATATGCCTCAACGTAACTATTATTCCTGGCTGTAGGATTTTATTGTTCGTTCTGCAGCTGCCATTCTTGGGGAATAAAGCTGAAGCCGACTTCCTTTTCTTGTCTTTAGCATTTTCTATCTTTGTTCTTCGATGTCTTGAGATGTAATTTGCTTTTGTTTCTTTTCAACGCTGATGTAATCCTTTACTCTTATTAGATGAAGAAAATAAAGAACTTTTGTTTGTTCAACTTTTGTGATGAACTTGTGATTTTTGTGGGCCTATTATCTTTTACGCACCTTGGTTTCTAGGTACAGATAATAAGTTGAGAGAGGGAACTAGCATATTTACTCAGAGGTGATATGGACGTGGTAAATATGGGGTTGATGTTAGAGTTTTTGTACTCAAAGGCGATGTAGACATGGTAGGAATGAACTTGGTGGGGGTAGGTAGAACAACTCAGAGGTGATATGAACGTGGATGTTCTATGATTGGGGTGTAACAACGCGGGGTTGTTGGATGAAATGTTTACTCAGAGGTAATGTGGACATGGTAAACATAGATTTTAGCGTGATCTTACGAAACGTAAGATTTAGCTTTGTGGGGATGTCGAGAAACAACTCAGAGGTGATATGGACATGGATGTTTTCTACTAGGAAGAGAATGCAATGGAACAACTGGGCTCCGAAAGCATATGATTATGAAAGAATGGGGGAGTGAACTCTATGGTTGAGTTCATAAGTTCTCCTGCTGGGGAGATGGAAGTACATGTTGAGGGATCTCAGGCATAATACTTCTTTAGGAACTTGCCGTTGATTGGCATTATAAACAAGTCCCCATTTGGTTTGGCAAGTCGGTAGGCGCCGTTAGAGTACACCGTCTCTATAACGAAGGTGTAGTGCCCTGTCCCGCTCAGTCAATAGGAGGAATCGAAATGCCGACGGTGTTCGAACTTAGCCTTGCAACGGCTGCTTGAAGAAATCGCTTGGTCAAGGCGACCGCTCGCTCAGGTAGGGTAGTTTCGGTGAACTTGCCTCATCTTTGCCTTCACATAATAATACGTATGTTTTCAACTTGCACATGTAGGCCTAATAATAAAGAGATGAATCCACATAGCTAAAGGGAATAATCCCGACGGGTCAAAATGAGTTAGAACATAGAAAAAGGTCCAACGGTCAGCTTAGAGTTGGTGCACGGCGTGATTTGAAAATGACACTCGGTCCTTCGTCCCATGGCTTGGGAGAAGGAATGTTGGTCTTCGATACAAAACTGTGAATTAGCCTAAGTCATAGGCGTCGCCCGCGTAAATGCTCGATAAAGTATGCACGCTTCCGAAATGCAGGGCTTGGCATAGCCTTTGCTCGTTCCTCGGGTTAAGTTATAGGCTTGAGTAAGTTAGGCAAAGTTATGCCGGTCGACCTAAGTCATTCCGAGTGCTGTCCCGCTCATTCTACGGTTGTCAAGTTAAATAGTCCCACGATCCCAAGGCCCGTCATATGAGGTATGACTTGAGCGATAGCGTCGCGTAGAACGTAAGTCGGTTTGAGGCACGATGCTCGGACTTAACGTTAAGGCATGAACCACGGTCGACTTAATGAGTTTTTGGAGAAAGGACTATCGAATAGGCATTACTTAGTTGAATGAAATGATACGGTAACATAGAAAGAATGCTCGCGACCGTGGGTCGTCGAGGGGTCTCAAATGATGAAGTCTTGAATATGGAACTCAAAAGATAGTAAAACAATAAAAGTAAAGAAAACCAAACGGTCCTAAAATGAAGAAGTGGGTCGAGTCTGCATGGTCATTGGACAACTTGTGTACCGGTGCAGAAGGATTTGAGATTTGTTCCTCAGACGGTTGCCGCGACCAAGGGACCGATCTGGCCTAGGAGGAACCACGGGCCTACGGGACCCTTGGATGGTGTGCGACCTGACCCAAGGGGTGCGCCGTAGGACGGCTATTAGGGAAAATTCGGCGAGATCGCGCCTCGTTTGACGAACGTACCCTAATATCCAATGGAGGTCCAAGATAGCTTGTCGTGCTAGTGACCAAGTTCATATAGATGAGTCCGCACGGGCGGCAATCCGCGTGTGTGCCTTTGGATTGAGTTGAGTTGAATGTGTATGCAGTTAGAAGACATAATGTCTGGGCCTAATATTTGGCTACAGCGAAGGCGGCGTGCTTCGGCACGGGATGTAGCATCGACTCATGACATGACACTGTGAATAAGATAAATTGTATTGGCACGAGGTTACGCATTCGGCTAGCTACCGGTGCGACCAGTTCGTGTGTCAGTTCATATAGAGTTAGTTCGAGTTTAGCTAGTGACTTGCATTGAGATATGTATTGTTCGAGTCATGGATATGACTGGTGCAAAACTTGGGCAAGAAAGACTATTAGTAGGTGTATGAGATATCTACCTTTAGCCTCATAGTTACCCAGTTATGGATTCATAGTTTCTCGGTTATGGGTGTATTACTAGAGGATATACCCGGCATCGGTCGCTAACCGTACGCCAAAATATGGTCGGGAGGTATGTTATTATATACATAAGTCTCTAGCGGATGCTATGCTTTATTCCTTCGCCTACTCATATGTACCAAAGTAGTCTTCAAGTGCATTACACTTAGATGGATAGTTTACCATGTCAATTATATTCATGTTCATGTATATTTGCTTTTACTGTTCATATTGTGGCTATTTGTTGTATCTTGTTACATCCCTCTGAGGACCTGATGATCTCTCCAGGTGTTAGTTAGACTTCCGACATGAAGTTATCGAGATGTGTTTTGCAGGATTCAAGCACTATTGGTAATATTTCTTATTATCACTTTCGCGTTTTGTGTACTATTTATTTTTGTCTTTGATTTTATAGCCTAGCTTTACTGGACCTCTATTATTCTTCAGCTCCATTCCTAACATATATGTTGATGGGCTGCAGACCATGACATATACTGTTTGTTCTTGATTTTGTTTATATTGTAGATTGAGACATAGTTGAGATATAAATTAGTTAGCATATGCTAGTTTACTTTATAGCATACTACGATTAGGATAAGTCCATAAAATAGGGAATACTTATTCTAATTATACAGCTGGCATGCTCATGTCCTGGATTCCTATATATTTTGGAATAGGGGCGTAACATATTTTTGTGGTGGTCCATGCAGGTCGAGTTAGCCGTTTCAGTTACGTTACTGTACCGAGCGAGCCAGTGATAGGATAATATAATAGGATCTCAATCCACAACTGTCGTGAAAAATCTTTTGAATTTATCCATCGCCCTTGAAGCTCGGAATTGAAGTTGATCGACTTCCTTAATCTCTTTTTTTGGATTCTCGTCATTCCTTCTTTCGGAAAGACGAACGCTCGTTCTTGGTGAACCATTTATTCCATAATTGGATAGAACTTAGTTGATAGAGTATTATAAAAGGGGATGATTACAAAAACAGGATTGGGTAGGTACCTCTATTAGGTAGACCGAGCAGATCGGATGGATAGTATATGATTCTCATCGACAACTTAACTCTAACGACAGACTTTAGGATCAGTGGATTATAACCCTTCTACCCTTATATATGCTAGAAAGAGGTTTTTTGGAGGAACCAGAAGGAACATATAATAGGACTTTAGAGACTAATTGCAGTTCTCCACTAGAAGTGATAGTCACCCGGGGAAGACTAGTGGAAAGGGACCAAAGGGTACTCTCATTATAAATAAAAAAATTCAATAAGCATCACCTAGCATTAACTTCCACCCTTACTCAAAAGAAAGGTGTATAGTGGGTAGGCGTATTTATGACTGCTAGATGGTAGACTAGAAAGAGCAAATTGTAATATATCATTTAAAGGTTGATAGGTGATCTATGGAAGTATGGCTTAGGGTTTAAGAAATAGATTTAGTATTTATATCCTTTGAGATTAGACCTACCTAGAAAATCGACGATGAAATTGGAAACCTTATATTGAGAAGACCAGCGGATCATACACATTGATATAGAATTGTAGGAATCTTAGAATACCTTGTAGATAGAACAGTAGGGTTGGACTAAGTTACATTTAGTGGTTATGAAGAAGGAGGGATCGTGAAAGTAGCAATATGGATAGGCAATTGTCATGACCCGCACCCGCTTTTCGGACGCGAGAGCGTGAGCAAGCCAGCTATGTATCAAGCGGACTCCAGCCCGACTCGAATATGTAAACGCTGTCAAGAGCATGGTAAACTGCCAAATCATGGCAAAACAAATCTATATCTCAATCCACAATAAAATTAGAAAGCATGAATGAACACTATAGGTCATGGTCTGCAGCCCACTAGCATATATATCCGATAAGACTCCAAAGAATATAACAAGAGTCTCTAAGCTGAATTAATAAGCAAGATATCTCATGATAAGGAATGTAAAGCACGAAAGGACAATAATTCTAATATCACTGACAAATACCTGAATCATGCATCACAATCATCTACCATCCCGCTCTGCTAACTAACTCCATGCAATCGCTAAACCTGAAGAGATCATCAGGTCCTCAGGGGACATAGCAAGATACATAAAAATATGCCTATCAAGCAGTTTAATCATGCATGAGAATATAAACATGATATAAACAATAAACGAGACTTAACATGGCAAGAGACTACGACCAAAACTGCTAACAAGTGATTAACGACAAGTGGCTACTGACAGGTGACTATGAACTGGAATACAAGAACAACTACACGTAACTGAACTGTTGGATGAGCAAGTGAACACGAGATCAATGGAATACCAAACCCTCGTCCCGAGTGGACTCGCAGGTTTGAACTAATCACTAACCCTCGTTTCGAGTGTGGACTCTCTGGTTAGTTCAAGGCAAGGCACCCTCGTCCCGAGTGTGGACTCTCTGGTGCAAATAAACAAGTCAACATCCTCGTCCCGAGTGTGGACGCACAGATGTAAACAGATCAAGACAATCACCCTCGTGGACTCTTTGGTGCAAATGGTAGTCAACCCTCGTCCCGAATGTGGACTCTCTGGTTGAAGAAACGATAACAAAGATTTAGCAGTTCAACTACACGTACTCATTCCAAGACACGACTCAATCGAGGCACAGGTGAGACAAGGTACAACTCATGTCAAGACACGGGTAAGGACAACTCTAGCATGAACTATAAAACGAACAAGTCTGGTGTAACTACACTATCTAATCACGAAACTGATATACAAGCAAGACGATAATCTAGTAAAACATGGAACGCAGGAAACATATAGATAAACTCACATCAACTAGAGAATAAGATGATAACATATATAAAAACATGAAAACTATAAGCATGAAAATAAACTGTAGAGGGAGGCAAGGTACCTTGTCTGGTGTCCAAGGTTGTGCTACATTGTACGTGCCCAACTCGAGTCTTACTCCAAGAAGCCTATTCAAAAATATGCACAAGATTATTATCTAATACTATTAGGGATTTGTATATGGTTTATCTATACTTATTTGATTTAATCTTGCAATCTAGTTTCAAATGGCAAATAGATTTTATTAAAGGTTATAAGCTATCTTACTGTCAATTAAATACCACATCATTTAAATACTATACTATCTTAAGTATGTTACTATCTACTCTAATATCAGAGTTATATTTATATACTACTTCTTATATTTCCACAATGTTTAAGTTGATAGGACTAAAATGGTTGTGTCATTCGAGATGGTTGTATATGTTAAATGGCCTACGACATTGATTTACAAGCAAAGGAACAAGCAGAGAGTGCCCCACTGTCATCATCCTTTTTTTTATGCCAGTAAAAAGAATGTTAGATTAGGTTTATGCTTACATAAAACTATACTTATATTTACTAAATAAGGAGGAAGGAGGGGGCTATACCAAAGATTATTAACATATGTATTTACTAATTAAGGTCCATTATGCTAAATAAGGAGGATGGAGGGGGCTATACCAAAGATTATTAACATATGTATTTACTAATTAAGGTCCATTATGCTAAATAAGGAGTAAGGAGGGGGCTATACCAAAGACTATTAACATATGTATGGTGCTGCTTTAATTTCCAAGCGGAAGTTCAAACTTCCCCTTTGGCTCGGTTGCTCGGTCCCTTGGAGGCTCCTTATAGCCGCGGCGAACTCGAGGGTTGGCTTCAATTGTGCAAGGATGAGACTGCTCCGGCCTCGACACCAGTAGAAGATTACGGCGACAACAATGGTGGTGTTGGCATCCCAGGAAGGCTGTGCGGGTCGGCGGCAAGATCTACTGTCAGTTCGTCGAGGGGTTTTGAGTCGAAGTTGACGTAAATCGATGTCGAGGCATGTCGCAGCCTGGTTGGCCATACACTCGGGGCTTCGATCAGGAGATGGTGCAACTCGAGCAAAGTAGCAAGTGTCATTATGGTCGTGATGTGCTCGGACGATTCGCCAAGGTGTACTGTAAAGTTGTCGGCCTTGGCGGCTTCACCATCGCTGGAGACACTGGTTCGCGTGCGGATTCAACTGGCATGACAGCTGTGAGGGTCGATCCAGCAAGGGGTTAGGGTCCATACACACACGAACAACGACGGCCATGGCCCCGAACACGCGTGCACTACGAACTCGGGGACGAGCTCTGGCACTCCACGTCATGCGGGATGCAGCGGCTGCCTAGAGGCTATGTGTGTATCGTGAGTTATGGAGAGATGGTGAGGATAATGTTGGCTAATGGAAGATTATGTTATCTCATATCCATCTATCGGTATGGAAGTTTTAGTATATATATTTATCTGGAAATTGCTGAGAAACCCAATTTCGGGATAGGCTTTTATGAAATGCCCACCCGCTGGATGAGTTTTATGAAATGTCCAGAATTAAGTATTTTCACGTTAAATATTCCAAGATTCCCTTTTAGATGCCACCCGCTGGAAACTGCTATTTTTATAATACCGAAACTACCCCTCCGCGCGAATTGGTCATCTATATGTATTTGAATTCAAAAAACTCAGATCTGGATTGCGATTTTCGTCTTCTTCTTCTTCACGAAAAATCTGAATTCCATTGCTCTCATCTTCAGCAGAGATCGCAAAGATCGTTCGTAGTTCGGTGTGCTTTTCTTCGGTCGAACTCAGATCATCGCTCGTCATCATCATCACCATCATCATCATCTTCATCGACGTCAATTGTGGAGAGAAGATCTTTCTTCTTCTTTTCCATAAGAATTATCATCGCATTGAAAGAAGAACAAAACTCTTTATTCCTGAAAAAACTAAATTATACGGAGAATGGCCATTCTCCTACGTTTTAACACTGGAAATGACCATTCTCCGTGTAAATTAACACGGAGAATGCCATTCTCCGTTTTATTTAAAACGGAGAATGACATTCTCCTGCGTTTTAACACTGAAATGACCATTCTCCGTGCTAAATTACACGGAGAATGACCATTCTCCGTTTTATTTAACACGGAGAATGACCATTCTCCGTGTAAATTAACACGGAGAATGCCATTCTCCGTTTTATTTAAAACGGAGAATGACATTCTCCGTGTTTCTAACAAGGAGAATGGCCATTCTCCTGCGTTTTAACACTGAAATGACCATTCTCCGTGCTAAATTATACGGAGAATGACCATTCTCCATTTTATTTAACACGGAGAATGACCATTCTCCGTTTTATTTAACACGGAGAACGTCATTCTCCGTTTTATTTAAAACGGAGAATGCCATTCTCCTGCATTTTAACACTGAAATAACCATTCTCCGTGCTAAATTACACGGAGAATGCTATTCTCCGTTTTATTTAACACGGAGAATGGCATTCTCCGTGTTTCTAACACGGAGAATGGTCATTCTCCTGTGTTTTAACACTGGAATGACCATTCTCCGTGATAAACTACACGGAGAATGACATTCTCCGTGTAAATTAAGACGGAGAATAGTCATTCTCCGTGTAATTTAGCACGGAGAATGGTCATTCTCCGTGTAAATTAAGACGGAGAATGACATTCTCCGTGTTAGTAACACGGAGAATGTCATTCTCCATGTAAATTAAGACGGAGAATGACATTCTCCGTGTTACTAACACGGAGAATGACCACCCTCATGCGAAATTAACATTTTTCGTGTTCTAACACGGAGAATGACCATTCTCCTGCATTTTATGGTCAGCTGAAACTTTGGAGAGCCATAACTTTTGACTGGGAGGTCGAAACGAGGTCCCGTTTGTCGCAAAATGAGCGTATCGTCGAGGAGACTGAAAGTAACCGCTTCATCGTTAGATGGCCTTTAGAAATTTTAAAATCGCAAAAAAAATGATGTTTGGACCTCCGTTTTAGCACTTTTGCCGTTTGTCCCGGTCTTTCCGAAATTTTTCGACGAGTTTTTGAAGATTTTTTAGGAGAAAACCTAGATTCGAAAGTGAGCAGCGTATGGAAGAAGATGAAGTATCGAAACGTTTTTTTGAAGAGCAGTTTCGTGGGTGTTTTCAATAAATTAAAAGGAAGGGCAAAATGGTCATTTGGAACCCGCTTTGGATAAGTTTCTCTAATTCTGGGCACGCCATGAAAGTTTTTTTAGCGGTGGGTTTTACATAAAACTTTTTTAGTTTTTGGGCATTTCATAAATCCTCCCAACATTTATATATGAAGTACGGGGATTGTTGGAGAGAGGAGGAGATAACGATGAATCTGCTGATAAATATAAGATAAAGATTGAGCTATGGAGAGACAAGATAGGCTAGGGAGCTCTTATGATTTGTTACTACCTTCACAAATTAAGTATAGATAGGCTTAAATAACTAAATATAGGTTTAGAATTTTGATTTGAATTTATATTATGGTTGGGTTCAATCCATATGAATTCGAATAGGAATGGCTTGGGTTGAGGATCAGATCCGATTCTTAATGCCTACCAACAGGGCACGAAGGAGGATTAAAAGGATTTTAAATTTAACTAAACAAGAAGTTAATTAGTAATCATATACCTACTCAGCAAAGACAAATTGAGTAACATGCTAGTTTTGTTGCAACACTCGACCACCATATTTGAAATGGGAGAATCTTTGGAGCAAAATAAGAGAGGACATGCTTAGGGCACTAGCATGTAAATATGTAAGCCCATGCGTTCTTTGTTATGGATGGACGCAAATCCATTTAAGAATTTTCTCGAATCAAAACTCTCCAAGCTGGTTACAAGTTGGAATAATATATGTTGATAAAAGCATAAACTCCTACTAATATTTAAATTAAGTAGCTACCAGGCTACTCCATAGCAATATTATATATTATATAGTTATCAACAATTGACTTACATGTATATAATAATCAATTCATTAGATAGTCTTTGTCATTAGATTTTTCATATACTTAATTATCTCATTATTTTAATATTAAGAACTTATAATATATATATACAACCACCTTTTGTGAAATCGGCTACTAGGTCACTAAATTAGAATAGTGATACAACATACGTCTACATGGACGCCTTTGGTCTCCCTACGTGCCTACATGGGTTTGGGTTAGTTTGGTACAACCGGGTCTTCTAAAAATCACCATTTAAAACAAATAAAAAAATATTTCAAATTTTTTCGGGAAGAGGAGTTACAGCAATAGAGATGAAAAAGGGTGAGGACCTAATGGACTACATTCTTAGGGTGTAATACCTTGTTATTGAAGATAGCATCTAAGGAGACCCTGTCATAGAAGGGGGCAAAGAGATTAGAGATAAGAAATCCTAGGGTGTCATAAGTTAGGTTATGACCTTAAGATATTAGTTAGCATAGTCTCGAGAATCAAATGCTATCCTAGGGAACCTTGTTAGAAAAGCCAACATTCTAGTAGGAGTAGAATCTTAACATCCTCCGTCTAACTGATCATCCGAAGCTCAGGATGTCGTAGAACCTCAGGTAAGGTTCGTCCTTGATCATGCCACGACCCCTTTAATTGTGAATACGTTTTGCAACTTTCTGTCTCAAGATTATTTTTCATAACTAGTCGTCTCATTTAGGTAATTGAGTATGGCCTATCTTCCTATCCTAAGTCGAGCCACACTAAGGATAATCTTTACTCCTCTATACCTCCATAAATATACCATCCATGTCACGGTAGGTACTAGTCCTTATCTACTTAAATTTTCTTGATCAGGTCACTATGACTTAATGCTCCTTACGTATAGTCATGATTTATTTCTTTTAAAATAATTTGCTTATCCTCTTATATAGTGCTACGATTTAGTTCCAATAACCCAGGGTTCCATAATAGATAGATTGTAGGGCCTCACAAATTTTATGGTTTTCCTATAATTATAAGTGATTGGGAGAATCTTCATTCCAAATAAGCTAATAAGTCAGTAGTTTATGGCACCCACTTTCTAATCAGACTATTTGGTGTCCGCTACCATGTCTTTGATATTTGGAGCACAAGACTAGCGGTTACCTCCAAAAAAATTTCATATACATGACCTAGACAAATTCACCTTCGATTATGCCTATCATGTCCTACTCAAACGCATCTCTTCGTGCACTACTTTTAAAGCACAACATTCAGGCCTAGGGCCTCAAACGTAGCCACCCCCGTGATACCGTTGACCATTCCAACCTAAATTGGAGGCTCGACCTCGACCAACCCTTTCAACCCACCATACGATTTTAGTAACCATGCTGTTAAACTTGGTGTTATTTATAGTGCCTCAAGAAAACATGATTCCTTGTGATATATTCTAGGGAGTTTGTTAGGAATAGAATTGCTTTGTAACCATGTATTTAAGGTTGGACCAAGACTGTGAAAAACTATTATTTATGGAATTTTCAAGATATGATTCCAAGCTTTACAAGACCAGATAAATAGCTAAGGTGGGTAGAATTTTATAGATATTCCCCTAAGATGGAAGTTACAATAGAGTACATTGTAGGATTTGACCCTAACGAGAGACACTAAGATTTCTAGACTAATCTATGCTATCCTTTGCCTAAGATATAACCTTGAATAGAAGTACTAAAGGAATTTTTATCGAATACTAATATCATGATAGGCAACCTAGAAGTATTAAATAGAGTATATTGAGTTAGGCTAGACAACTATCTCTCTATATATGGTAAGACTAGCCTTGAAATAATCTATAAAACACCATGACTAGAATAATTGACCAATAGATGTGTGTATCTGTTCAGCTCAGCCTCGACCCTTGTCAAGTAGATATGTACAAAATTTTAGGTTTACTTGTAAAAATTATATAGCCTGTTGATAGTCAAATGGAGTAGATTATTATTTTCCTTCTATTTTGTTGAAGACCTGACCTATATAGGAATATTGCTGAATTAGTAATAAATTTTTTCATTTACCAATAGTACCATAATGGTACTTAGGACTCCTTAGAAAGTCTTGATTTTATACCGCAATATCCAAGTTTTGTATTCTTCTAGGAAATTGTACCATACTAGCCCATGTCACCAGTAGGATCATGATCTTGACCTCGTTGCTTAAGTTAGAACGGATCTAAAACTAAGGTTACCCTATTTCCTGGTAGGTTTTGAGAAATTAGAATCTCATTAGTAGTAGAGTCCACTAGAAATCATGATTGATCTGTTTCTTTTATATCATATTTTATGTTTGATTTTGATGATAACATGTAATATCAATCAGACGGCCAGAAGTACATCTCCAGCAGAAGGTCGCCTTGTACCAGACAAAGGAGCTACCAACTTGTGACTTTTGCGGCAAGAAGGAATATATTCAGAAGGATTGCAGAAGAACTTAGGACGGTGCCATGGATTATTTATTATTATTAATATTATGTAATGTTATATTATTGTATGTTTAATTTCGAGGATGAAATTTCCTAAGGTAGGTAGGTTGTAAGCCCCCTGAATTTTTAAAATTTTTATATTTATTTATTTATTTATATTTATTTGTTTAATGCAGTTATTAATATATATATTCTTCCACTTTTATTTATGGTCACAAATATACTATTCCGTAGCTTTGATTTTTGGAGCACAAGAAATGCCAAACTCTAGAAGCTTCCTGCATGAATTTTGACCTAAACAAGTTTATCTTCGATTTGGTATATCATGTTCCACTCAAATATATATTCTTGTATTCTATTTGCTTTGCACAACTTCAGAGTCAATTTAGGCCGAGAAGTTATCTACCGTGAGACTTGTCATAACTTCCAACTTAAATTCCGGGCTCGACATCAAACCAACCTAAATGACCTAATATATTATTTTGACTATTTTTTTGATCCTACTACACACATGCCTAGGGTGTCCCACTCAAACATGGCCCCATGTGCTATTAAAATTCAAATGGCACATAAGACCCATTATGTGACTTTTTAAGCCTATTTCCAAATCGAAATTTTTTCCTTGACCCTAAACTTGTCTAACAAGATATAGATGACTTGTTAGGGTCATCCCCACATAGATTGGGCCATCTTAGATTTTTATTTCAAATTTTTGGAGACTTTAATTGGGTCAAACCTAATAGGAAAACTCAATCAATGCAAGGTTCTAAATTTGGAAACTTGTATATCTTTGTGCCAATTCCTCTTGTATTTGGTTTTCAAAATCTATCCAAAACCATCAATATGCACACAAGAACAGCCCACGACCGACCCCCATCAATGGGAAATGTTTGGTTTACAACCAAACTTTTACAACCTTCTTACAACTTACCCTCATTTGCTGACATGTGGGCCAGGCCACCACCTGGCCCACATGTCAGGAAATGGGTGAGTGGTTGAAAGAAGGTTGTAAATGTTTGGTTGTAACTGTAGCATTGCTCCCCATCAATACCCTATCTAAATACCATTTCACCCTACCCGAAAATATCCTAAACAAAACCCTAACCTAATCTCTACTGCTGCCGCTGTTGTCCCCTTCTTGTGCTACTGTTTGGTGCACTTGTCGACCACCTCCAGTATAACCACCTCATCCCTGACATGATCGAGAACTCTCTCCACCTTCCCAAGGCTGGCCATCACCGAAAACCACTCCTATAGGTTACAACAGCCCGCACAAGATATCCTCAACTTCCTGTCCGAAAATACAACTGTATGTCCATATTACAAATGTGTTTTTTTTTTTCACTTCTAGACATCCAAACTTCATGGGACCAAAACTAATGGGTTCTCCTATGTGTCTATTACCATCACATAAAATTTTATATCGAAATTCTTTTTATATTTTTCGAGGCACACGTTTTACCAAAGTGTGTCTAGAATCGACATTATTCTGTGCGTGATAGTTTTGAACTGTATAACTTCACTTTTACCATTGATATCATATATGAAAATAACCATATTTTGATTACCTACAATTCTTGTTCAATGAGTTTTTCATAATTTGTTGTTTCAAAGCTTGAATCATTCGATCTTTGAAGGAAAAATTCTGCCGTAAAATGAACTATCGATATTACCATCTTGTGAGTCCCAAATAATTTTGTGTGCATCTAGTGCTCCATATTATCGATCCTTGACTCAAGATCATAAATATTTGATAATTTAAATAATTTTTTACCATTTATTTTAGATTATTAAAGTTAGTTTATTTATGGTTAAACAATTTCTAATATCATTGATTTATCAATGTGGATATTAGTTTGATCATGAATTGACTTCTAAATACTTTTTAAGAAATAATAATTATATAAAAAGTAGTTCCAGAATATTAAAGATTTATTTTGGAATTAATTCTAAATATTTTACATATATCTATTTTGTGGAATTTTGTTAGTCATAGGAAGGATATTATGATTAGTATGTATTATGATTAGTTGATAGTTAGTTAATCCTATGTACTATATATATATATATCAATGATAGCAATAATGTTTGTATGGTTATTAACTCTATATATATATATTTATAGGAGTTCGTAAGATCGAGACTGCAAAAGTTGTAGCCGGATCCATAATCTACACTCTCGCGGCGATTCCAGGCAAGAAACCGTGCCACTGTGATCTTATTTTATTTTTTGCTATACATGGATGTGTTTGTTGTGTGTTCGGGTTAGATGTGTTAGGATAGCGTCTAAGTGTGACTTGGGTGCCGTCGATGATGCCATTGATGACATATAGTGGGTGTGCGTGTGACCTAGCATGCTAGTAGACTTCCTCAGGTCAAAGTTATTTTTAGATGACTTCTATAACTTGGACACGACTCATGATATGACACCGTGAATAGGATACACTGTGTTGACATGAGTTTACGCATTCGGCTAGCTACCGGTGCGAACGGGTCGTGTGTCGGTTCATATAGAGTTAGTGGGAGTCTAGCTAGTGACTTGAATTGAGATATGTATTGTTCGAGTCATGGATATGATTGGTGCAAGACATGGGCGGGGAAGACTATTAGTAGGTGTATGGGATAGCCACGTTTAGCCTCATAGTTGCTCGATTATAGGTTCATAGTTTCTCGGTTATGGGTGTATTGCTAGAGGATATATTCGACAATGGCTGCTGACCGTGC
The DNA here is from genome assembly GCA_029216955.1 of Iris pallida. Classification (NCBI taxonomy): domain Eukaryota; kingdom Viridiplantae; phylum Streptophyta; class Magnoliopsida; order Asparagales; family Iridaceae; genus Iris; species Iris pallida. Next base: position 17,947,892 of record JANAVB010011397.1, on the reverse strand, counting down.
ATCAGAACACAGTCGGGAGGTATGCTAGTATATACATAAGCCCCTAGCGGATGCTATGCTTTATTCCTTCACCTACTCATATGTAGCAAAGTATTCTTTAAGTGCATTACACTTAGATGGATAGTTTACCTTGTCAGTTATATTCATGTTCATATATATTGCTTGTACTGTTCATATTGTGGCTAGTTGTTGTATCGTGTTACGTCCATCTGAGGACCTGGTAATCTCTCCAGGTGTTAGTTGGACTTCTGGCATTAAGTTATCGAGATGTGTTCTGCAGGATTCAGGCACTGTTGGTAGTATTTTTATTATCACTTTTACGTTCTGTGTACTATTTATTTTTGTCTTTGATTTCATAGCCTAGATTTACTAGACCTCTATTATTCTTCAGGTCCATTCTAAACGTGTATCTTGATGCGCTGCAGACCATGACATATATTATTTATTTTTTATTTTCTTTATTATTGTGGATTGAGAAGTCGAAATATAGATTAGTTAGCATATGCTAGTTTACTTTACATCGTACTACGATTAGGATAAGTCCATTAAATTGGGAACACTTATTCTAGCCGTATAGCTGGCATGCTCATCTCCTGGATTCTTATATATTTTGGAACTGGGGCATGACATACTAGTATATACTAGTGACTATTTTATGACTAGTTTAGTCTAAATATGGTAAGTATAGATATGGTAAGTCTTGTGGTGATATTTATTTAGTCATTTTATATTTCTAGGAGTTCGTGATCAGTCGGTTGCAGCAATTGCAGATGGATCGATACTCTATACTCTTGCCAGCATTTCAGGCAAGATACCGTACTATTAATTATTCTGTATAAATATTTATGTTTGTCCTTCTTTTTTGTTGATAGTAGTTATAGTGGTATGCGTCCGAGTATGACTTGGGTGATATCGATGATGGCATCGATATGATAGGGGTATGTATGTGACTTAGTTGTGTATAAGACATTTTCTAAAAGTTGTGTAACTTCCATGCCATGACATATAGCATTACACGGCACTGTGAGTGAGGGTTCATTGTGTTGCCACAAACTTCTGCATTCGGCTAGCTACCGGTGCGAGCGGTTCGTGTGTCGATTCATGTAGAATTTAGATTGTGTCTAGTTTAGTGACTCACATTGAGATATGGGTTGTTCGAGTCATGGATATGACTTGTCACATTCATGGGCTGGAAAGACTACTAGTAGGCGTATGGGACAGCCCCTTTGCACTGCGTAATCTCTGGAGGAGACTAAGGAGTCATGAGCCTCATGTTTCATGGTTGTCTTTTTGGCTCGTAGCTCATAATTCATAGCATCGGCTCATGATCCAACACCGGCCTGTGATTCAGTGCTATGTATCCTTATCACCTACCCATACGCCTAATATTGTTTTCAAAATGCATTTATATAGTACAGTAGGATGCTGTACTTATCCCTAACCATAAGATGAGACAATATCTTGTCACGGAATAGTAGGCCATACCTTGTCCTTATTTGGTTGTGGGTGTGGTTCATTGTTTCGATGATAAGATAGTGGACCGTGTGGTGGTTCGGGTTATTCATTCAGTTCGTATTATGACATGGAATAGTGTCTTGTCACGGAATAGTTTGTCACTCCTTGTCCTTGTCTGTTTGTAGGGGTGGTTCACTGCTTCAATGGCGGGATACTGGATCATGTTGTGATCCGAGCTATTTATTTCATGTTTATATATTCAGTTCATATTATGTCATGTTCTTTCTGTATCTTGCTACATCTCTCTGAGGACCTGGTGATCGCTCCAGGTTATTGCAGAGTACTTATGATAGATAGATGGATGGTATGTTTGTGCCTTCATGCTTCAGGTACTGTTTGTAGCTTTATTTTATCATTATTTCGTGTTTTATATATTTCTTATCATCATATACTATGCTTATTAGCCTAGCTTTGCAAACTTATGTTCTCGAGTTTGCTGGAACATGTGTATTATAGGGCGGCCGACTATATTACATATCATTCATTTTGCTTTATTTACTTATATATGGATTGTGATATAGTTGTGATAGCATAGGTTACTTCTTCAGCGTAGTACATCTAGCGTAAGTCCATTAAATTAAAAACTTATTCTAGATCATATTAGCTGGCATGCTTGTGTGTCTAGTCCTATGTATTTTGGGACTGGGACGTGACATATCTCCTTGCAGACTGCAAGAACATGGAGCCACATGGCATAATCTCTTTAAGCCCTACGCAAAATGTGGGTTAAATGATTTTGCATGAAGCCTATCATCACGGGGTAGTGGCTTCTGCGAGAATCTTTTTCTCGCGAGATAGTATCTCCTACGGGAACTCACCAAATAATAATTAATAATTATTTTTGAGACTTTTGGCTATATAAATAGTATTGGTTTTTGTACATTAAGAAGGAATACGTACCTCACTATCAGCATCAACATCTTTTTTCAATAGCACTCTGCCCAAAATAGTATTTGCGCATATCAAAATCTTTTAAAAATTCGTCAACGTAACGAAGGAATCACGTGGCAATTCGATCTCCATCGCTACACTATCGAATCTCAAGAGACTTGTACTCTGAATTTTTGTATTTGTTGTAATCAAAATTCTTTTTAATAAGTCTTATAAAAGTTTTCTTTCAGAAGATATTCTTTTTTTTTTCTGTTCGAAAACAACCTTCAGTACCCAAAATTTTTGTAGAACATGACGTTTGAAGTTCATCATATTTCCAACCCTCTGTGAAAGGGCATGTTGAGTAATAGGTATGTCCAAGGCTGCCATGGTTTTGTTTTGTTCACTCTTCATTCCTTGTCGAAGGATTTTAGTTTTCTCTCTCTAAACATTAATTGTGGTTTTGTTTTGTTCACTCCGAATAATCGTGCTCCGTTGATTATTGTTTCCTCCTAAGTTGCTATGAACTTGAGTTGGAATGGGATCCTGAGTTGGTGGGGGATACTTGAAAGCATGCCACCTTATAAATTGAGTGATGGACTCAGAATCGCTGGCACAGTTGTTCTACCTAGTCTTAGCCATATGAGTAGATAAGGTGATGGAAGGATTAGAAACATAATTTATCAAATAAAGGACATGAACATGAAAACATAATGGTATATAACAGATGGCTAAGAAATAAAAGGAGGACCTTTAGAGTCTTTGTGAACCCTAACTTGAGGATGAAAACCTTTCTTAAATCTCCATAATATCCATAAATATTATGTAGGCTCGTAGTAATAGTACGACTATATCTAAGTACTACCACAACATCACACTAGTTGCAAAAACTATATATACACTACTAAAATAACCCCTTTTAGCGACGTCAGAAGACGTCGTTAAATAAGGAAAATCCGTCGCTAAAAGCTATTTGCGACGTATTTAGCGACGAAAATTGGATGTCGCATATAGGCATGTCGCAGATGACAATTTCGTCGCAGAACGTCGCTATTTGCGACGTCACGTTTCGTGTCGCTAGACGTCGCCAAATGCGCGACAGATAGCGACGTAAGGTTACGTCGCCAAAATAGCGATGTAGAGCGACCACTTTGCGACGCGGTAAACTTTATATATGATGACATGGCATGGCAGCCACGTGTGCACTTTAGCGACGCCTAGCGACAAATTTAGCTACGTCGACTCTCAGGTTGTCATATCCCACGTCAGCAGTTTAGCGACTTCTAGCGACGTTACGTCACTATTTAGCGACGTATAGCGACGTGTACGTTCCGTCGCTGTACATCGCCGAACGTCGCTATACGTCGTAGATATTAAAAAAAAAATTAAAAATATAATTGGTATTTTGTTATGCTGTGTGTCTGTGTTTACAGTGTGTGTGAAGTGCAGTGTTCGAACCATCGACAGTTTCGCTTACTGTTCTATGTTTTATCTTGGATAGAAAGAGCAACAGTGCAGGGTACACTTCTCAGAGCTTCCTCTTCACGTCCTTCACCTTCTCGGGAACCTGGACGTGAAAATGAAGCTCTTAGAAGTACACCCTGAACTATTGCTCTTTCTATCCAAGATAAAACATACAACAGTAATCGAAACTGTCGATGGTTCCGAACACTACATTTCACATTCACTGTAAACACAGACACACATCATCACAAAAATACACATTATATTTTTTTAAAATTTCGGCAGCACCTCCTTTGTATATCAGATCATCGCGTAGGTATATTTGTCATCCCCGTCGCAGATATCACAAAGTAAATATCACAATAAAAATAGGAGGCAGTACAAAGTAAATATCACAGACACGCATCCTCACAAACATCCAATAGAGTCAAATAAAAATGGAAGATGATAAAAAGTCTCCCACCAAGTGTATAAACAAAAGTGTACCAATAAACAATTTGCCCATAGGGCCAATACATACAAGTCATAAAAAAATCAATAAAATCACTGCGGACCCCTGCCGCGCAACAGGGATAGAATGTAGTCATACTGCTCCTGGGTGAGCTGCACCGTAGGGGCAGTAGGAGGCAGTGCAATGTCTGGAGTCGACGCCGTCGATGGACCGGGAGGACGTATCTGCTCCAGCTCTCGCAGTCGCTCACCATAAACAGCAAGGGTACTTACCACCCTCTCAGTACTCGCCTCAAGCGAAGCCGAAACCTGAGTGAGTGAGGCAGACATGCTCCTCTGCGATCCCTTCAGCTCGACCTGTCTACGCTCTGTGCGCTGCGTAGACTCGGTCAGCGTGTACAAGCTGGCAACTGTAGCCTGATACAGACTCATCATCTCCTGTATACTATGCTCGACCGCATCAAATCGTCCGGTGACGATCGGAGGGTCGGATCGTCGCTCGACCGCATCAGAAATCTGCTGCTGCAACTCGTGACGCAGCTCCTCGATATAACGACGAACATCCTCAGCTCGTGACGACGCCTGCGAAGCCGGAGACTGCGCACTGACAGAGGTAGCCCGGGATGACTCCGAAGCCAAATACGCGTCGTAGGATCCCGTACCGGAGTACGTACCCTTCTGAAGACCGCCAACGGCGGTCATCCAGAGCTCGTCCGGCGATGGAGCCGTAGGCGGCTGGGAGGAACTACCAGCCCCTCCCTCTGCTGGCGCACTAGCAGCAGCAGCCGCCTCCTCCTGTAGCCGAAGAAACTCGGCCTAGAACAATGTTTGCTAACGTGTAAGTGTTTGCTAAAGTCTATATTGATATCTATTTTCCTGTTTTCTAAATTATAGTAAATTAATATAAAGAATAAAACGTACATATGCCTGCGTCGCCCTCTCGTCAATGAAATCCCCAGCCCTCCGATGGATGACCAGGAAGACGGTCACCATGTTCGGGTCCTCACCCTTTTTTAACTGTTAAAATATATTATCTATTATTAGTATTAAACATTCTATCGAACTATATATAAATTAATGTCCGTCATAGGAAATATACCAGACGACGAAAATGCTCCGTCATCGGAATGGAGCCACCACACCACTTACCGGCGCTCGACCGCGCCACCTTGGCCTTGTCAGACCGCTCTTGGTACTTGGGCTCGCTGAATCTAGCCTTCATCGCAGCCCACTGCTCTGGCGTGATCCAACCATGGATCGGCTCTCCGGAGCGATCACGACACTTCTGGTCGTGGATCACATCACGGATAAGCTTGGCTGCGACGGCAGAAAATTGGCCCTCGATCCTCGCCGCCCGGTGTGGTGGATAGAAATAGGTCCTCTACAAGAAGTAAAATACAAAAGTTGTATAATATACACAAATGATTATTAAAATTTAAAAATAAACAAATTTTTTACCTTGAAGTAGGCGAACCAAAAGACCTTCCTATCTGCGGGAGCATCTGAGTAGTTAATCCAAGGCCCACCATAGTTCTGCCTCAGAAATACCCCCAGCTGTCTCTGTACTGCAGAAGGCCGATACCTATACAATAATAATTCTCATGAATATATATGTACATATAATCATTTGAGAAATATATATTAACTAATTAACTTACTTCATAGGCCCGTCCGTCCAAATCTCCATACGCGTCTCGCCCGGGGGAGCGCATGGAGGGTCGCTCTCACCTCCTGCCTGGACAGGATCAGTCTAATCGCCGTCCTCCATATGCTCGGCGTGGGCTCCCTCCATAGAGCCGTCGACAGGAGGAATGCTGGACGGGGGATCAGGGATGCTGGACGCGGGATCAGGAAGGCTAGACGACGAGGAAGGAGTCGCCAACCTGCTGGAACTGCCCTGTCCCGGTAATGGACCGGGAACAGAATGGTACAATGGCGTACTCGGAGATGAGGATGAGGGTACGAAATCTCCATCCCCAGCCCGAGGCTGACGGGACTGCCTAATATAAAATTCTCCGCGTCGTCCTCTTGGTCTAGTCATACCTGATAATAACATATGACAAAAAAACAAAAAAACATATTTATATGATAGACATCACAGATTTTTGAAAAATATCATAGTCACAGATAAAAGTGTCAATAAAGTGTCACTGAAGTGTCACAGATTTATATGATAGAAGTGTCACTAAAGTGTCAAATATGATGATAAAACAAATGTACAGATTTAATCCTCTTCTGAAAATTCATCTAGTTCGTTTAGCTCATCTACTTCTTCTTCTTCTTCTTCTTCTTCTTCTTCTTCTTCTTCTTCTTCTTCCTCCTCCTCCACTACATCTTCACTTTCATCTGCATCTTCCTCTTCAGATAATTCTACTTCTTCTATACAATTAGATGTGTAATAAGGAACTTCCGTCGTGTCCACTTCTATAATATTTGTTACAAGAGGTAGTTCATCCTCTTGATAAGCTATATCGTCAACCTTAAAGGTATTTCTAGCTTTGGTCTTGCATACTGCCCACCAGTCCGACCTTGTTGTTCCCCGTTTAGGATAACTTGTGAAGTACACGAGCTGAGCCTGACTTGATAGGACAAATGGTTCATAGGCTTGATATCGACGCCGATAGTTTATATCAACAAGACCGTGCTTGTCTACTTTCCAACCTTGACCTTCAATCGGATCGAACCAATCACACCTGAATAACACAATCTTAGCAGGCTCTATTCCATAACTATATGTCAGCTCTACGATCTCCCGTAGCACGCCATAGAAATTGCTGCCCGCATCAACATCTTTGTAGTTCGAAGATCTGATACACAAACAGCTGTTTTTGATGGAGTCGAGATCCACAAAGTTGTCTCTGATCGGGCAAGTTGTTGACTTGAACCTAAACCTATTAACACAGTAGCTTGGCCATATTTTTGCAGCATAAATTGGTCCCTTGGCTAGCGTTCTAATAGACTCATTCTCAAGTCTTGCGTATGGACGATCGACCTAAATACCACGAAAGAAGCAATTAAGCTCATTCTCAATCAAGTGCATATACAGAAAGGTAATTACAGAGTTCTCAAGTCTTACATATGCACTCAACCATGATAGAAAATAACGCCTCATTTCTTGTTCTAGTTCTTCTTCTGTTATGTGTGGCCTACCTGACCTCACATCATCATTAAATATGCTGAAAACAATATCATGCAATTAATGTAATAGTATAATAATCAACACTATTAAAATAATGTAGACGTATTAATTACTTACCCCTCCAGTTTCTCTACTTCCTCCTTGTCGCAGTTGAGTAATACATACACCTGAGCAGCCCTTAGCTCATCATCGTTAAGATATCTCTTCTTCATTTTACCCGATGGCTTTTCTGGAGCATTGAATACCTTCAGTATTGTATCATTACTTTCATGATCTCCGTCGTCGTTTCTGGAAGCTCTCGTTCTATTAGTTGCAATATGAGGCTTGAAATACATCGAACAAAAGTTTGTAATCTCCTCGAGAACATAGGCTTCACAAATAGAACGCTCGACCCGTGCCTTATTTTTCACCTTTATTTTTAGGTGATTCAAATGTCGCTCGAACGGGTACATCCATCGATATTCGACGGGTCCACCAACACGTGCCTCATAGGATAGATGAATTGGCAAATGCTCTATAGAGTCGAAGAATCCAGGAGAAAACACCCTCTCTAGCTTGCATAGTGTTACCGCAATGTCCTTCTCTTGCTTTTCTAGACGATCAACGAGAAATTTCTTAGAACAAAGATCCCTGAAGAATATGCTAAGCTCCGTCAATGGATCCCAAACTGTCTGCGGTAAGAATTCCTGAAATGCAATCGGAATTAACCTCTCCATGAATACGTGACAGTCATGGCTCTTCATACCCGTCAATTTGTTTTCCTTCGGATCGACACATCTTCTCAGATTTGATACATATCCGTCTGGAAATTTTAGGCCCTGGATCCACCGACAAAGTCTCACTTTATCCTCCTTGTCCAGCGAGAAAATTGACTTCGACAGGAACTGTTTTCCATTCTGCTTTATCAAATACAACGCAGGGCTTTTGCATATTTTTTCTAAGTCCAACCTGGTCTTGGGATTGTCTTTCGTTTTTCCCTTTTTGTCCATCACAGTATTAATTATGTTATCAAATACATTCTTCTCAATATGCTTGACATCAAGATTACGTCTGATCAGATTGGTACTCCAGTATGGCAGATCCCAGAATATGCTCCTCTTTGTCCAGTTATGATCTCTACCAAATCCATCGCACTTGTACCCAGCTGTAGGATCTTTGATAGCACTTGGAAAATCTCTAACCTCCTCCCATATCGTGGCTTCGCACCACCTTGGCGGTGGATCACCCTTCTCTACAATGCCGGTACGGAATGCATTCCTGTTCCTTCTGAACGGATGATCTTTTGGCAAAAATTGCTGATGACAATCAAAGAAGCACGGTTTTTCTCCGTGTTTCAAGCGAAAAGCCTTACTACGGTCCATGCAATATGGACATGAGAGACGGCCATGAGTGCTCCATCCAGATAACATTCTATAGGCCGGAAAGTCGTTGATGGTCCACATAAGGGTTGCCTTCATCTGAAAATTCTGCTTCCTGAAAATATCGTACGTGTTAGCGCCTACTTCCCATTACTGACTCAACTCATCTATCAAAGGCTGTAAGTACACATCAATGTTCATCTTGGGATTGTTCGGACCAGGAATTATAACGGTTAGAAACATGTACTGAGTCTTCATGCACATCCAAGGCGGTAGGTTATACGGAGTGACAATCACAGGCCAACACGAATACTGGGATCCCGAAAGACCAAAAGGAGTAAAACCGTCAAAAGATAGCCCCAACCTGACATTACACGGATCTGAAGCAAAATCAGGATACACTCGATCAAAGTGCTTCGACGCTTCTCCATCGGATGGGTGATCCAATACTTCTTCAATCTGTTCTCGCATGTGCCAACTCATATTTTTGGCCGTCTCTTTCACCATAAATAATCTTTGCAACCGCGACGTTAAAGGCAAGTAGTGCATTGAATCGGTCGGTCTTCTTGCACCGATAGACCTTCCTGTACTAGTTGTCTTATAGCGATCAGAACCACAAAATCTGCACACATCTGCGTCCTTGTCGTCTTTGTAGTACAACATGCACCCATTGCGACAAGAATCAATTTTCTTGTATCCCATCCAGAGCGATCTCACCATCCTCTTAGACCGGTAGAAGTCTTTAGGCAACTTAGCACCCGCCGGCGAGATCTCTATAATCAACTCCAACACTCGGTTGTAGCATTCTTGCGACATGTTAAAATCTGACTTAATGCTCAACAGTCTTGTAACCACCTCCAACGGTGAATGATCCTCACAACCAGGATACAATTGAGTCCTTGCATTCTCCAGCAACTCCATGAACTGTGCAGCATCGGCATTCGGTGCCTCCTCAGCTGCATCATGAACGAAACTAGGCCCCGCAGCGTCGAAAACCATGTTCACGCACCAGTCGTCGTATGCATGATTATCTGAAACAAAACTAGGTTCCGCATGCATATACGGCTCAACATAAGGCTCCGGTTCTGATGCTAAAGACACAAGTTCTCCGTGTGCGGTCCACTGATAGTAATTAGGCGTGAAACCCCTCGAGTACAAATGATATGTCACTTCCACTTCTGGATAATATTTCTTGTTATGACATTTCACACACGGACAATTAATTTTGGCGCCGTCCATGTACTGAGGGAACGCCTTAGCAAACTGCAGGAACTGCTCTACTCCCGCTATGTATTCATCCCGCACATCACACATATCATCAGGACGACGATTGTACATCCATGAACGATTCCGCAAGTAGTAATTCATATCCATTTGGAAATAATTCTGCAAAGATGGACACACATTATCCAACAGGCACAAATTCGTATATTATGTCTTATTATGGGACACACATTAGTAGCGGACAGTTACTAATAACAATGATATGCAATCTAGGTCAAACTAGGTTGCACTAAGTCAAACAAAGTCAAACAAGGTCAAGCTAAGTCAAACAAAGTCAAACAAGGTCAAGGGTTGACCTACAGTTGACTTTGTCAACTCTTAGTCCAATCTAGGTCAGATGTTGACTCTACTTTGACATTCAGTCAAAATAGTCAACCTTGGTCAAACAAGGTCAAATCTAAGTCAAATATCCTATTTATAGTCATTACCTACCAAGGTACCCTTTACCTTATCGTTATTGGCATCCCAATACTAATACCTTAAGTTGGTACCCTTTACCTTATCGCTATTGGTACCCTTTACCTTATCGCTATTGGTATCCCAATACCAATACCTTAAGTTGGTACCCTTTACCTTATCGCTATTGGTACCCTTTACCTTATCGCTATTGGTATCCCAATACCAATACCGCGGTAACATGGTTGGTACATTAAGGGTCTTTGACAAGATGACATGTTACGAAAAAATATATCCTTATATATAGTTCTCCTACGAATTTTTTTTAACATTACGTAGGAGAACTATAAGGATATACCTTTTCACAACATGTCACCTCCTCAAAGACCCTTAATGTGACAACCATGTCACCCTCTCAGTCATATCCCTGAGCTACGATACAGCTGCAGGCATTTAACATATCACGGTTTATAAAAATAACTAATAAATCTCTATCCTAACTAATAAATTAATATCCTACTTTAACATCTAATAACTCTCATATTCCTGCAGCTACGATGCAGTTGCAGGCAGTTCCTTCTAACAAAAACTAATATCCTAATCTAAACTAACCCTTTAACTGAAACTAATATCTAAACAATGCTAATCATGAACTGTACACTACTACCTAACATTCACATGAACTATCTATCTCAAACTCTCTATCATAACTAATTAATTAATATCCTACTTTAACATCTAATAACTCTCATATTCCTGCAACTAAAAGGCAAAACCATGGTATATACATGGTTTAAAGTATCGGCCGATACCGATCCGATACGGCCGATACCGATACGGTTTGGCATGTTCCGATCCGATACCGACTGATACCAAATATTGACCGATACCGACATTGGGGGTCTTTATTCCGGTCAATTCGGCAAAACCAATCGGTAAGGGTGACTACTATTTCATATAATTTCAAAACTACCAAATGTATAAAATAAATGTTTTTAAATGTAAATAATTTATTAATAATTATTTGTTTTCCGATACCAAAGTCCGATACTCCGATACGATACCGCCGATACTACCGATATCGCCGATACCAATACTCATAAGAATAGTCTGATACCGATTCCGATACCGATATTGTGAACCTTGGTGTATATACATTGTATACATATATATTTATATATGTATTTGTGTGTGTATGTAAGAGTGTGAGAATATATATACATGTATATATGTAGATATGTGTATTTATATATATAGGTATATATGTATGTATTGTGTGTGTCTGTGTCCTGTGTCCTGTCCCCTGCCCCCCTCCTCCCTACCCCTGCACCCACCTACCCCTGCCCCCCTCCCCCTACCCCTGCACCCACCCACCCCTATTCCCTCCCCCCTACCCTCCTCGACAGCAAGACCCCCCCTCCCCTGCCCCTCTAGAGAGCAAGACCCCTGCACCCACCCCTGCACCCTCCCCTGCCCCCCTCCCCCTATCCCTGCACCCACCCCAACCCTCCCCTGCCCCCCTCCCCTGCCCCCCTACCCCTGCACCCAACCTAACCCTCCCCTGCCCCTCCTCCCCCCTCCCCTGCCCCCCCTCCCCCCTCCCATGCCCCCCCTCCCCCTACCCCTGCACCCACCCCAACCCTGCCCCCCCTCCCCCTATCCCTGCACCTCCCGGGTACCCCCACCCCTCCCTCCACCCCTCGACAGTAAGACCCCCCCACCCCCTGCACCTAGCCCACCCCTCTCTCCCCTCTACAGAAAGACCACCCCAGCTAGGGTTAGGGTTCTCGTGTCCGTGTCTGTGTCTAGATAGCTAGGGCTAGGGTTAGGGTTTACCTGAGGAGGGTGGCTTCGTCGGAGGATGGAGGCGACGAGGAGGGTGGCTTCGTCGAAGGAGGAAGGCGGCGAGGAAGGCTCCTTCGTCGGAGGAGGGAGGCTGGTCGCCGGAGGGAGGGGTCAGCGGGCGAGCGGGGTTGCCGGGGGGAGAAGGGGAGGGTGTCGCCGGAGGGGAGGGTTCGCCGGGGGGAGAGGGGAGAGCGGGAAGAAAAATTTTAGGTGAAAATTTTGTGATTTCGATCGGGCCAGGAACCCTATATGAAATAAGACAGCGACGTATAAATTATACGTCGCTAAATGCCACAATACAGCGACGTAAAAGGGACGTCCGTCGCAAAACGTCGCCCGTCAGCGACGTAAAATATACTACGTCGCTGAACGTCGCTACTCAGCGACGGACAGCGACGTGTAGCACAAGGAGTCGCTATAGGCAATTATCAGCGACGACTTTTTCCGCCGTCGCTAATATACGTCGCTATTTTAGCATATTTTAGTAGTGATACCTATATGGGCCACAAGAAAAATATTTTATTACCCGTTCCCAAACAATCGGGTACAAGCGCGTTAGTCCAACCTATGTCGCAACATCGACAGTTATATGCTGTCTATACCTCAAGCCTATAAATTTTATAATTATAATATCAAACTATATTAACTCATCCATATAATATCAGTCTAGAACTGAATTGAATAGATAATTAATAAAAAAATATTTCATAGAACTAAAAAGAAAAAGCATAAATAAATACAAAATGAAAAGCAAATCCTTCGGGACAAAGCCAATTTACTGCAACTGTTTAATCAAGGTAATCCTTAATACTATATTCTGAAGTTATATTCCCTGCAAGGTCACCCATCTCAGGATCTAAAGAGATATCATCATCAACCTTACTAGGTCCATAATAAGTAGGGCATTCATCCTTATTGCTATATCTGCCAACGATTATCCAGTCCGTATAGTAGAAGAGTTTAGTACGTACTAAAGTTAAGCTACACAATATAAATCTATCATGATGAACTGAAAGATGATAGTTTTGAAAAGAACAAGTAACAACTTATACTGATACTAATAACATGCGCCAGTGAGGAAATAGATAATCAATAACAACAACATGATTAAGTAAATATATTGTGTCAAACAATATGTCTTTTGACATATAGACAAATATGGATACGGTACTTCTATTCATGTAGTGCAAGACTGCTATCATTCACAATTAGATAATGGCTATAGTCTGGATTGCACTACATGCCTACTAGAATATTCTTCCACCCTATTTGGGATCAAGTGAATCAAGTATTGATACGAGACGCAATGAGTGAAACTAGTCTATAACTCACCCTCATGTATACAAGAAGGAAATGATACACAAGACTAATAATATAATATAGAATTTTGTAGAGTACAAATAATAATTAAAGCATAAAATACTTTTCTATATCACTTGGTGAAGTCAACGTATCAGACATGAGTGTCATATATAAAAGGATATGATATAAAAACTCAACCTAAAGTCCTTGACATTGATTCATACATACCCTCGAGTCCAGAATAATAAGAGTAATAATAATAGTCTATCCAACAGCCTAGAATAAGCTATAGGCAAAAATGGGCCACAAAATAAGAAATTGGGTCTGCATGCGAGCGCCACATGAGATCAGAAAATTACTGTTCGCAATCGGATTAATTTGTAGGACCGTTGAGCACATCTAGAGGGGGAGGGTGAATAGAGTGTATGTGTGTGTGGTGGTAAATATCACCAATTAAACTAATTATCTTGAACTATATGTTGTGGCAGGTAAATAACAGTAAATAAATTACAGTGGAGTAAGAGTCAAGAAGATCAAACTCAGTGACACGACAATTTATATACTGGTATCCCTCTTAGAGGACTAGTCTTGTCTCGAGAACTCTTGCTCGATTTTAATCCACTATGTCACAAGCTAATTGAGAGCTTGTAGTCTCTTACAACACCGTGCTTGGCGATGAACGCACGACCGACTCAATGAGGGCTATTTCAAAAACTGGCTTTGCTAAGAGTGGTATAGGCTTGATTTGAAAGCTTTAGCTCACAGAAAATACTTTAGAATGAATAGAAAAAAGAAGGAATTAGTGATGTGGAAACGAAAAAGTTCTTCTCTATTTATAGTGTCTTTGTAAACCAAATTTGGGTTGAGTTCGGATGCAGAAATCGCGTATTCTAATGTTGGATGCAGATTTGGAGGGATTTTAAACCAAATATCAAAACTGACTATATCAAACTCGGGCCGAGGTCTGCCTGGATTAGGTTAGAACTTTGGGCCAAATCTGTTGGGCTTTGGGCTTTTCAGAAGTGTGGACTTTTAGATTTTATAAACATGGATAGGTAGGCTATTTTTTATTTGTGGACTGAGAAAAACCTAAGCCAGTACCGATCCTGATCAATCTTACATTTTTTCTAGACTCAATAAAATTAAAAATATAGAAGAAAATATGAAAAAGCTTGATCTTGATTCCAGTACATTTGGTTCTTGATGACGATGCGATGTTTGTACTTTGTAGCAGTATGATGCAGATTTAGGATGCAGATTCTTCTAACTTGAAACATGTAAACTCGTAGCAGTAGTATTTTTTGTATCAACCAAAGTTGACATTGATTATCAAAATTAGGTGCGATCATTAACCAATAGGCCAATAATCTCTCCCATTTTGATAATTGACAAACTTTGAGTCTATACCAAAATATAACATATAATATGTAACTTTAGAATTTTTTTTATACCTGACTTGTTCTGAATCGAGAAAATTTTAGTATATGCTCTTTCTTCCCCTTGTCATGTACTCAAAGTACGACTCCCCCGCAATTTATGAATCTACAACAACAAAAGAAAAAGCAAAGTAATACCAAAAAGTAGTAGGAACTAACAAGTCAACATCTCAAGTATGATAACATCAGTAGTAGAAGTAAGAAAACATGAGTAATAAATGAAACCAACTAACATAGCAAATAAAATCCACTACAACTGAAGTCCAAAGCGCATAAACATAAGACATTGCTACAAATAAAATTGTCCAAAAGATAGAAAATGTGTCACTACAAGATCATCATCCACCAAACATGTTCACAAAATTCTAGTCTAAAGACAAAGATCAAATATCAGCATCATTAGCGGGGCATCAGCAAGAGGCTGTGGATCAACATAGGTTGTCGTCGATTTGAAGAATCCGAACGTTGGATGATCCTCGAGTCTTGGTCCGTCGAAACCAGGATAACGGAGAATGGTCGTCGGTGCAGTAGGATAATGTGCCATCGTCCACTGAATATCAGCCATCGTATTTTTCAAGACCTAGACCTGAGAAATGTGGCAAAACTTAGCGTCTCAAAAGCGAGCTAAATAATGCTGATGTCACTATCCCTGGAGAGTGACAAAAGCATCAAACCTCAGATACAGCTCGTCAATGGATGGCCTGGAGCTACAAGGGCTGGAGCGTCTGTTGAGGCTGTGACTGGATTAGGTGGAGCTAGAGGTGGAGCACCACCAGGTGGAAGTGGAGCGTGAGGAAACTTCCTAGACCTAAACAGCTTAGAAGGCATTCTAGAGATAGCACACAAATCTAGATTGATGTCAAATTTCTGGAAGATGACTGCCAGATGTATAGGGTAAATGAGGTTTCGGCCTACTCATCTACATTTAATCATGGATGCTATCATAGTCTTGGGAAAAGAAAATGTAACCCCAAAATGTATATGATACAAAGCAGATAGCTTTAAGAGCGTGATCTTATCAGTGAATCCCATCTTAGGTAGCAGAGATGAACAGATAATACGATGGAGTTCATAGAAATATTGGTTGAGGTGACGTGCATACAAACGGGACCGGGGAACCGGACTCAGATGACACAATGCTACCTTGAAAGACTCAAGAGTCATGTCAGCAAGAAATTTAAACTATGTTAATATCGACTAGAGTGTCACCGTTATCAGGCATAAGGAAATATTCGCTCAGGTCTTCAGAACTTAATTCAAATTCTTTGCCCCAGACACATGAGTGAATATTGTCGTCTGCTTCTTGCATATTACAATAAAACATGCGGACATCATTGTCATAGATTGAGTGGAAAGTCTCTAGAAATTTACGGAGTCCTAGGTTTTTAAAAGTAGTAGCATACTCCGAGGGAACAGTAAAGTTGATAGTTTTTCCCGAGCAAAATTTTCGATACCTAAAATGAGTAAACCAAGAGATTGTGTAACGCCCCAATCCCAAAATACGTAGGACCATGTATACGAATACATGCCAGCAACACGTCACCACTAGGCCAAGCTACACAACATGCCCATTAGCGAAATACTTAAGCTGTAAATCATGATAACACCAAGAAATACAACACAGTCCACAGTTATATACATCTAATCACATCCACAGAGTCCACAAAGAGATCAAGAATAAATAAGGAAATGTCTCAAATATCCAGCAATAAAAGTAATGAAGTCTGTGCGGGTAAAATATTCCGAAACCACAGAAATAGAAATAAAGTACAAATCAACTACAAGTCTGATAAAAAGAAAGGGAAATAATTTAGAAAAACTAAATATGAATGTAACATGATCACGAGAAGTCCTGTGGCACTATCTCATCCTCTTGTGCTGGTACACCTCCGGTCTCAGCTCCCGAACCGTAAACCTCTGGGTAGTCTTCAGCTTCGTCTAATCCTGGAAAATAGCCAGGTCCTCAGAGGACTAGCAAGGTGCATAATATACATGCCAATGTACAGAAATAGAAATATGAACTAAGGTAATCTGCTGTATCCGTCTATGTGCTATACAAGTTGTAGGTCCTAAAAAATCAAGTTGCATCCATCAACAAAGTCATAAAAATCAAGAAATACATCTTTCAAATGAATTGCGCAGAAGTCAGATTGCGCATCATCTAGACTGCACAGACTGGACTGTGCACACTTTCAAGTGCGCAAGCTGATGTGGCCATGTCATCATTACCTGACACAATCAAATCTTCTGACAACTGACAGCACAAAGAACGAGGAGACTGTTCGTTTATTGTGCCGTACAGCGCTCAAGGATAGCTGTACATGCAGCGCAATCTGTCTGCAGCGCAATCTAGCCCAGCGCGGTCCAGCCTGGCATAATCCAAGGTCAGCGCTATTTATGTGGCGCACTTCATCATGACAACTGACAAATGTACACGTGGCATTCATGCCATCAATTGCTCACTACGTGGCAACCGTCTGTACACGATCATGCGCATTTCAATCAAATGATGCCATGTGTCCAAGACAGTTGGCCCACGATCAGACAACTGCCTGTGTAGTCTAATGCTGCACAATCCAGTGCATGTGCAATCCAACTTGCGCCATTCAGAATAACTAAAAGTTAGTTATTTCTAGAACTCTATAAATAGAGTTTCAAGTCTTCATTCCAGGGGATCAGACATAAAAGTTCAGGAACTGAGACCATATTTGCAGTAACAGTCTTCTCGTCTTGTTGCAGAGTGACAACGCCAGCGTTGACCAGCTCCTGAATTTTGCCTTTGAGCATATAATATGCTCGAGTGGGATGTCCGATGAACCTGTGATAGACACAGTACTTGGGATGATCAGTCTTACCGACTTCATCGGGCTTCTTTGGATATGGAAGTTGGATTTTATTGCTTTTGATTAAGCAATCAAAGATGCTCGCTGTGTCATTCTCGTCAAAAGAGTACTCTACTTTCGGACGAGGTTCCCTCGGTGGGGGTGCTGAAGGAGTAGAAGTGGACGTAGGAGGTGCTACGTTAACCGCCAGAGATTCTTTGTTCTTGTTCAAATTGATGTTCAAAGTTTCTTTTCCCTTGCGGTTGTTCTGGCGATTGCCACCACCCGATGTTTGATGTTCATCCCGGTCGGGGTTAGACATTTGTACCCCTAACTGCTTGAATTTGTCGGCGCTAACTTCAGCTGCTTTAGCGTTGACAATAATGGATGGCCAATCTTGGAACTGAGTAGACCTTGTCCACATGCTGATGATAGGCAAAAGATTTGCCTTGCAGGTGTCTATAGTGACAGCAGCCGGAGTTCCAGGAGGCATTTTTAAAGCTTTCCGGCAGAATCTTTCAATGAAACTCTCAGCAGCTTCATTATGCCTTTGTTTGATTTTATTGAGGGCTGACATAGTCATTTAATATGTGTTCAAGAAAAGTGGCCTGAGGCTCATCACCCTGATCGCGGATGGCATTTACCAAATAAGAGGTTGGACCTCTAACCGTGGAGAAATCGGCCTCTTCTTTCTCCATCACTCTATTTATTAAAGGTCCCAATGAATCAAAGAAGAACTTGGTAAATGATTTTATAACAAACTGATTGGTAGCTAAAGCA
Organism: Iris pallida; assembly: GCA_029216955.1. Taxonomy (NCBI): domain Eukaryota; kingdom Viridiplantae; phylum Streptophyta; class Magnoliopsida; order Asparagales; family Iridaceae; genus Iris; species Iris pallida. Next base: position 17,929,231 of record JANAVB010011397.1, on the reverse strand, counting down.
CCAGGAGTAGCAGCTACTCCTGTTGACGATGAAGCAGCGGGACGTTCAATTTCTTGTACTTGGACAGAAGGTTCTTTGAATAAAGGAGCTAAAGTAGAGCTGGTCGCTCCTCTCGGTTGTTCCTCTGCAAAATTAAAATTTTGTCATTTTGACTATCATTTGCTACTATCAAAGAAGATCAAAAAGTGAAAGCATTCTTACCATAGCTTGGTCCAGTATCAGGCCTGTCATCTGTTGGGACAGATTCCAGCTGAGCAGAAGTAGCCTCAGACATTACTGTCTGACTACTTCCTGCGTCAGAACCACATGATAAATGACGAATGCTACTGGCTATCGTCGTTGCAAGCACTATATCCATGCATACTGGAGGTGCTGGAGAAGATACGGTCTCTGCAGGGAATAAGAATAAAGATGTTAGCTATCAATTTATTAAAAGAAGATTGCTAATTTCACTCTATACCTTGGGGATCAACCGTAGGAGTTTCCTCCAGGGCCGTTTCTTCATCTGCTATCTTTTTCGGAGATGCCTGCACCTCAACATCCTTTTCGGGATCCTAGATGTCATCAGCAGCTTCGGGAGATATCTGCACCTCAACATCCAAGGTGTCATTATCAGCTTCAGGAGACACATGCACCTCATCATCCCCTTCAGGATCCTGTGCATCCTCGATATCTTCTGATGATGAGCTCTCCTCGCTTTCATGTTTCTCCGGTGCCTCCCCACTGGCAGTTGCAGTGGTTTGGTCAACATAATCCTGTAAATCAAAGTCACAGTCATTTAAAGCATCGATCATCAAACGATCTTCCTCCTCACGGATTGCTCCTGGTGTAGCAGGAGGTTGAGTAGTCTCCATCACCGGTAAAGGAGATTGCAAAGCTTCGTGCTCTGTCTCTGTAATATTTTCTCTGGGCTCTACGGCCTCATTTCTCTCTTCCCTCTACTCGATCTCCTCCCTCTGTTCTGGACTAGGAGTTTTGTGTCCAGACTCAGAAACAGGAGTAGAAGATGGCATGGTGAGTCCAGCTGCAGCGTTCATCACTACTGAAGACAAGATTTGCCTTGGAGGAGAGACTGTTCTTTTTCTTCGTCTGTGGGCCAATTTCTTTCTATGCAGAGGCCTCTCAGGACTCTCTACATTTACTACCTCGACCTGTTTCTGAATAGAGGTCGGCGTAGCTGCTTCTTCTCGAGTTGATTCAGCCAATTGTCGGGATTGTGATCTAGTGGTGATCTTCTCTAATGATGGTTCCAAGATCAACTTTTTCTTTGCGACTGGAGAAGAAGGTTCTTTCTCCTTCTCTTCTTCTCCTTGGCCGGAGACTTAACCACTTTCAGAGAAATTCTCAGTGGTTGGTTAACTTCCTCAGGGAAGTTTACTTCTCTAGAAGCTTCCAATGGGTCATCCACCGGTTCATGTTGTTCGTCATTTGCTGGAGCTAATGTAGCAGTGGCCCCTTTCTTCTGACGTGTCGCTGTAGCGAAGCTATCAATCAGACTAAAGTTCTCAGCAAATGTATTGGCAGCTATGTAGAACAATAAATATGTGTATAGCATTCTTGGGCCATTATCATTCTTGTTGGGCATCGAGAACACTGTCCTAGTGTCTCGAGCATTGTAGTAGGCCCATCCTCTCGCACCATCAATTAGGTACCCCGTTCCTTGCAGGTAAGTTATGGCGTTGTCCACATAGAATTGGTCATAACCAAATTGACGAGCGAAGCGACTCGGCAGATATGGTTCAAGGTAGCATTCCTCTTCAAATTTGTATACTAGATGAGATGGTCTAATCGCCTTCATCCAGTCAAAAGCTGCTCGGCCCTGTGGCTGCCTCCCCAGATCAACCATATTTGTCGCCATGAACTCCTAACCAGCTGGAGGAGCGAAGCTATAAAAGTTCCATCCCTTGCCAAGATTGAGGGCACGTCTGCAGTCCTTCAGACTAACGTACACCCACTTGCTTCGGGAGAATCTATACAGAAAGCTGCCGCTAACTGCCCCCATGTCGGGGTTCATCAGAGATGGATGATGCAGAAGCAACCACCCGAACAGATAGGTGTAGGGCAACTCCAGTCTTGGGAAGTTCCCTTTCTCACCCTTCTACTTGATCATTGAGTCGACATACAGACGAAGACCTGCATTTATTCTACAGGTCATCGCTGATAACAAATCCATCCGGTAGCCGAAGGCTAATCGGACGGCAGCGAAGAGTACGCCGCGGTGGAAGCGGTCCACGGCGCTTGCGGTACAACAAATTGGCGGAGCCAATATGTCAAAAATCCTGCCAGTTGAGCTTCTTTAGACATGGACCTGTAGCCCATTCTTATAAAGCTCTCAACAAAATCCCCGGGCTTGAGCGGAGGATATTGGTGTTCATCAGTAACTTTGATATCCATCCTCTTATTCTTTTCCATCAGCCTTATCACTGTAATGACCCGCTCCGCCCTAGCGGAACGCCGATTCAAACGGCAAGTGTAACGACTCAAGCGAGCCGTCGACTCGAAGAGTTGTGTCGACCCGATGAAGTATCGATGCGAATCGATACAAGACTTACAATGGCCCGTCAAAGATGAATCCAGACTTAGACTATCAAAGGCGCGCTCGGAGTATCGCTCGGCCGATGCGAACATCGCTAAGGTGGGTGGCTCCGATGAACCCGTCTGTGCTTAGCCTAGACATATAACAATACGGACACTATCACTGAAATCGCTAGGCGATAACACCGTACATGCTAATAAATGACCCAACGCACCTAGCTAAGGGATTAATCCCATCTTGTATGCTTGCATAGAATATGGAAAGGAACATGGAAAATATGAGAACTCTCGTACCGCGCTCCACGCTCGTGCTAAGGCACAAGCTTGCGTTCAACAATGAAACAATGAATGGGTTACAACAATGAAATGGGAAGACTATCAATATAGTCGTTCCGAGTAGAGTATAGCAACATTGAAAGGCTATGGGACCGATGGGTCGCCAAGGCGACTCCCGCACAAGGAGTTGCGTAATGTATGAATGAAAGAGTAAACAAATAAGTGAATGAATGAATCAACGAATGAATGAACAAGTGAAAGAAAGAATGAATAAAAGATAAAAATGATGGAAATGGTTAGCGACAGGTATGACGGGCACGTGCAACGGGGCTCGCTACCCGCGCTGCACGGACGCCAACCTGGTCGATAACGCATTAAGGCTAAGGGTTAGCCTACGGCTAAGAGACAACCGTTAAGTTAAAATGACAAGTTAATTCGAAATGGTCGTGGACAAACGGCACGAGCGAGGGGTGGCGAATGCTGTGACCGTAAAGAAAAAGGGATTCCGCGGCATGATCAAAGGGGGGATATGCCGGCCTAGGCGGAATAAAAAAAAAGGGGCTTACGGGCTAACTGGGGGGGGGGCTTGGCCACCCAGGAGACGTAAGTGCGGGGTAATTTCAAAAGACTATCAGATGTGAACCAGCCGTACACAGTGATAGGTGAGAAATTACCAAAGGAGAATATGTCCAAATTGGCTTGTGATGCCAGCGACCGGTACATGTAGATTAAGTGGGCTTTGCTGGTGGCGATCCACGTGCAAGTCCTTGCATTGAAATCAAAGTAGTCTAAGTTATCTAAATAAAGTGCCTTATGAATGTGCTTGAAATATAACACACCGAATGATAATGAGGAATTCATGCAAGTGAGTCAGAAAATACGCCTACGACGTGCTAGGACCCGAGGCAGGGACACGCCCTTGACATTGAATATTACGCGAACTACATTAAGTTGTTTCATATGAATTATTGACTAATTTGGTTTACTTGGACAGGGAAGGCCGGGCGGTAAGAATGGGTAAGTCATGCATGTATTTCCATGCGACACTTGCATTCGACAACACGAGATAGGCTATGAAATATGCCATGAAACTGATCCTAAGGCAAGATTAGAAAGACAATGAATGATAGAGATGCACAAAAGTAAATAAAACGTGTTTGGTAATGATAGCATTGTGGGCGAGCTAGCCTCCCCACCAGTGCATAACAATGTACCGATAACCCCACAGTCTACTTGCAGGATGCAGGTATCGTCGGCGGGTGCGGAGCTTCCATCGAACGTGCTAAGGCGCGGAGCTATCTCTGGAGCCCTGGAAGCGTTGCAAGGAGCTGAAGCACCCTATACAGGACATAATGTATCAGAACATCGCCATGAATCATTCCATGTTGTAAGCCACTTGGCACGCCTTTTATGTTTCAGAGAGAGAGAGCTTGAGCGATTTGTAATATCGGCCTAGCGCCGCTTGTAAACATCTTGAATATCAATAAAGAGTTCGAATTCGCTTCCACTTGTCTTCGTTTACTTTCCGCTGCAAATGGGGACACTCTGTGCGACTCTGTGGCCTAGCTCAAATCGGCCGTTTTTGGACATAGCCTTGCACGAGCGCAACCTAGGCCCGTGCGGCATCACGCCTTAGCGAGGACGATCGCTCCTGCGGGAGCGGGGCGTGACAGATTGGTATCAGAACACGGCTTCACGTCCTTGGACTTCATTTCGATTTTCTCAGTTTTGAAAGCTCGTCGTTGAAAAAAGAAGTATACGCTCTCTCTCGTTGTGCCTTGGGATGTTCCATACAATAAGTCTAATATTTTCAAAAGCTCGTACAAGTACTCGGTTGAACGGGATCGATAGGCGAAGGCCTTTGTGCCGAACGATGTTAAACATGACTCGATAGAGAACATATGCTAAGTTAGCAAGTCGCGTGCATGCCCAAATAGTCCTACGTCGACATTAGCAAGTGAGCATGCAAACTCGAAGTATAGTACGTACGGGATGGTTATGCGACACAACTTAGTCCGCGTGTCGCGCACCTCGACTTCTGGTGCAATCGAGTTGCGAGCGATATCAAGTACCGCTCGGTCGGAAACGGAGATACACTTAGAGTGTATATCGATAGGAACGCTATCAAACTAACGCTTAGGCGTGCAAGGTAGAATTATTGGATTTTGAGGATTTGTGCGAACGACTTAGTACGTCGAGGCGACGCGAGCGATTACGCTAGAGATTCGTCGAACGAATCTGAAGGATGTCTTAGCGCATGACGGGAACGTGATTGAGGACTAGATCGTATGGCTTGAATCCGAGTGGTGTATGTGATAGCTTCAAAGAAGGATAAGAGTGAGTGTCGACGACTAGTCGAGTGGCTCGAACCCTGAGTGGTGTAAGGACGTTATAGAAATTGTTCGAGCAAAACTAAAGGATTTACGGGTAGAACGAGTATGTCGGCGAGGCGATGCGATCGCGCAAAGCCTTAGAACGCGTCACGCTTAGTTTATCGTGACTTCGAAAGTCCCGAGCGAGATGTCGTTCGGCCAACTTGTCAATGGGCAATGCAAGTTAAAAAATGACTCAGAACGATGAATAATGATGAATGGTCTTGATCGAGGAAACTTAGAGGATCGCGCGTACAATTTCGGATTGATTCAAATGAATTGTGACTTGAGTTTGAACAACGATATTGAAACTAGCTTGAGGAAGAGTGACGGAACTTGATCTTGAATATCAAGGAAATTGTGGAATATCCAACTCAGACAACGGCATCAACGCACGACTCGAAATTGGTTACAAAGGAAGATCGTCAGGTTACGCATATCATCGATGGTATTGAGGCGTATCAAAGATCGATATGCGATAACTCGGGGGCACTCTGACTCGGCGAATGACGGTCGTGCAAATGTCATTGTTCCGTTGGACTCTATACTTGAAATGTTAAAAATGTGTCGAGGAAAAGATAGATTTGGCTCGAAGATTTTCTAGTTGAACGAAATATAAATGGACTATCGATCTTGGCTTGGATAGAAAATGAAATGCTTGGATTTGCTTCGTTGACAACCACAACGTTGACGTTCTTGTCTTATGTGAGCGCAACTCTAGCCTCGCACATGCGTCGCGCCGGATTAGGACGATCACTCCGCGTGAGCGTCGATATGGTGATTCATACGGCGGAAGTGATTGAACTTGGATGGCGTGGCAATCTGATTGCTTCGACTTATGGTTTGATGCAAAGGTGACATGAGAATAATTCGGTGTGCTTGATGATTAAGTTTGAGGATTGAGTAGGTCCAATCCGCATATCAAGAATGAATTAGTCTAGACGCAAGCAAGAGTTACGCCCCGATGAGAATGATTATTCCGCGGGAGCGTTGCATGGTGATTCATGAACCACCGTGGATAATCGGACTCGCGTGAGATTGGGGCGCAACATATTGTCAAAGCTAGATGAACTCGTGATCGAATACCAGAATTGGTTAGAATGGATATGTGAAGTATGTCGATTGGGTGATTTGATTCGGATACACGTAACGAGTGCATGGATGCGAATAGGTGATCGTGCTCGATGTTTAGAAATTTGAGTGAAACGAACTTGGGGTAGAAACTCCCGTACAAGCAAACAAATGGTTTGACCATAGGATTTGGGGCGAGCGTCGTGCAACGACCTTGCACGATGAGCGACGGACTTGACTTGTAACTATGACCTTGTGAGCTGACCTAACGGATAGGCGGACGACCCTATGCCGAGTGATTGAACCTGTGCGATGGCATTTACAGTATCGTCTGTACGAACGATAGACTTTGGGAAACAAGACTTAGAGTAGGACAGGGAACTGGGAGTGTGCGTGAACGACAACAAGATTGGCCCCAAACGAAGGGAATGATAGGGATGGATAATGCGCAAGTAAAGTTGGGATAACGAATTGAATCGTTGATCGGAAGACGTACTCGACGATAGTGCAATACTTGGTCTTGAATCAGACGGAAATTACTTAGACTTGGTCGACCCTGCTAAGAAGAAATCGTATTGATTTCATTGACAAGAGCGCTTGAGAAGCGAATCGGATAATCTCGAGGACCGAGATGAACGATATGTGATACACACATGAGTTCAGTTTTAAATCGAAGTTAGCAAAAACGATCGACAAATCGAAACTATCACGAGTAGCTTGTCCGATTTCGCTAGTCGCTAAGCTTGGTTGAAATGTACGTATTCGGGGGACGCCTTGAATGCGTGCACGATCCAAACTCAGCGATATGATGAACTCGAATGCAGCTGCAAGTGGGTGTTGCGATGGGCATGAACGAGTGAGTGAGTTTGCCTTAGCCTACGACCCTCGTGTTCGATGAAGTACAACGCACTTCGTGCAACCATTATAGTCCCATAATACAACAAAATAGCAACCAAGTCGAAGAAACGCTTGAATTGAATAAGTACCATCAACTCTAAAATGAATGAAAAGTTATTCAATGAAATCGACCAAACGTATGCGACGCAGAACTTGAAAAGGTATCGAGTATAGTTAGATGCCATCGAACGGTAAAGCCATTCGATAGGAATTGTCTAAGAAACACGACGACCCGAGTTAAGAAATGGTAGGATGACCTGCACTCAGGAAGTCTCGAGGACGAGACTTGTTTTGAATGGTGTATTATGTAATGACCCGCTCCGCCCTAGCGGAACGCCAATTCAAACGGCAAGTGTAACGACTCAAGCGAGTCGTCGACTCGAAGAGTTACGTCGACCCGATGAAGTATCGATGCAAATCGATGCAAGACTTACAATGGCCCGTCAAAGATGAATCCAGACTTAGACTATCAAAGGCGCGCTCGTTGTATTGCTCGGCCGATGCGAACATCGCTAAGGTGGGTGGCTCCGATGAACCCGTCTGTGCTTAGCCTAGACACATAACAATACAGACACTATCACTGAAATTGCTAGGCGATAACACCGCACATGCTAATAAATGACCCAACGCACCTAGCTAAGGGATTAATCCCATCTTGTATGCTTGCATAGAATATGGAAAGAAACATGGAAAATACGAGAACTCTTGCACCGCGCTCCACGCTCGTGCTAAGGCACAAGCTTGCGTTCAACAATGAAACAATGAATGGGTTACAACAATAAAATGGGAAGACTATCAATATAGTCGTTCCGAGTAGAGTATAGCAACATTGAAAGGCTATGGGACCGATGGGTCGCCAAGGCGACTCCCGCACAAGGAGTTGCGTAATGTATGAATGAAAGAGTAAACGAATAAGTGAATGAATGAATCAACGAATGAATGAACAAGTGAAAGAAAGAATGAATAAAAGATAAAAAGGATGGAAATGGTTAGCGACAGGTATGACGGGCACGTGCAACGGGGCTCGCTACCCGCGCTGCACGGACGCCAACCTGGTCAATAACGCATTAAGGCTAAGGGTTAGCCTACGGCTCAGAGACAGCCGTTAAGTTAAAAAGACAAGTTAATACGAAATGGTCGTGGACAAACGGCACGAGCGAGGGGTGGCGAATGCTGTGACCATAAAGAAAAAGGGATTCTGCGGCATGATCAAAGGGGAGATATGCCGGCCTAGGCGAAATAAAAAAAAAGGGGCTTACGGGCTAACTAGGGGGGGCTTGGCCACCCAGGAGACGTAAGTGCAGGGTAATTTCAAAAGACTATCAAATGTGAACCAGCTGCACACAGTGATAGGTGAGAAATTACCAAAGGAGAATATGTCCAAATTGGCTTGTGATGCCAGCGACCGGTGCATGTAGATTAAGTGGGCTTTGCTGGTGGCCATCTACGTGCAAGTCCTTGCATTGAAATCAAAGTAGTCTAAGTTATCTAAATAAAGTGCCTTATGAATGTGCTTGAAATGTAACACAATGAATGATAATGAGAAATTCATGCAAGTGAGTCAGAAAATACGCCTACGACGTGCTAGGACCCGAGGCAGGGACACGCCCTTGACATTGAATATTACGCGAACTACATTAAGTTGTTTCATATGAATTATTGACTAACTTGGTTTACTTGGACAGGGAAGGCCGGGCGGTAAGTATGGGTAAGTCATGCATGTATTTCTATGCGACACTTGCATTCGACAACACGAGATAGGCTATGAAATATGCCATAAAACTGATCCTAAGGCAAGATTAGAAAGACAATGAATGATAGAGATGCACAAAAGTAAATAAAACGTGTTTGGTAATGATAGCATTGTGGGCGAGCTAGCCTCCCCACCAGTGCATAACAATGTACTGATAACCCCACAGTCTACTTGCAGGATGCAGGTATCGTCGGTGGGTGCGGAGCTTTCATCGAACGTGCTAAGGCGCGGAGCTATCTCTGGAGCCCTGGAAGCGTTGCAAGGAGCTGAAGCACCCTATACAGGACATAATGTATCGGAACATCGCCATGAATCATTCCATGTTGTAAGCCACTTGGCACGCCTTTTATGTTTCAGAGAGAGAGCTTGAGCGATTTGTAATATCGGCCTAGCGCCGCTTGTAAACTTCTTGAATATCAATAAAGAGTTCGAATTCGCTTCCACTTGTGTTCATTTACTTTCCGCTGCAAATGGGGACACTCTGTGCGACTCTGTGGCCTAGCTTAAATCGGCCGTTTTTGGACATAGCCTTGCACGGGCGCAACCTAGGCCCGTGCGGCATCACGCCTTAGCGAGGACGATCGCTCCTGCGGGAGCGGGGCGTGACAATCACTTCACTGTTGCTGAGAGGTTGAAAGAAGGTTGGATTGCAAGAGTCATGATCTTTGGTCTACTTCTCCACGATATGGTTAAGAAAAAGATAAGGTAACCATTTGGAGGAATAACATGTGCTGGAAGAGCCGCTCTGGTAATACAGGAAGCATATATTATAATGGAACAGTAGTTCATCAAAAACTGCTACCATTTTTGCATTTTTTCGACGCAGTCTCTCTAACTCGTAGTTGGTGGGAACATACTCTTCATAAGGGGAGTCTCCATTTGGTAGGCATGAGATATACTTCATCTCATGGAGAGCCAATCCCATCTCCCCTCAGGGCGTCATGAACGTCCCTGTCCTATAGTTATACCTCTCTGCCAGGGCTAGAAACAGATGAGGGTTTGGGTGGAAGCCATATATGGTAGCATATATCGTATTATAAAGATCGATCTCTTTAAGTTGATCTTCAAATTGAGCCAATGTCCAGTTGGCTATACAGTTCCATCTCCTATTTTCCGGGTTTATCAAACCGGTTAGCCGGATGTCTTAATCCGGATATCTACCCTCCGCCTTGGCATACTCGTTGGCAAAAATCGGTGTCCTTACCGGCAGCAACAAAGACGAGTTCTCTGGGGGTATACAACCTGGCTTCAACCCTCTTAGTAAAGTGATGTGTCATTCGGAAGAACTATAGAACATGTCCCTATTGTTCGGGCCTTTCTTGACACAGATTTTTCCTGTCCGTGTATGTTGAAGAGGAGTAATGTCCCAGTCCATCCTCCTAGGATGGCTTGTATGAGCATATCGTGCTAGAGGAAGGCATCTAGCTATGTCTGGTAACTGGATCAGTTTCTCCTTCCTATGGAAAGTTCTCGACTCAACTCGGGGTCTTGGTTGAGAACTTTTATCAATGGCATCGCCGAATAGGAACATAGGTTTCTTATGAGTGATGGCGTCAGCAGATTGCAAAGGCTGTCCATTTATCAGACTTAGCAAAGTTTCATTATCTTGAGTTATCAGGATAGCTTGGCGAGAGGATGAAAGGGCATATTGTGGGAAGAGTACATGGGATAAGTCCTCTTTGTATTCTGGCTCAGCTAAAGTTCTTGTGAAAATTTTATAATTCGGGTTCTCTCTGGTATCAACTGCATCAAACAGAAAAATCACAATTTAGTACAAGTCAAGTCAGAGATTATGTCATCAGATTGCACAAATATCAGATTGCACAAACATCAGATAGCGTAAACATCAGATTGTGCAAGCATCAGATTGCGCTGATAAAGCTTGCAAAAGCATCAGAATGCGCTGACAATCTTGCACAAATCAGTCGATTGCGCTGACTTTTGCCAGCGTAATCCAACCGATTGCGCGAGAAGATATTCTTCATAAAAATGAAGAATAATAGGTTCGTGCAACCAAAACCCTAAACAGGGTGGCGCAGTATGATCACATCTCTAAAAAGAGATGGATTTTAAGATTCAGTAAAGTCAAAAAACCCTAAAAAGGATTTTCGATCGGGTTGTCTACCTCGCAAAGCAGGGTGCGCAGCTTCGTGTCGGGAAGGGCGCGGCACAACCCGAGCCGAAGATTCGGTGGGGGCCTTGCCCTTGGCGGCGGCGGAAGAGCGCTTAGGAGCCATAAAGTCGACGGGAAAGAAAGAGTGAAGTCGGAGTAGGCTCGAGGATTTCTCTCTCTCAAGCACACTGAAAACAAGTAAAGAATGATATGAAGGATGAAGGGAACTATTTATAGTTTTTTCAAAGAGAAACGGCCGCCTCAGATTGCGCCGAATAAATAGGGGTAATCCCTCCGATTGCGCAGACAGCATCATCACGTGCGCAACTTGATTGAAAATTCAAAATTCAAAGTATTTCGAAATTTTGAATAAACTCAACTTTCGAAAACTTTGAAGGGGGTCTTGTAGGTCCTAAAAAATCAAGTTGCATCCATCAATAAAGTCATGAAAATCATGAAATACATCTTTCAAATGAATTGCGCAGAAGTCAGATTGCGCATCATCCAGACTGCGCAGACTGGACTGCACACACTTTCAAGTGCGCAAGCTGACGTGGCCATGTCATCATTACCTGACACAATCAAATATTCTGATAACTGACAGCACAAAGAACGAGGAGACTGTTCGTTTATTGTGCCGCACAGCGCTCGAGGACAGCTGTACATGCAGCGCAATCTGTCTGCAGCGCAATCTAGCCCAGCGCGGTCCAGCCTAGTACAATCCAAGGTCAGCGCTATTCATGTGGCGCACTTCATCATGACAACTGACAAATGTACACGTGGCATTCATGCCATCAATTGCTCACTACGTGGCAACCGTCTGTATACGATCATGCGCATTTCAATCAAATGATGCCATGTGTCCAAGACAGTTGGCCCACAATCAGACAACTGCCTGCGCAGTCTAATGCTGCGTAATCCAGTGCATGCGCAATCCAACTTGCGCCATTCAGAATAACTAAAAGTTAGTTATTTCTAGAACTCTATAAATAGAGTTTCAAGTCTTTATTCCAGAGGTTCAGACATAAAAGTTCAAAAATATCAGAGAGTTCAGAAGTTCTTGCCCAAGTGCTGCTACATTCTTCCGAGGCTTTTGCCTTCAAATTCAGAGGCTACCGTCTTCAAAGTTCACATCGTCCAAGGGATAAAGCAATCGTCTTCTAGATTGGATTCCTACAGTTGTACTTTCCCAGAATTCTTATAATCTCTTCAGACAGCCTATGAAGCCATGATCAACTCCAGGACCACTCCTCGCACTACAACAACTTCTTCCACAAGAAAACTGCGCCCAGTGTAGGTCCCCAAGACTGCTGCGCAGTCGGTTGATTCTGTCCCTAAGACTGCTGCGCAGTCTGAGGTCTATGCCACCAAGACTGTTGCACAGTCTGTTGTCTCTGCTGTTGCACAATCTTCCTCTGCCACTCATGCGCAGTCTGATATGGCCAGTGTACAACCTACATCATATGCTGCTCTGTCAAAATACAAGACTCTTGTTCCTCTGGCGCAGTTGGCTGCAACTCTGCCTGCGCAGTCCACTACTCCAGCAACCAGAGTACAACTCAAGCACTCTGGCAACAAAGCTCCTGCTGCGCAAACCACTGTAGTTCAGGCCAGAAGAACTTTTGCCAGAACTCCTCCTGCACAATCTGCCAATGCGCCATCAACCCATACGCAAACTGTGTTTGCACAATCCAAGAGAGACAGCCCTTTGGCTAATCTCTTCTCTTCTCACAACAAGGGGAAAAGCTCTGCTCCTCTCCAACACTCTGCTGCTCCTGCGCAATCCACTGGGGGTAGTCTTTTGGCTATTTCTCCTCCTCTCCAGAACAAAGGAAAAGGCCCTTTGGTCTTTTCTCAAACTTCCTCGTCCCATGACTTGGAAGACAACAGAGGGAAACGCTCTTTAGCTAACCCTTCTTTCCAAAACAAAGGAAAAGGCCCTTTGGTCTTTTCTCAGTCTTCTTCGGTTTTTACCGTTGAAGATCAATCTGAATGTGCTCCTGCACCAGTCAGTACAAGGACCCTTTCTCACAAGGATTCTTCTTCTCTCCTTGCCAAAGGGAAGTGTACTGATCAGAGAGGTATTCTGCCTACTCTGGTAGCAGAGTTCCAAGATCTCCCAACTCTCAAGATCTCCCGTTCAAGACAGGGAAAATTGTTAGTGTCTCAGACAGAAACCCCTGGGGGTGAGTTTGCTGATCTAAGAACTTATCTCAATCGACCAACTTCGGTGAAACGTAAACTGCCAATGCCGAAGACCAACCAGTATCAGAAGCAAACTTCCAGGATCAAGAATCCGGACACCTATACCAATAAAATGAGCACTTCCCTGTACACTCAGGGAACAAAATATTTGAAGAACCGGAACCATGTTCCGAATGTTATCAAAGAACACATCCCTCGAACTTTTGCTCGTCCTGTTGCTGTTCCCGATCTCTGAGAACACCTCAAGCAAAAACGGGACAACATCCCAACATCCCCAATGCAACCACTTGGACACCATTGCAATCATGAAATGGTCATCAAGTGTTGTTGTTAGACAACAAGACGATCTGTCTTCGTTCGTCTGAACTTTTCTAACTCTGAACCTATGTCGAAAGACGAAGACGAAGTTTTGTACGCTTCTGTCAACATGACTTCCAGAGACACTGGGGGTAGGAAGTGCTCCAAGCACGGCAAGCCTCGCAAGCCGAGTTAATGGTATTTGGATCTACTCCAAGAATCCTCTGAAGGAGTGTTCCAGCATACCCGATCCCGAAGCCAAGACACAATCGGTCAAATGAATCTTCAAGATTCTTCTGGTCATTCCCTTCCTTCTCACTCAAGAGATGATTCTTTCTCCGACTATGATGCATACAGCGAAAGCTCAGAGCAGACAGTGTCCTCCACTGTAGCCAGAGAAGTGACAGCTTATGTTGTCAATGAAGATCCCGATGCTTCCAGTTCGACTAGTCAAGAACAACGAATAGCTGCGCTAGAAGACAAGCTGAAGCCATGGCGAAAATGGTCGCAAGTATGCATTCCATCATTGTGGCCCAGCATACAGTCCCCCCGGCCGTACCTCCTGTAAATCCTAAAATCATAGCATCATCGGTGCCTGTCAATGCAGGGCTGGGGGTAGCATCTCTTCCAGTACCTCCTGTACAAATCCAACCTACACCCAGTCAGTCAGGTGCTGGGGGTAGTGCTTATCATGCTGTTCCTCCTCCTAACACAGTGGTTTAGCCTGCTCCTTCTACATCAGTGGAAGATGCCAATGAAGCTGTCAAGCTCCTGCGAACTCAGTTCGAGTCCTTCAAGGAGAAGGACAACTTGTAGAGATTAGGGATCAAACAACCTTACCCAGTTGAATGAAAGGAAGTCCCATTTTCTCCGAAGTACAAAATCTCAACTATCTCGCTGTTTGGTGGCAGCACTTCTCCCAGTCAGTTCATTAACCACTTTGAGGTTATGACTGTCCAACTTCAACCAAATGACGCTCTTCTTACCAGAGTATTCGTTGGCTGTTTAGCTGGCGTAGCATACGATTGGTATAGAAGCTTGCCCGATGGTTGTATCACCTCCTTCTCTGGCTTAAAGCAAATCTTCTTGGAACGATTTTACGAGGGGATCAATGACATGACTATGTCAGCCCTCAATAAAATCAAACAAAGGCATAATGAAGCCGCTGAGAGTTTCATTGAAAGATTTTGCCGGTAAGCTTTAAAAATGCCTCCTGGAAATTCGACTGCTGTCACTATAGACACCTGCAAGGCAAATCTTTTGCCTATCATCAGCATGTGGACAGGGTCTACTCAGTTCCAAGATTGGCCATCCTTCATTGTCAACGCTAAAGCAGCTGAAGTTAGCGCCGACAAACTCAAGCAGTTAGGGGTACAAATGTCTAACCCCGACCGGGATGAACATCAAACATCGGGTGGTGGCAATCGCCAGAACAACCGCAAGGGAAAAGAAACTTTGAACATCAATTTGAACAAGAACAAAGAATCTCTGGCGGTTAACGTAGCACCTCCTACGTCCACTTCTACTCCTTCAGCACCCCCACCGAGGGAACCTCGTCCGAAAGTAGAGTACTTTTTTGATAAGAATGACACAGCGAGCATCTTTGATTGCTTAATCAAAAGCAATAAAATCCAACTTCCAGATCCAAAGAAGCCCGATAAAGTCGGTAAGACTGATCATCCCAAGTACTGTGTCTATCACAGGTTCATCGGATATCCCATTCGAGCATTTTATGTGCTCAAAGGCAAAATCCAGGAGCTGGTCAACGCTGGCGTTGTCACTCTGCAACAAGACGAGAAGACTGTTACTGCAAATATGGTCTCAGTTCAATTCGGTGACTTCCCGCCCCAGATGGTGCAGCACGGTGTCATTCCTATCCCCAAAGCTACTCTTGAGATTGAGAATCTCCCTCCTCCACGAAGTGAAGGTCTCGTCCCCTTGTCTCTTGACAATGGCAAAATTATGTGGATTCATCCGGATCTTGCTTCAGAGTTCGAACTTCCCTCTTCCTCCAAGAAGAAAGACCGCTCCAAGGGCAAGACAAAGATTTGCAATATGGTGTCTTTTGACCCTATAGTTGATGAAAAAATCCTTCTAGATACCAGATCAGGGAAAGCCTATCTAAAGGATTACCCTGATGCTCAGGAGAATCCTGTTTCTTTTTCTGAGCCTGCTCCAGTGCAGCCTGCTTCTACTGAGGATATTCCTACTGCATCCTCACCGGTTGTAGAGTCTACTCCTCCCAAGTCGACGGTCGCTGACAAAGGCAAACAACAAGTCTGCTTCGACAAACCGTTGAAGAAGACATCTCCTTCTAGACTTGAAAAGCCTTACAACTTTGATATCTTGGCTCAGTTAGCCAATACACCGGCCCGGCTGTCAATCTTCGAGCTTTTGCGCATCTCCAAAGAGACTCGGAAAACTCTGAACGAAGCTCTCATGCAAGCTGAAACTTGTCTAGCTCTTCTGAAGAAGCCGAAAGCAGAGCCAGTCTCTTGTCTCCATTGTCATAGTGTGCTAGAGTTAATTCCAAACATAACTTTCACACAAGATGACATGCTGATGGAAGACAACAGGCACGACCGTCCTCTCTACTATACAGGATATGTCGACTCGATAAAAGTCGATCATATTCTGATAGATCCAGGGTCTTCTCTCAGCATTATACCGAAGACAATGTTAGATGCATTGAAAATCCCAGTGCATAGTCTCTCCAGTACAATTACCACCATCCTTGGGTTCAATCAGGGAAGGAGTGAGCCTCTGGGCAAGATTCGCCTAAAACTCCAAATAGGCAATCTTCGCACAAAGGTGACCTTCTATATCATTGACAATCATGGTTGTTCTTACAATACTTTGTTGGGAAGACCATTTCTACACGAGCATAACATTGTCCCTTCGACTCTCCATCAATGTTTTAAATATGTTGATGACAATGGATAGGTGCAAAAGGAGGTTGCTGATCTCTATCCTTTCCAAGGTGTCGAAGCATACTGCAACGATGCTCGTATGTACAAGGATGAATTCATGAAGGTTGTCCTGTCTCTGGACACTGAAGAAGAGCAAGAAACAGTGCCTAATGATACCCTTATCATTCCTGTCAAAGGACGTATTTCTCGTTCTCAGTCCTCCAAGCCACTGGCTATTCACTTGCCAGTCCAGAAGCAATCAACTGATAATGATCAGGATCAAAGGGAGCTCACCTCTTCTGAGCCACTTATTATTGACTTACGTCGTAACAAAGATAAAAAGCAGCTCACTTCTTTTGAGCCACTTGTTATTGATTTATCTCATAACAAGGAAAAAGGGGAGCTCACCTCCTCTGAGCCGCTTGTTATCGACCTTCGTCGTAACAAGGCTAATCCTCCTCCACGTTCTTCTTCTCCCCCTTTTGTAATCAATCTGACCAAGCCTGCTAAGACTAAAGGTCTTGCTGTAAATACAAATGTACAAATCAATGAAAAAGTATCTACTTTCCAGTATACTGATGTCATTTATCATGCTAAGTGCTATTTGGATATGTTAGATAGCTATCAATCATTTACAATAGGAGTTGTGCAATCTCTTCAAACAGAAGTCTCATTTGAACACCCAAAGGATTCATATCGTATTGTTCCTGCTCGTAAGAAAGGCAAGAGTCCAATACATTTTAGTAAAGGACCGGAACAACAATTTAGCTACACGGATGATAGCAAAAGTAATGATACGGGGCATCTTCAACTCCGTCGTTACAGTCAACAATCAAAAGACATCATCCGAAAGATAGGTTATGACTTCAAGAGTGGCCTCAACTACGGTAAAGGTCGAAGAACTCCTATCCGTACGGCTGTGCCGAAAGGGAAGTCAGAGATGTACTACAGCAAGACCAAAAGAGGTCTCGGATATGCTTCTCCTCCGGTATTATCCCCAGCAGCTTCTGAATCCGATAGTGAAGAGCGCTCTAATTCTTCTGATTCTAGATCATGGGATTCTGACACCAGCATCGGTCAAGTTCATCGATTGACTGTATCTTCTAACATGGTCTCCGTTGAACTTCCAGAAGGCTATGACGAGGATATTGAAGAAAATCCTGAAACAGATCCTTGGGTTCAACGAATGGATACCCAGTGGGAACTTCGATTCGAACAAAGGGAACCTCCTACCGAAGATCAATTAGTTCAAGTTGATGTAGGAGAGAACGGATCACCTCGTCCAATATTCATCAGCAACAACCTTCCAGAGGCAGATAAACAAGAATTAATTCTTCTGATTAAAGAATACATTGATGTCTTTGCCTGGAGTTATGAAGACATGCCAGGTCTAGATCCCAAAGTTGCTACTCACAAATTGAACATTCTGTCGAATGCAATACCGGTCAAACAACAACAACGGTATTTTAAGCCAGAAATGATGGATGCGATCGATGATGAAGTCAAGAAGCTCATCGCTTGTGGCTTTATTCGAGAGGAACAACATCCTGATTGGGTAGCCAATGTCGTCCCAGTTCTAAAGAAAACTGGCAAAGTTCGAGTCTGCATCGACTTCCGGGATCTTAATGAAGCATGTCCAAAAGATGAATTTCCGCTCCCTATCACTGACGTCATGATTGACAACACCTGTGGGTTCAAAAGAATATCTTTCATGGACGGATTCTCCGAATTTAATCAGATTCGGATGAATCCTGAAGATAAGAAGCATACTTCTTTCCGTACTCCTCGTGGAGTCTACTGCTGTACAGTAATGCCATTTGGTCTCAAGAACGCTGGTGCAACGTACCAACGAATCATGAGTACCATCTTTCGATATCATCTGCACAAGACTGTCGAATGCTACGTTGACGATATTGCTGTCAAAAGTCGCCTATAGGAAGATCACATCCAAGACTTGAGAACTATCTTCAATCTAATGCGCCAACATCAACTCAAAATCAATCCCACCAAGTCATTCTTGGGTGTCTCTAGTGGCAAATTTCTCGACTTCGTCATTACCTCTAAGGGTATACACGTGGATCCCGAGAAGATCAAAGCCATTCAAGAGATGCATCCTCCACGCAACCTAAAAGAGCTACGAGGATTCCAAGGTCGACTTGCATACATCAGGAGATTCATTTCGAATATGTCTGGACGCTGTAGACCATTCACTCAACTCATGAAGAAGGGTGTATCTTTCGTTTGGACTGAAGAATATCAACGAGCATTTGATGACATCAAGCGGTATCTCATGAATCCACCAGTCTTAGTGCCACCAATCTCTGGTATACCATTCTTAATGTATGTCCGTGCTATGGACCATTCATTGGGTGCTTCACTTGCCCAAAAGAACAAAGAAGGCCACGAACAAGCTATCTACTATCTCAGTCGTACTATGATTGGTGCTGAACACCGTTATAGTCTGGTCGAAAAAGAATGCCTAGCTCTTATGTTTGCTGTTCAGAAGACCCGGCATTATATTATTGGTCAAACTATTCATGTCATATCCCGAGTTAATCCTCTTCGGGTACTGATAAAGAAGCCTAGCACACTCAATTCTCGGCTGGCTACATGGGTCATTCTGCTAGCCCAATATGACATGGTATATGTTCCTCAAAAGTCTGTCAAATGTCAAGCTCTGGCAGATTTCTTAGCAGCTCATCCTGTTCCAGAGACATCTAAACTCTATGATAAAATTCCAGACGAGACTTTGGAATCTAATACAATCTCTGAAGAATTTCCTACTTGGCGTCTATTCTTTGACGGTGTATCCAGGATTGGACCCAATGGTGCCATTGTCGCAGGAGTTGGAGTTGTCCTTGTTTCTCCAAACGGGTCAGCTATTCAAAGAGCATACTCCCTAGATGAGTCTTGCTCCAACAACGTGGCAGAATACAATGCTCTACTAATCGGCCTTCAGCTAGCCAAGCAACTTGACGTCGAGTATCTTGAAGTCGATGGTGACTCCAAGCTGGTTGTTAACCAGGTTAGAGGGACCTATGAAGTTCGGCATTAAGATTTAGTACCTTACTATGAAGCTGCAATCAACATGGCTACATCATTCAAAGCCTTCTTTATCGAATATGTACGCCGAGCTTGCAATACCGAGGCCGATGCTTTGGCCAATCTTTTAGCAGTTTTAGCCATCCCTATCAAAAGACAGCAAGTGGTGGTCGTCTCTAATCGAAAATTGTTCTGCATCGAAAACAATCATAATATTGAGTCCAGTAATCTTACCGAAGTCAAGATTGGAGAACTCCTTTCATCGACTTCGTAGTCCATGATATACTACCTGAAGATCCCAAGGAGGCTACGAGTATTCGTCGGCGGTCTCTCCGATTCTATTATAATCAGACCACCAAGACACTCTACCGGCGAACCTATGACGGCCTACTCTTGCGCTATCTTGCTGGTGATGAAGCAAAGCAAGTATTGCGTGAAGCTCACGACGGTGTCTGCGGAGCACATCAACCCGGTCCTAAGCTACAGGATCGTATCCGACGCATGGGTTACTATTGGCCTTCTATGGTTTCTGATGCCATCGAATATGCGAGGAAATGTCGAGCTTGTCAAATCCATGCGGATTTTATTCATCAACCGTCGGAATTCTTTTATTCGACCGCTACATCCTGGCCTTTTGAAGCTTGTGGCATGGATATTATAGGTCCTATCAATCCTCCTTCTTCTAGGGGACATCGGTTTATACTAGCAATAACCGACTACTTCTCCAAATGGGCCGAAGCAATACCATTGGCTGAAGTCAAGACCAGCAGCGTCATCAATTTTGTCAAACATCATGTCATCTACAGATTTGGTGTACCTCGACGAATCATCCACGACAATGGACCTCAATTCATCAGCCAAAAGTTCACAAGATTCTGTGATGATCATCGGATTGACAATGTCGCTTCGACAGCCTACAATCCTGCTGCTAACGGCTTAGCTGAAGCTTTTAACAAGACTATCATCAAGCTCCTCAAGAAGTTTGTGTCCACTAACAAACGAAATTGGAGTGAAAAGCTTGGGAAATGTCTTTGGGCCTATCGTACTACAGTCCACAACCCTACAGGCTGTACACCCTTCTCTTTGGTGTATGGCTGTGAAGAGGTTCTACCTCTGGAACTCCAAATCCCATCTCTAAGGATTGCTATCGCCAATGAACTCACGACATATAATAACGATCTTCTCCAACTTCAAGAGTTAGAAGCGCTTGATGAGAAGCGGCTATTAGCTCAACAGCATATTGAGTTATACCAAGCCCGCATCTCAAAGACTTTCAATCGCAAAGTTAAAGTCAGAGCCTTTCAGAAAGGAGAGCATGTTTTAACAGTCAGACGTCCTATGACAATGACTCACTCAAGCAAAGGAAAGTTTGATGCAAAGTGGGAAGGTCCATATATCGTGAGCAAAGTCTTCTCAAATGGAGCCTATCAACTCACAGAGCTAGACGGTCGAGTTGCAATGATGCCTATCAATGGCAAGTTCCTCAAGAAATACTATGTATAAATGTAACAGACATTGCTTGTAATTATCAGACAAGTTCATAAATAAAATTCAATTTTATTTTATCTTGAATGATAATACATAAATATTAAGGAAGGTCACTATCAACCTTCTCAAAATTGGGCCACGGGCCACTACCGTCCTTATAAAAAACATGATCAGCAAAAGAGTCAAGAACATTCTTGCTGGAACCAACCAGGAACTTGCAAGCAGCCATTCTCATAGCTTCTTCTTCTCCAGTCTTCCCTGGTTCAAGAAGGAAGTCCAAGATGTCCTTTGGCGGTTTGGGAGCAAATGAACCTTCGTCCACTGCTATCTGCTTTGGTTGAGCCGGTTCGACTGGATGTTCCTCGGTACCTGCTTCCACCTTCGAGGCAATCTCAGCCTTCTTGGATGCATCTCCATACGACATCTTTATGTTGAAAAGTGAAAGTGACCATCTCATCTGATTTTCTGTTCTATTTATAGACAGAGCATCGTAAGACTATGAAGCGACACATTCATCCGACGGTTCGTCCGTTCATCATAAACATTCATTTGACGGTTCATCCGTTCATTTAATCCATCCGACGGTTCGCCCGTTCATCATAAACATTCATTTGACGGTTCATCCGTTCATTTAATCCATCCGACGGTTCACCCGTTCATCATCTGACGGTTCATCCGTTCATCACACTCATCCGACGGTTCGTCCGTTCACACATCCATTTGACGGTTCGTCCGTTCATCATCCGACGGCTCGCCCGTTCATTACATTCATCCCGACGATTCATTTCGTTCATTTGTCTTGACGAATCATCCAGTTCGTTCTTATCAGCAACTTGTCGTCCTTGATTAAGTTGTCTATTGAAATAATAATATTCGACAAATTATATTCTGCCACGTCCACATTACCTCTGAGCAGATATAATGAATATGATTATTTTCTAAAATCGAGAAATATATCATGTCCTGTACCTTTGAATATATTTTCTATCGCTATTATTTATATCTGATCAAGATATGCAATAAATAATAGAGCCACAACAAAATGTCTTTTTATTTGATCAAAATTCAAGACATTACAAAAACATACATATTGTAAAAATAAGAAGATACAAGATATTTTTATACTAAGCCGGAGGTGTCATCAGATTGGCAATCTGTTGCTTCAGAGTCTGCAGTCGCTCTTCGTGGGATTCCATCACTCTCTTCCTGGCTTCTTCCATCCCAGATTTTTCATTAAAGGTTGGCAGAGTTACCATTCGGCGAGTGATTTCAGCATTATGAGCCTCAGCATATTCGTCCCTTTCTTGGGTTAGAGCACCGAGTTGTTGAATTGCAATTTGATGTTCGGTGACCTGATCTTCCAGTTCTTCCTGACGACGGGCAATCTCTGCTTTAAATTCAGCAATTCTCTGTTCTTTTCTTTCAGCAACAGAGGTCACTGTTTCCACCTTAGAATTGTACTCAGCAGACTTGGCGGCGAAAGTATCCAGGAGAATTTGGAAGTTAACTTTCTCAATTACAGCCTCTTGGGACTTTCGTTCAAACTCAGCTTGTACTAAAAGTTCCACCTCCCCTTTGTTTAGCTCTTTGTAGCTATTTATTGAGGTCTCCAGCTCATTTAATATGTGTTCAAGAAAAGTGGCTTGAGGCTCATCACCCTGATCGCGGATGGCATTTACCAAATAAGAGGTTGGACCTCTAACCGTGGAGAAATCGGCCTCTTCTTTCTCCATCACTCTATTTATTAAAGGTCCCAATGAATCAAAGAAGAACTTGGTAAATAATTTTATGACAAACTGATTGGTAGCCAAAGCGCGAGGAGTAGCAGCTACTCCTGTTGACGATGAAGCGACGGGACGTTCAGTTTCTTGTACTTGGACAGAAGGTTCTTTGAATAAAGGAGCTAGAGTAGAGCCGGTCGCTCCTCTCGGTTGTTCCTCTGCAAAATTAAAATTTTGTCATTTTGACTATCATTTGCTACTATCAAAGAAGATCAAAAAGTGAAAGCATTCTTACCATAGCTTGGTCCAGTATCAGGCCTGTCATCTGTTGGGACAGATTCCAGCTGAGCAGAAGTAGCCTCAGACATTACTGCCTGACTACTTCCTGCTTCAGAACCACATGATAAATGACGACTGCTACTGGCTATCGTCGTTGCAAGCACTATATCCATGCATACTGGAGGTGCTGGAGAAGATGTGGTCTCTGCACGGAATAAGAATAAAGATGTTAGCTATCAATTTATTAAAAGAAGATTGCTAATTTCACTCTATACCTTGGGGATCAACAGCAGGAGTTTCCTCCAAGGCCGTTTCTTCATCTGCTATCTTTTCCGGAGATGCCTGCACCTCAACATCCTTTTCGGGATCCAAGGTGTCATCAGCAGCTTCGGAAGATATCTGCACCTCAACATCCAAGGTGTCATTATCAGCTTCAGGAGACACATGCACCTCATCATCCCCTTCAGGATCCTGTGCATCCTCGATATCTTCTGATGATGAGCTCTCCTTGCTTTCATGTTCCTCCGGTGCCTCCCCACTGGCAGTTGCAGTGGTTTGGTCAACATAATCCTGTAAACCGAAGTCACAGTCATTTAAAGCATCGATCATCAAATGATCTTCCTCCTCACGGATTGCTCCTGGTGTAGCAGAAGGTTGAGTAGTCTCCATCACCGGTAAAGGAGATTGCAAAGCTTCGTGCTCTGTCTCTGCAATATTTTCTCTGGGCTCTATGGCCTCATTTCTCTCTTCCCTCTGCTCGATCTCCTCCCTCTGTTCTGGACTAGGAGTCTTGTGTCCAGACTCAGAAACAGGAGCAGGAGATGGCATGGTGAGTCCAGCTGCAGCGTTCATCACTACTGAAGACAAGACTTGCCTTGGAGGAGAGACTGTTCTTTTTCTTCGTCTGTGGGCCAATTTCTTTCTATGCAGAGGCCTCTCAGGACTCTCTACATTTACTACCTCGACCTGTTTCTGAATAGAGGTCGGTGTAGCTGCTTCTTCTCGAGTTGATTCAGCCAATTGTCGGAATTGTGATCTAGTAGTGATCTTCTCTAATGATGGTTCCAAGATCAACTTCTTCTTTGCGACTGGAGAAGAAGGTTCTTCTCTCCTTCTCTTCTTCTCATTCGCCGGAGACTTAACCACTTTCAAAGAAATTTTCAGCGGTTGGTTAACTTCCTCAGAGAAGTTTACTTCTCTAGAAGCTTCCAATGGGTCATCCACCGGTTCATGTTGTTCGTCATTTACTGGAGCTAATGTAGCAGTGGCCCCTTTTTTCAGAGGTGTCGCTGTAGCGAAGCTATCAATCAGACTAAAGTTCTCAGCAAATGTATTGGCAGCTGTGTAGAATAATGAATATGTGTATAGCATTCTTGGGCCATTATCATTCTTGTTGGGCATCGAGAACACTGTCCTAGTGTCTCGAGCATTGTAGTAGGCCCATGCTCTCGTACCATCAATTAGGTACCCCGTTCCTTGCAGGCAAGTTATGGCGTTGCCCACATAGAATTGGTCATAACCAAATTGACGAGCGAAGCAACTCGGCAGATATGGTTCAAGGTAGCATTCCTCTTCAAATCTGTATACTAGATGAGATGGTCTAATCGCCTTCAGCCAGTTAAAAGCTGCTCGGCCTAGTGGCTGCCTCTCCAGATCAACCATATTTGTCGCCATGAACTCGTAACCAGCTAGAGGAGCGAAGCTATAAAAGTTCCATCCCTTGCCAAGATTGAGGGCACGTCTGCAGTCCTTCAGACTAACGTACACCCACTTGCTTCGGAAGAATCTACGCAGAAAGCTGCCGCTAACTGCCCCCATGTCGGGGTTCATCAGAGATGGATGATGCAGAAGCAACCACCCGAACAGATAGGTGTAGGGCAACTCCAGTCTTGGGAAGTTCCCTTTCTCACCCTTCCACTTGATCATTGAGTCGACATACAGACGAAGGCCTACATTTATTCTACAGGTCATCGTTGATAACAAATCCATCCGGTAGCCGAAGACTAACCGGACGGCAGCGAAGAGTACGCCGCGGTGGAAGCGGTCCACGGCGCTTGCTCCAGGTACAACAAATCGGCGGAGCCAATATGTCAAAAATCCTGCCAGTTGAGCTTCTTTAGACATGGACCTGTAGCCCATTCTTATAAAGCTCTCAACAAAATCCCCGGGCTTGAGCGGAGGATATTGGTGTTCATCAGTAACTTCGATATCCATCCTCTTATTCTCTTCCATCAGCCTTATCACTTCACTGTTGCTGAGAGGTTGAAAAAAGGTTGGATTGCAAGAGTCATGATCTTTGGTCTTCTTCTCCACGATATGGTTAAGAAAAAGATAAGGTAACCATTTGGAGGAATAACATGTGCTGGAAGAGCCGCTCTGGTAATACAGGGAGCATATATTATAATGGCACAGTAGTTCATCAAAAACTGCTACCATTTCTGGATTTTCCTGATGCAGTCTCTCTAACTCGTCGTTGGTGGGAACATACTCTTCTTAAGGGGAGTCTCCATTTGGTAGGCATGAGATATACTTCATGTCATGGAGAGCCAATCCCATCTCCCCACAGGACGTCATGAACGTCCCTGTCCTATAGTTATACCTCTCTGCCAGGGCTAGAAATAGATGAGGGTTTGGGTGGAAGCCATATACGGTAGTATATACCGCATTATAAAGATCGATCTATTTAAGTTGATCTTCAAATTGAGCCAATGCCCAGTTGGCTATACAGTTCCATCTCCTGTTTTCCGGGTTTATCAAACCGGTCAGCCGGATGTCTTGATCCGGATATCTACCCTCCGCCTTGGCATACTCGTTAGCAAAAATCGGTGTCCTTACCGGCAGCAACAAAGACGAGTTCTCAGGGGGGATACAACCTGGCTTCAACCCTCTTAGTAAAGTGTTGTGTCGTTCAGAAGAACTATAGAACATGTCCCTATTGTTCGAGCCTTTCTTGACACAGATTTTTCCTGTCCGTGCATGTTGAAGAGGAGTAATGTCCCAGTCCATCCTCCTAGGATGGCTTGCATGAGCATATCGTGCTAGAGGAAGGCATCTAGCTATGTCTGGTAACTGGATCAGTTTCTCCTTCCTATGGAAAGTTCTCGACTCAACTCGGGGTCTTGGTTGAGAACTTTTATCAATGGCATCGCCGAATAGGAACATAGGTTTCTTATGAGTGATGGCGTCAGCAGATTGCAAAGGATATCCATTTATCAGACTTAGCAAAGTTTCATTATCTTGAGTTATCAGGATAGCTTGCTGAGAGGATGGAAGGGCATATTGTGGGAAGAGTACATGGGATAAGTCCTCTTTGTATTCTGGCTCAGCTAAAGTTCCTGTGAAAATTTCATAATTCGGGTCCTCTCTGGTATCAACTGCATCAAACAGAAAAATCACAATTTAGTACAAGTCAAGTAAGAGATTCTGTCATCGAATTGCGCAAACATCAGATTGCACAAACATCAGATAGCGCAAACATCAGATTGCACAAGCATCAGATTGTGCTGATAAAGCTTGTGCAAGCATCAGATTGTGCTGACAATCTTGCGCAAATCAGCCGATTGCGCTGACTTTTGCCAGCGCAATTCAACCGATTGCGCGAGAAGATATTCTTCATAAAAATGAAGAATAATGGGTTCGTGCAACCAAAACCCTAAACAGGATGGCGCAGTATGATCACATCTCTAAAAAGAGATGGATTTTAAGATTCAGTAAAGTCAAAAAACCCTAAAAAGGATTTTCGATCGGGTTGTCTACCTCGCAAAGCAGGGTGCGCAGCTTCGTGTCGGGAAGGGCGCGGCGCAACACGAGCCGAAGATTCGGTGGGGGCCTTGCCCTTGGCGGCGGCGGAAGAGCACTTGGGAGCCATGAAGTCGACGGGGAAGAAAGAGTGAAGTCGGAGTAGGCTCGGGGATTTCTCTCTCTCAAGCACAATGAAAACAAGTAAAGAATAATATGAAGGATGAAGGGAACTATTTATAGTTTTTCAAAGAGCAACGGCCGCCTCAGATTGTGCCGAATAAATAGGGGTAATCCCTCTGATTGTGCAGACAGCATCATCACGTGCTTAACTTGATTGAAAATTCAAAATTCAAAGTATTTCAAAATTTTGAATAAATTCAACTTTCGAAAACTTTGAAGGGGGTCTTGTAGGTCCTAAAAAATCAAGTTGCATCCATAAACAAAGTCATGAAAATCAAGAAATACATCTTTCAAATGAATTGCGCAGAAGTCAGATTGCGCATCATCCAGACTGCGCAGACTGGACTGCGCACACTTTCAAGTGCGCAAGCTGACGTGGCCATGTCATCATTACCTGACATAATCAAATCTTCTGACAACTGACAGCACAAAGAACGAGGAGACTATTCGTTTATTGTGCCGTACAGCGCTCGAGGACAGCTGTACATGCAGCGCAATCTGTCTGCAGCGCAATCTAGCCCAGCGCGGTCCAGCCTAGTGCAATCCAAGGTCAGCGCTATTCATGTGGCGCACTTCATCATGACAACTGACAAATATACATGTGGCATTCATGCCATCAATTGCTCACTACGTGGCAACCGTCTGTACACGATCATGCGTATTTCAATCAAATGATGCCATGTGTCCAAGACAGTTGGCCCACGATCAGACAACTGCCTGCGCAGTCTAATGCTGCGTAATCTAGTGCATGCGCAATCCAACTTGCGCCATTCAGAATAACTAAAAGTTAGTTATTTCTAGAACTCTATCAATAGAGTTTCAAGTCTTCATTCCAGGGGATCAGACATAAAGTTCAGAAATATCAGAGAGTTCAGGAGTTCTTGCCCAAGTGCTGCTGCATTCTTCCGAGGCTTTTGCCTTCAATTTCAGAGGCTACCGTCTTCAAAGTTCACATCATCCAAGGGATAAAGCAATCGTCTTCTAGATTGGATTCCTACAGTTATACTTTCCCAGAATTCTTGTAATCTCTTTACAAAGTTTGTTGAAATAAAGTTCATACTTTTGTTTTTTGCAAACACAAGTGAGATACTTTTCTAGAATACCAGACCCCTTCTACTAAGGCTTACTAGCACCTCAGCAGGGTATTATCCCCAGTACCTGTGTCGTGGCACCAAGGACAATCAATTTTCGACAGTGATAATCCTTTACTCTGCTACAGAGATAAAGGTCACTAAAAAAATAGGCCACATGACAATAGGTCTGATATTGTAGTCAAGTTCTCTCCATTTCCCATGTCTAGAATTTAGCAATGTCAAGTCTGTACAGTCATCTCGAAAGTAAAAAAACAATACTGATAAAGAAATCTAGAATGCTAACACGAGGTCAATACCACGAATAGTCATGTAAATGTTGCATCATGAATGTGTCGGTGTCATGTGGTCAAACGTGTCAATGGACACATTAGTGTGTACGTAATGCCTAATGTCAATACTCGATGTCACTATCATGACATCGGCACCCGTCTATAAACGGACACTAAGTATCGACGTCCTACATCATGCAATGCTAAAAAATAATAAGACATAAAAGAAAGATTTGTAACGATGGCAAGGCACGCTTGCCTTTAACTGCTGTCTGCGGGTGATCCTACCAACTCCGGTGTCCTTTGTCGATCCTTCCAAGCTCACCTATAATAATACACTATATTTAATATTTTATATCAATACACCATATATAAATTATATGAGTATCTATGCCTCCTAGTTTCCATAACGTTGTCACGATACTACATCTATTATATAAGTACATAAGGTACCAAACCCTCTCATAAATACTTTACAATTATAATAAAATAATATATTTAAATTCTAGAATTTATCTATAAATACTTATATATTGCTATAATTATATTTTCAATAGGGGAACCCTTTCACAAGAGGTCTTATGTCAATGCCACATATGACTTCCTCAATTCGACACATTAATTTAGTCCCAAAAAAATGAATAAATAAAATTAATAAATTATGTAAAAATCCAAAAAATTAGTTAAAATAGTACGTATAATGATAAACCTTGCACAACATAAATTTTAATATGGATTCATAGAGTTTTGACACTTTTGGACACAAGGAAAACAAAATTTTCCGGAGTTCGATGACACGACAAATGTCATGAATTTTTAGAAATAGCAAACGGATGCAAAACCTAACTTTCAGATATGCGTCCGAAAGGTATCGACGTCTAGATTCTGAAAAAAAAATATAGAAAGGTTAGAAACTGAACTTAGATAGGTAAAAAGTGGCCTGCAACAGAATTTGTCAGTTCTGGATACTCTGTCGTAGAATCAACGTCACGGGCAAACCGCTTGGAACTAGGAGATCAGGTGATCAGAGGTTGGAGTAGACATACAAAGGTAACTCTCATATTTGGTTTGAAGTAAAACGGATGAGAAAAAGTGGGTAAAATGCCATCTACAAATTGACTAACCTGCTGTGACGTTTTAGACTTCGATTTGGCGGAGGTTCGGCCAAAGTAGCACATCGTGCACCTCTCTAACGGCCGCAAGGTTGCTCCTACAGTTGCTATGGTGGAAGGGGATGTTGCAAGGGACATCCAAGTGGTGGTGGTTGGCACAGAAATCGAGAAGAAATTATATTTTGTGATGAAAGGGGGGTCGGATAGGATTTCGGGTTTGGAGTGGTGGCCGCTAGGTTTGGAGGGATTTGTGGAGTAGGTTATGAGAGAGGAGGATGGTTAGGGTTTAATAGGTATATATATATATATATATATATATATATATATATATATATATATATATATATATATATATATATATAGTGCATGGGCTTTGGTTTGATCTAATTTGGATATGATTTGGTTCTCCAAATCATACTATTATTAGTAGGTTTCCTATTTTGGTTAGATGTTTGACCAAGCCAAGTATATAAGAAAATATTGCATATGGCTACAATTAAATCTCTAAAATTCCCTTAAATATATGTATACTTGGTTTTGGTACTCCTAGTTAGGCTCTAACTAGTAGGGTTGACTAGGTTAGGGTCCGAGTAGCATTACTAGTCAAATTGGACCCGAAAATCAATTTAATGAGTTTCATGTGCCATTTGCAAATAAGTAGCACATGGGAACTCGATTGGATGGTGCACCCTAGGCATATGCAATGTAGACTCAACATGGGTCAAAACCATATATTGGGTCATACGGTTTCGATTTATGTCAAGTTCCAAAAGCAAATTGGAAGTTGGCTTAAAATTACGTCAATGGATCAAATTGTCTAAGTTGACCCGAAATCATATGAAGCCAAAAGAATATTGGGGAACAAATTTGAATGGGACATAATATATCAAACTGAAGGTGGATGAGTCTAGAATTCAATTATATAATTGGATTCAAGAAAACAATATTTGTTGTGCTTCAAAAGTCAAAGCTACGGTAAACTACTATCATAGTCATTATTGACTTTAAAATTTAAAATATCCATATAAAATAATATAAAATAATTAAAAATAAAATTCAAAAATCAAGGGACTTACAACCTATCCACCTTAGAAAATTTCGTCCTCGAAATTAAAAAGAACACAATTATATAGAAAAATCTTATCATATGAATAATTAGGCTAAGACTTACCGGCATCTACGAATATGTAGGGATAACGCTCATGCATAGAATCTTCACGCTCCCAAGTTGATTCTCCGAAGAATTTTACCTCCATGCAACACGAACCAGTCTAATCGTCTGCCTTCTGAGCGTCTTCTCACTTGTATCCAAGATACCTACCGGCTGCTCCTCGTATGAAAAACTGGGTCCCACCGTGATCTCAGAGTGATCGACCACATGACTGGGATCGGTCACATACCTCTTTAGTTATGAGACATGGAATACATTATGCACTCTCTCTAGTGATGGGGGTAATGCAAGACGGTATGCCATCTCTCGTACACGTTCAATGATATCGAACGGTCCTATATACCTTGGACTCAACTTCCCTCTACTCACGATTCTAATGGTGCCCCGCGTCGGTGAGATCCTCAGAAATACATGCTCTTCCTCCTTGGATTCTAGTGGTCGACGATGCATATCGGCCCAATGCTTCTGTCGGTCGTTGAAGATGACTCTGAATTCGCTTCACTTTCTCGACTGTCTGCGTCACAAGCTCTGGTCTAAGTATTTGTCGCTCTCCCCTCTGTCCTCTCGCGAAGTCTTCGAAATCTTGCATCTGTAGGTAACGCTATCTTGATTATATCCACAAGTGACGACTATACTTCAAGATTGGCAAGTACTCATTGCTGTCCCAGCATAATGGCTTCTATTCCAAGCCCCTGAAGATCCTCTAATAATTGTCGTTGAGTTGTCAAGAAATATGCAGTAGGCTTCCTACTTAAAGCGGCCACTACTACATTCGCCTTGCCAGGATGGTATTGCAAATCTATATGTCATAGTCTGTCATGAGCTCCAACCACCGCCTCTGTCTCAAATTCAACTCCTTTTGCGTGAAGACATACTTCAAGCTCTTATGATCCATAAATATCTCCACACGCTCTCCGTACAAGTAATGATTCTACATCTTCAATGCAAAGATCACAACTGCTAACTCCAAATCATAAGTAGGGTAATTCTTCTCATGTACCCTCAGCTGCCTCGATGCGTAGGCTATGACCTTTCCATGTTGCATCAAAACACATCCAAGTCTACTACCCGATGCATCACTATAAACCATGAACCCTCCCGATCCAGAAGGAAGCGTCAAAATAGGTGATGAGGTCAACCTCTTCTTCAATTCTTCAAAAGCCTTATGACGATCATTTGTCCATCGAAACTCTTGATCCTTGCACGTCAACCGCGTTATGGGCTCTACAATCCGTGAGAAATTTTCTACGAACCTGCGGTAATATCCGACAAGTCCGAGAAAACTCCTAATTTCTACAACCGATGTTGGTGTCGGCCAAGACTCTACGGTAGCTATCTTCTCTGGATCCAATGAAAGTCCTTCTCCCAAGATAACGTGTCCAAGGAATGGAACTCTATCAAAGCAGTATTCGTACGTACTAGGCTTGGCATACTGCTTCTCCTTTCTCAATATTCCCAATACAACTCATTCGATCGTAGGTATAGTATTATAACCTATTCAATGATACTCGTCAGTTCACTCCTAGCAATTTCTTCTAATAGACTCTACGCATCCGATATCCAGACACTCATACTTGACTCATAATTTTACTAGGATCCATCTCTAAGAAACTTATCCGTTTCTAGCTACCCAACATCACAATCACACCAATAATCTAGCTTAATTACATTCTATAATATAACTATAAGGTTTGTCTATTTTAGTCATCTAATAAATAGAAGGTAACATGAACCTAAGACTGGGTCAAACAAACCTATATACCAACTTCAAACAATGGTAGGGTCAAGCAAAGAAGGAAGGTTTGTCGAATTATCTCCAAGAACAGTATGAGGCCAAACAAGATGCATAGGACGTAGTCTAGGTAAGACTCGAGAACCATATATCTCCGGGATTATGTCACGTGAAGTTACTGCCATGCCAGCGTACATCTGGCTGCAAATAACTTTCTTGTTCCATAGTACGACGGATGGCTGTAGTGCACATCTGCTATGCCAGGTAATACATGTTCTTGAGCTTATCTTGGCCAAATCCATAAAAGATTTCTGAATTGACTTTTTACGAAAATACAGGGTAAGAGATCAACATGCATAGGTTATAAGTCAAGTAGAATTCGAGAAACATATGTAGCCATGATGTCGTTATCTGAAGTCCTGCCTCGTCAGTATTTATGTGGCTGCAAAAACTTTGATTCCGTAATACAAGTGTGAAGCCCATGCTTGTTATTTTTTTGTTATTATTAATTGTTTTGTTAAAGCCCTAACCCCAAGCCCAATAACTTAAGCCTATGACACCTAGAATCAAACCCAACCCCTCTTAATTGTTCCAACCCATGACTTTATTCTCCCGTAGATCCTATTCTTCTGCACCACTATGCGCACCCCATCCCCTCTTCCTCTTTTTGTACATAACTACACCACAAAAACCCATCCTCCCAGAACAGAAACTCACAGAATCTTCACCCTCTTCCACACCAAAATCCTTCCATCTTCCAAACCACTCCACCATTCTCAAATTCGAAGGCATCACCGAACTCCCGTCGCCGCCCTCTCCGAATCCAAACCCCTCTCCCCCACATTCTGATCTCTCCTACGTCACGCCTACGACAACGTCGGCTTTCGTCGCGTCACCACTGGCACGTCGCGTCACCACTGCCACGCCGCACCCGCCCGACGCCCTGCCAGCGGCTCCCGAACGCGTGTCCAGTCAGCACGGCCCCGCCCACGCACACCCATCACTGCCGGTCCCATCCGTGCGCCCAGTCAGCGTGGCCCCGCCCGTGTGCACCCGTCGCTGCCGGCCCCGCCCGGCGCCAGCTAGCGCATCCCTCCTCCCGTGCACCAGCAGCCCGCGCGGACTCCCCTGTCGCGGCAGCACCTTTGCGCGGCCCCCGCGCGCGCTCTCGGCTTCGTGTCCGTGTTTCCCGCGATCCCGTCGACTTTTCGACGATCCGTTCCGAGTCCGAGGCATCCCCTCAGTGCTCCTTAAGTTTCTGTTCCAGAAACTCTCTTTCCTTTCTGTCAGAACCCAATTCCTGTTTCGGCCAATTGACAGAATAAAGCTCTGTCAATTGGAATAATTAGTTTAGAATAATTATTTTAGTGTATTTTGGTGTGGATTAATTAATTAAATGGTTTAATAGTTATTATTTGTTAGATTATAGGAAAGACATGAGATTAAGTTAGTAATGGTTAATTGTCGAATTATTAAGAATTTTGGAAATAAAATTATTAGTTATATTAGTTTATTATTATTAATTAATTTTTCCAAAGGTACTATTAATATATTATTGTTTGTCACTAACAACTTATATATCTTTTCAAAAAATGTTTTTAGAATTAATAATAAAAGATATTATTTCCATAAATTAGTTTACTTGCTAAATTAAATTAATTTCGATAAATAAAAGGTTTTAGTAAGAATAACAAAAAATGTTTAGCTAAATCGTTAGTCTGATAAAAACTGTATTTTTATTAAGTACTATTTTGCAAATTAAAAACTATTTTTCTTTTATGATAAAAAGGGTTAAAAATGTATTTCTAGGAAAAAGTGTTTTTCGGTAAATAATTTCTAATTAATAAGATATATTTGTTTTGGAAATTCTATTTTCCTTTTTAATTATTACCTCTAAAAATACTATTTAAAAGTTATTTTCTTAATTTTGACAAAACTTATTTTTTATTCAAAAACGGTTATTTTTGTCAATTATTATTTTTGTAATAAAATCTACTTTTAAATATATAAGTATTTTCCATTTAGGTTTTCCAACCTACCAGACTTAGTCTCTAGTGTTGTTATTTAGAAATAAGCGTAGTTCTAGTTACTAAAATCTAGTACTACGATCTTGTAGGTTCTGTTCCCTAAAACCTTAGCAGTTACCACTTGTTGCTGTCCACGCCGAGGAACCGTTTGAGGCAAGTTTCATATCTATTCCATGTCTGTGTTTTTACTTTAATAATTAAATGTATGCATCAGTTGATCTCATATAGTATCGTGATACTGATTCACCGTGGATCCCTCTCGGACTCCACATCGATTGACGGATTGCTGGATTGCTATAGTGACTTATTGACTTATTGACTCATTGACTCGGGGATTGCTTGGGGGAATAGTATAACGTCTGTGACCAAAGCCAAAATTCTTGCTTGTCGCTCTTGCGCTAACCTCTACCACACAAGTGGTTGAGCCGTACCGTATACTATTCATTTCGGTCGAAACATTAGTATATATACTGATTCTATCCCAGCCGGTCACAGGCCCTGTTATATACTCAAAACACTAGCTTATCATTGTATCATATTTGACATTGAGATCATATTGCTTATTGTCTTTATTATTATTTACAAAAATATATTAAGTTTCTTAAATTGTCTCGCATTTTCATTTATTGTTAATTTAGAAATGCTAGATGTGGAAGAAATATGTTTCTTGTTCACCCTTGACTGGAGACCCAATATTTTTAGGTGATTGCAATGAGGAGGAGCTAGCTTACTGTTCTTTCTACGGGCCCGACTTGGGTCCCGCAGATTCGGCTGAACCAGAACCAGGAACCCCAGAACCATAGATGTTGGCATAGTTTTATTTGCTTTATTTATTTTCGAACAATTGTAATAAGCAAATTTGTGATATTGTAGTCTTGTTATTTCCATTCCAGAACCAGTTTCATTTTAATAAAATGTTTTACTTATGTTAGATATTTGCTTGTTGTGTTCTACTAATTGATACAGCTTACTGCCGCCGTCTCACAACGGTGCAGGCTGGGCATGATCCAACTGGACCCATTATATTTGGGATCGGGCCGTGACATGTTTTTAGTAGTGGCCCATGCAGGTCAGTTTTGTAAATTGGTCTGGTCAACTTAGTCTAGACCAACCTGTAGTTCTGTAACTTGACCTAGGTTTAGATAAGACTTTAGGAAAATAGACTATAGAAACAACTAGAACACTTAGATGATTTTTACCTTATTACATCATAGGGCCAAACCTTGCTTATGTGTGTACCCAAACCTTGCTTATGTGTGTACCCAAACCCTGTTACAACTAGAACACTTAGATGATTTTCACCCTGTTATTAGGCTCCCTTGCTTATGTGTGTACCCAAACCTTCGCTCAGGGCCTACGGACGAAAAGGTCTCTTCCTCCGGAAACACACCTACCCAGGCTCAGTCAGACCCCTCTCCAGTGCAGCCCAGTACCCGTCTTCATGCTGTACGGACTCCCTGTGCAGCGTATACCTCCACTGTGCATGCAGCTGTACCGATTCCCCCCAGACCTACACTCTCGATTGCTGACACGAATCTTCCAGCTGCTCCATCAGTGCCAGTGAACCCCGTCGAGCTCGTAGGCCTGCTACAAGGAGTACTTGAGGCCCAGAGGGCTCAAGCAGAAGTGGATCACGAGAAGACCGCGATCATGAGGGATCGGAATAAGGAATTGAAAGTGAGGACAGTGGTTTTCAACAGAGATAGAGTTTTTCCCAAAGAAGTGAAAAAGCACGTACGCGGGAAATAAATCGAAGTAACGCGATAGATTCGCAGAAATGAACGAAGAAAAAGCGTTAAGACAATTCAACATCTTTGATTTATGTTAGAAGGTACAGAACGTTAGAAGCAAGTAGGCCTCTGGCCATACTACCAACCCTCGCTACGGCTTCTTTTGAAGCTTTAGTTCTCATGCATCCTAGCTTGAGGGCATGGAGAATGCCCACAATGTCGCCATGGCAACACTCGACTCATCACAGAGGGAACCAGGGCCTCTCAAGGTAAGAAAAGTAGAATTGATAATCTTTTATATTTTATTGGAGAAATATAATTCTGACTGGCAGCCAATTATCCAAGAGAAAGTTGGAGACATTGAAAGCTTCAAAAAGATGAATCTGCGGTCTTTCAAGAGGACTGAAGGCCTTGTATACGCGGACGAATGGCTAGATGACATGGAGCGCATCCTCAGTTATTGCTCGAATTTTGCCCGGCCTCATGGTGGAGGCTGTAGTGCCCCATCCCGCTCAGTCAATCGGAGGAATAGAAACGCCGACGGCGTTCGGACTTAACCCTGCAACGGCTTGCTCGGAGACACCGCTCGATCGAGGTGACTCGTCACTTAGGTAGGGTAGTTTCGGTGAACTCTCCTCATCTTAGCCTTCACATAATAAATCGCATGTTTTCAGCTTGCACAAGTAGGCTTGATAATAAAAGAGACGAATCCACATAGATAAGGAAATAATACCAACAGGTCGAATTGAGTTAGAATATGGAAAGGTCCAATGGTCGGCTTAGAGTTGGTGGACAACGTGCTTTAAAAATGACACTCGATCCTTCGTCCCGTGGCTTGGGAGAAGAAAAGTTGGTCTTCGATACAAAACCATGAATGAGCCTAAGTCATAGGCGTCGCCCGCGTAAATGCTCGATAAAGCATGCACACTTGCACGTTGCAAGGCTTGGCATAGCCTTTGCTTGTCTCTCGAGTTAAGTTGTAGGCTTGAGTAAGTTAGGCAAAGTTATGCCGGTCGACCTAAGTCATTCCAAGTGTTGTCCCGCTCTTTCTGCGGTTGTCAAGTTAAATAGTCCCACGATCCCAGGGCCCATCATATAAGGTATGACTTAGACGATAGCGTCGCGTAGAACACGAGTTGGCTTAAGGCACGATGTCACAGACTTAGTATTTAAGACAAGGACCACAATAGTTTCAAAGTGAGTTTTGGAGAAAGGACTATCAAATAGGCGTTCATGAGTTGAATAAAATGATAGGGTAACATGGAAAGAATGCTCGCGACCATGGGTCATCGAGGGGTCTCAAGGATAGAAGTCTTGAACTTGGTTTTGAAAGAGATGGTAACACTGAAAGAAGGATGATTGTGTGAGACGTCAGTTTGAGTCGAGTCTTGCATGGTCATGGACAACTTGTTGACAAGGGCGATTTGTTTCCTCGGACGATAACCTGGGGCCACAGCAGGATCATTCCGGCCTAGAAGGAAACTCGGGCAGAATGTGAGCGGGATAGCTGAGCCGAAAGACAAGTATTCGGTGGACGCTCATTGGGGCTAGCTGCCCGCTTTGACCGGTCCATCCTATACCAGCTATGAGTCCAAAATAGCTTGTTATGCTAGTGACCTCATATAGATGAGTTGGCACGGACGGCAATCCACGTGTGTGCCTTTAGATTGAGTCGAGTTAAATGTGTCTACAGTTAGAACACAAAGTATTGGGCCTAAGATTTGGCTGCAACGAAGGCGACGTGCTTCGGCACGCGATGTGGCATCGAGTCTTAAGTCGTTGGCATATAAGTTGCATAAGTTGGATTTGAGTCATCTTGAGTTTAAGTCAGAAAATGTCGCAAGGCAAAGTCAGTCGAGTGACCCTAAGTCCACAAGTCTTGATTTGGGTCAGTTGGTGATTAAAGTAGCATGGGCCGTGAGGTGGCAATCTGGTTAAGTCATACTGAGTTTGCGAGGCACGGCACGTTGGACTTGTAGCACGGACACATAGAAAATTGGGTACTATCACGTAGTCGCGTCTCTGATTTTGGACCGTAAGACAAATACGACTTGATAGGTTAACGTTGTTGTTGCAAGCACAGGATGGTCTAGAGACACAAAATAGGCTGAGGCGTTGGTCCTAAAACTAATTATAAGGCAAGAGTCGAAAGACAATCTTAAAGGGACTATGTTACACAAAGTAAATGAACGTGTTGGTTTTGTATGGGTAGGCGAGGAGCTCATTCTACCAGTACAGTTGAGTACTGACACCCACACAGTGTTTATGTGTAGGCACAGGTAGAAGCTCTTGGCGTGGAGCTCACTTGGATGCGTTGAGGCACGGAGTTCCTTGGCGATTCAAGGCGTACGGCCACATGGAGTCAGGCCTTATACGGGACATAATGTATAGGTATCACCTTCCGAAGCATCCGCTGGCTCAAGACTTGTATTGAGAGATGAGAGAGAGCTGAGTGACTTGTAATGTGAGAAGAGTGAGCTTGAGTGACTTGTAATCTTGGCCTTGCACCCCATTGTAATATTTGTTTCAATATCAATAAAGAGCTTCTTTTGAATAACTTGTGTTTTGTTTTAAATTTCTGCTGCTACTATTAAATGTCTCTGCTTGGAACTTCTGTGCGACGACCCGTCGCAGCCGCTGCAAATCGGCCGTTATAGAACCCGCCTTGCACGAGCGCAATATAGGCTCGTGCGGTATCACGCCTTAGCGAGGACGATCGCTCCTACGGGAGCGGAGCATGACATAATGGTATCAGAGCACGGCTTTACGTCCTTGGACTATCGATTGAATTATTTAACTTCGTTGTTTTCGTAAACTCTGTTGCTTCCGCAAAAGTTGATATCATTGGTGCGCTCTCTCTCAAATGTCCCACGGGATGTCCATACAATAAGTCTATCTATTTTACAAAACATAGGAGAACAGTTTTTTACAAAACAAAAAGATGGTTCGCGTAAGCGCAGTTGGCTAAGTCGTGCTGGACATATACACCAAAGTTGCATCGACCTTAGAAAAGTCGAGTGCGGGGATTGAAAATGTGTCGAGCAAGAATGAGTTGAACTGGATTGAGTAAAGTGAGATGACTATCATAAGGGTGCTATCGAGCGACGATGTTATCGTCGATGCGATATAGATGAGCGTGCTTAAAATTTGAGGAATGGTTCGAACAAAAAATTTAAAAAAGTCGATTTTGATTCGAATGATAGTTTTGAGGATTTGTCAAATGACTTCATCCCTGAGTGGTGTATGCGATAGCCTCAGGGATGTCTATCGATCGATTGAGGATACGGGGTGTCAATGAGTCTATCATCAAGCGTCGTATGTATGCAAAGCCGTAGATTGAGTATCGTTAAATAAGTTATAGTCTTGAGATTTGACGAGTTGATTCAAGCAACCTAAAAATTGATGCACACAGAACATGCACGGGATAGTGATTGCGCGAGTATGAAATGCAAAATGATTGAGTAGGTGAAATAGAATCGAGAAAACGTTATGATGTACGAATGGATGACTTGATCGAGGAAATTGATACGGATCATATACGAAAAGTTAGCACGACATGTAGAATGCGTGCATGAAAGGTTTAATTTTGAAGTTACGAGAATGACTCTAAGGATTAGATTGAATGTTGCTCGATAATTTGAGTTAGCAAAGGGACGATGCGATTTGAGGAAATATGTTGGTCGATGACTTAATATAGATGGATGAACAATACACGAATTTGGGTTTGAGGAAATTGATGTTGTGAATGATTCGAGGGATAATGATCGAACTTGAATTTGATTATCGAGGAGATTATCCAGTCGGACGATAGCATCATTTGCACGACTCGAAATTCGTTGCAAAGGAAGATCGTCAGGTTATGCATATCATCGATGGTATTGAGGCATATCAAAGATCGATATGCGATAATTCGGGGGCACTCTAATTCGAGGAATGACGATCGTGCAAGTGTTATTGTTCTGACGGATGCTATGCTTAGGATTTTGATTGAAATAAATATGGATGAAAACAGAAGTGTCTTGATGGTTACGGGGATAACCACAACGTCGATATTCTTGTCTTGTGTGAGCGCTACACTAGCCTCGCACATACGTCACATCGGATTTGGGGCGATCGTTCCGCAAGAGAGCTGACATGGTGATTCGTGTCACAGGAATAGTCGAACTTAGAAAATCAGAACGCGGCAACTTTGAATGTCTTAGCTTGTTGGTTTGATATGAAGAAAAATTCGAGGATGTTTGGATTTACGATTGATGATTGAATAAACTTAAGGATTGAGTAGGTCTAATCCGCGCATCAAGAATGAATTAGTTTAGACTCAAAACAAGAGTTACGCCCCGATGAGAATGATTATTCTACGGGAGCACTGTATGGTGATTTCATGCACACCGTGGATAATCGGACTCGCGTAAGATCGGAGCGTGGCATATTGTTAAGTCAAACGACCTTGTGATTGATTACATGAATTGGAATAGATGACTTAGGGAATGTGGAATATAAAATTTTGGTTAGCGACGAAATATGTCGTAGCGTGCTTGATTTGAGAAGGATTGATAGGCAAACTATATCGAACGTGTTTGAAGGGATAGACTATGCAAGATGGTTTGTTGAATGAGCGATATTGATATATCATAGGAATTGGTTAAAATATGAGTTATTGTAGGATGGCTTTTCCGAATGACTCAGACCCCGTACGACGAATATTGGGATGCGTGTGGAAAATCTATGCTTAAAGTTTAGAAATCGGAGGGATGCGAGCTTGGGTAGAAAACTCCGTACTATTAATTTGGTTTGACCTTAGGATGGGGTCATTGTTGATATTGTTGTTTCGGAACTATGATTCCAATACTGACGAAAGACTTTAGCCTAAAGACAAAGCTTAGCGGTTAGGCAGACGTCCCGGTGCGGAGCGATAGGAATTGTGGAG
The DNA here is from genome assembly GCA_029216955.1 of Iris pallida. Lineage (NCBI taxonomy): Eukaryota > Viridiplantae > Streptophyta > Magnoliopsida > Asparagales > Iridaceae > Iris > Iris pallida. The sequence continues at coordinate 17,888,290 of JANAVB010011397.1, read as the reverse complement.
GCACCACTCATGAGGCTCGGTTGACATGCACGTATATCAGGGACGCTTGAATAAGTGCACTATCCGACTCGAGTGGTGATGGCAGATTCTTTATCACGAGGCTTGGCTGAAATGCATGTATTTTGGGGACGCCAAGAATACGTGCACTATCCAACTAAGTAGTATGTTGAATCAAGTAAGACTGGAGGAATGGAAAAGTGTCGAGAATTTTGAAATGATGTTTTGAAGAAAATATTGAGGGTAGTGCGAGCGTGGCTCGGATTGAGGAAACGCATAGGCGTAGTGTGTGCGAGAGTTCTTGAATGTTGAGTAAAGTGATAAGTCAATAAGTAAGTACTCGGTTAGTTTCGAGGATGAAACTTTTTCTGAGTGGTGTATGATGTAGTGCCCCGTCCCGCTCAGTCAATCGGAGGAATAGAAATGCCGACGGCGTTCGGACTTAGCCTTACAACGGCTTGCTCGGAGACACCGTTCGGTCGAGGCGACTCCTCGCTCATGTGGGGTAGTTTCGGTGAACTCGCCTCATCTTAGCCTTCACATAATAAATTGCATATTTTCAATTTGCACAAGTAGGCTTGATAATAAAAGAGACGAATCCACATAGATAAGGGAATAATCCCAACGGGTCAAATTGAGTTAGAATACGGAAAGGTCCAACGGTCGGCTTAGAGTTGGTGCATGGCGTGCTTTAAAAATGACACTCGATCCTTCGTCCCGTGGCTTGGGAGAAGGAAGTTGGTCTTCGATACAAAACCAAGAATTAGCCTAAGTCATAGGCGTCGCCCGTGTAAATGCTCGATAAAGCATACACGCTTGCACGATGCAAGGCTTGGCATAGCCTTTGCTCGTCCCTCGGGTTAAGTTGTAGGCTTGAGTAAGTTAGGCAAAGTTATGCCGGTCGACCTAAGTCATTCCAAGTGTTGTCCCACTCTTTCTGCGGTTGTCAAGTTAAATAGTCCCACGATCCCAGGGCCCGTCATATAAGGTATGACTTGGGCGATAGCGTCGCGTAGAACACGAGTTGGCTTAAGGCACAATGTTACGGACTTAGTGTTTAAGACAAGGACCACAATTGATTTAAAGTGAGTTTTGGAGAAAGGACTATCAAATAGGCGTTCATGAGTTGAATAAAATGATAGGGTAACATGGAAAGAATGCTCGCGACCTTGGGTCGTCGAGGGGTCTCAAGGATAGAAGTCTTGAACTTGGTTTTGAAAGAGATGGTAACACTGAAAGAATGATGACTGTATGAGACGTCAGTTTGAGTCGAGTCTTGCATGGTCATGGACAACTTGTCGACAATGGCGATTTATTTCCTCGGATGATAACCTGGGGCCACAGCAGGACCATTCCGGCCTTGGAGGAAACCTGGGCAGAATATGAGCGGGATAGCTGAGCCGAAAGGCAAGTATTCGTTGGACGCTCATTGGGGCTAGCTACCCGCTTTGACCGGTCCATCCTATACCAGCTATGAGTCCAAAATAGCTTGTTATGCTAGTGACCTCATATAGATTATTTGGCATGGGCGGCAATCCGCATGTGTGCCATTGGATTGAGTCGAGTTAAATGTGTGTACAGTTAGAACACAATGTGTTGGGCCTAAGATTTGGCTGCAACGAAGGCGACATGCTTCGGCACGAGATGTGGCGTTGAGTCTTAAGTTGTTGGCATATAAGTTGGATTTGAGTCATCATGAGTTTAAGTCAGAAAACGCCGCAAGGTAAAGTCGGTTGAGTGACCCTTAGTCCACAAGTCTTGATTTGGGTCAGTTGGTGATTAAAGTAGATAGGGCTGCGAGGCGGCAATATGGTTAAGTCACACTGAGTTTGCGAGGCATGGCACGTTGGACTTGTAGCACGGTCAAGTGGAAAATTGGGTACTATCGTGTCGCATCTCTGATTTTGGGCCGTAGGGCAAACACGACTTGATAGGTTAACGTTGTTGTTGCAAGCACGGGATAGTCTAGAGACATAAAATAGGCTGAGGTGTTAGTCCTAAAACTAATTCTAAGGCAAGAGTCGAAAGACAATCATAAAGGGACCATGTTACACAAAGTAAATGAACGTGTTGGTTTTGTATGGGTGGGCAAGGAGCTTTTTCCACCAGTACAGTTGAGTAATAACAACCACACAGTGTTTATGTGCAGGCACAGGTAGAAGCTCGTAGCGTGGAGCTCGCTTGGATGCGTCGAGGCACGGAGTTCCTTGGCGATTCGAGGCGTGCGGCCGCGTGGAGTCAGGACTTATACGGGACATAATGTATTGGCATCGCCTTCCGAAGCATCCGCTGGCTCAAGACTTGTATTGAGAGATGAGAGAGAGCTGAGTGACTTGTAATGTGAGAAGAGTGAGCTTGAGTGACTTGTAATCTTGGCCTTGCACCCCATTGTAATCTTTGTTTCAATATCAATAAGAGCTTCTTTTGAATAACTTGTGTTTTGTTCTAAATTTTTGCTGCTACTATTCAATGTCTCTGCTTGGGACTTCTGTGTGACGATCCCGTCGTAGCCGCTGCAAATCGGCCGTTATGGAACCCGCCTTGCATGAGCGCAATCTAGGCTCGTGCGGCATCACGCCTTAGCGAGGACGATCGCTCCTAGGGGAGTGGGGCGTGACAGAGGTGGTAGCTCTACAGTTATAGGACCTGGCTAGCATATGGTACAGGAATGAGCCAAGATTTTAGGCTGGAGGAATCTCTTAACGATCTTTCAAGAAGCAGTACAAGAGGAAGTTCTTCCCAGAAGCTGACATACAATCCATGGGAAGGCAGTTTCATGACCTGAAGCAAGGTGATCCTACCACCGAAGAGTACGCAGCCGAGTTCAACTGACTTGGCAGGTTAGCACCTCGCCTGGTAGGAGACCCGGTAGAGCGCGCCCAGAAGTTTCGGCATGGATTACGGGAGAAAATCCGTATTATGGTTGCCGCAAATGGAGCCAAGACATACGACAAAATGCTGAAGGTGGCCCAAGACGTGGAAGCCAGTTCCTCTACCCAGACCAAGAAAGAGCACCCCGGATCCAGCAACAACCATCAGGGCAGCTTCAAGAGGCCCAACAACAACCACAGCAGCAAACCCTCTCAGCAACAGCAGCACAAAGCACCCTAGCAGAACCAGCAGAGGAACGTCACCTACACCAATTGTAAGAGACCCAGGCACACATCAGATATCTGCAGGAAGAGACTGGGATACTGCCTTTCTTATGGGTCTACCACCAACCAGATCAGGGACCGCCCTACGACATTCAACAGAGCTGGAGCTGGACAACAGAAGGGTCCACTTCCTATCCAGCAACAGCGTTATAATCAGCACAGGGCCGGGCAAGCTTTTGCCTTGGTCATTGAAGAGCCTGAAGCGGAGCAAGAACCTGAAGGAGATGTCATCGTAGGTTCAATTTTATTACATTCGCACCCAGCTTTATGCCTATTTGATTCTAGAGCTTCACACAGTTTTATATCTTCGAAATTTGTTACTGCATACCATATAGATGTAGGGTATAGTAAGTTGATTTGTAGAGTTAGGACCGGAGGGGGACCAATCCCCATCACAGAGACTTGTACCTGCCCCATCACCATTTCTGGTCATACCTATCTAGCACCCTTACTTGTTATGCCTCTCCCTAACTACGATGTAGTCTTGGGAATTGATTGGCTGAGCAAGCAACACGCCCTGATAGACTGTCATTGAGGTTGTGTTATTTTTAGTCCACCTGGAGGACCTGAATTTGAAGTAGCTCGAGCACCAGAGAGCTTGGAGTGTGTCTCCTACACATCCATCACAGAAGATTCTAGACCCCTTCATCCCCTGATAGCGGAATTCTTAGATGTCTTTCCCGACAATCTACCCGAATTACTCCCTGATCGAGACGTGGAGTTCACTATCGATCTTGTACCTGGCTCATCCCCTATTTCACAGAGAAGCTACATAGTCAACCCCAAGGTGGCTAAGGAGATGAAGGACCAGATAGATGAGCTGAAGGCCCAAGGATTTATCAGAGATGGAGCTTCGCCTTGGAGATCACCAGTTTTGTTCGTACCAAAAAAGGATGGAACCGTACGGACGTGCATAAATTATCGGGCATTGAACAACATCACAATCAAGAACAAGTACCCTCTGCCCAGGATCGATGACCTTTTCGATCAGCTGAGCGGAGCGAAGTTTTTTTCAAAGATCGACCTCAGGTCAGGATATCACCAGGTCAAGGTTCGAGAGGAGGATATTCCGAAGACGGTATTCAACACCAAGTATGGACAATATGAATTCTTGGTCATGCCCTTCGGTCTTACTAATGCCCCAGCTGTGTTCATGAATCTCATGAACAAGGTCTTCCATGTGTTCTTGGATCAGTTTGTTGTCGTCTTCATTGATGATATTCTGATCTACTCAAAGACCCAAGAAGAGCATGAGAAGCACCTGCGGATTGTCTTGGAAACTCTGAGGAAGGAGAAGCTATATGGTAAGCTTTCCAAGTGTGAATTTTTCTTAGATAAAGTGGATTTTATTGGACATGTTATCACAGGAGAAGGGGTATCTGTGGACCCCAAGAAGATAGCAGCAGTGGAATCTTAGACAACCTCCAGCTCAGTTGCAGAGATCAAAAGTTTCCTGGGCTTAGCAGGATATTACAGGAAGTTTGTGAAGGACTTCACGAGGATTGCGGAACCAATGACAAAGCTAACCAGGAAGAATGAAGAGTTTGTTTGGACAGAAGCATGCCAGGCGTCATTTGAGGAACTGAAGAGAAGGTTGACAATCGCACCTATATTGATGCTACCATCTGGATCAGGAGGATTCTCTATTTACAGTGATGCTTCGGGCAAAGGATTGGGGTGTGTGCTACAACAACATGGGAAGGTAATGTCACGACCCGCACCTGCTTTTTGGGATACGAGTGCGTGTCCAAGCCCAGCCTACGCCGCAGTATCGACGGTAGTACACTGTCTAGCCCGCAATAAACAAATGCTCATAAATGCTAACTGCTCATTCACAACAACTAAATCAACTTTACAAATTATAGAAGTTTTACATTTGAAGAAGATTGTAAGCTTTTACATTTATAGAAACTACCACACAACTAACTAGTCTTCTATGATTTGGCCTTCGAGTCCCTATCTTCCCCTCGTATGGTCCATAGCACAAGAGTCGGCACGTCAACCTCACCTATAACAACGATCCAGTCAGGAAATGAGCAGAGTACAACCATATTGCAATTAATGCTGTTAGTCCAAAATAAGTTAGAACAACGAGAAACCATGATGGCAAAGAATATATAAAGAACTAGCAAGAGATGAACTAAAATGATATGAACTGTTACTAGCAAGATATGAACTAGCAGAATAAAACTAGCAAGGTATGAACTAACGAGATACGAACTGGCAAAATGTAAACTAGCAAGATATGAACTAACAAGATATGAACTAACAAGATAATGGACTAGATAAAGGAAAATAGGAACAGCTATGTGTGTGTGAAATACCTTTTAATACGTGAATGGTTGGGCTAAAAAGACACATTATACGATGGCTATCCATAATAATATGGTACGGCTACCTCATACGTGGGGTGTATGACTTAGCTATCCACAATCAAAATAGTTGGGTTTATTTACGTATTTACTAAGTATTTCCCCTCCCGACTCTCTAACAATCAATAACGGTCAATGATACACTAAGAAGGATACAATAACTATGGTGTCATAATCGCGTCTCAACGAAATATCAAGCAATGACTCAACGGGATATCAAACAAGGAAACGATAGAGAAAACGTTATAATAAACTAAAACATAAATGCAATACTGTACTTGTCTGAATCCTTGCAAAAACCGAAGTCACAAGTCGAGGATGAGGGAGTTGCCAATCTAGAAGCTGTCAACCTATAACATACATCGTACCACGAACCATGCACGAAAACTACAAATCAATTCTAATGTTCTAGTTCTAAATTTGTGGAACAATGGCTAGTTGGGTTACTAATCTAATAATAATTAATTCTAGAATAATTTACTTAAAAACCTAATTTAATCTAATAATAATCTTAATATAATCTAAACATGCAAGTTTGGCCATCAAAAGTCATGTTTCCATTTTTTGGAAACTATGGCACGCAACTCGAGGCGTACCATTGACTATATAGTCAAATGCTATGAACTCTAGATTTTGAAAATGCACCTAGGTAGATTTTAGTGCCGTGAGTGTGCTGGAATCAACTGTGACGCAAAATCACGCTTTGATCAAAAGATATCGCCGTTATGGCTAATCGTGACCAAAACGGTGATCAACCAATCAATTTTGAGTTCAACAGAATAACAAAAATAATAAATGAATGAAATAATTCCTGGAAAAAATGTATGATGTAGATCTCTGTGTTAGCTTTCCGAAACTTTAAACGGATCATGATTTCGATTTCTGGTTCTCCCGGAATCTCGAAAACACCGAAACGTGTCAAATTTTTGACAACTAGCACTCTACGAATTTTCCAAAAATTTCGGAATAATATATACGAAAATAAATTACATATTCAGAAAGTTTACCTCGAGACGAATCCAATAAAAAATGACACGCTAAAATCACGTCGGGGTTGACGGCAATCGCCTCGGGAAGTCGAGATCTCTACTAGAACTCTCTCTCAAAGAGGCGGCTGAAATTTCTAGGTTTTCGTGAATTAATAACATATATATATAGGAGAGAGGCGGTACTGACTCATTCTGGCACCGACAGGTGGGCCAGGGGAGCTGACTGGATGCTGATTGGCCTGTTGACTGGGTAAATGCTGATTTAAATTCAGAAAATGATTTAAAAATCATTTGAGAGCCAAATAAACTCAAATAAAATTCTAAAAATTCCAAAAAAATTCTAGAAAATTCTAGAAAATATATTTAACCTTCTAGAATATAAATAAAATGTTTTTCCTAATATTAGTTCCAAATAGCCTCATAATAAATTTTGGAAGACTTTAAAATTAAATAAACCTTAATAAATAAATACTTAAATACTCCCAAAATTATGGAAAATTTCTAGAAAATATAAAATAGCGTAATGAACCCTAAAAAAATATTTGGGGTCAATATTTTCTCTTAGGCTAGCACAATAAATTTTAGAAGTCCTAGAAAATAGGTTTTTTTCCTATATTTTATTATCAAAGTAATTCCAAAAAATACCAAAAAATTCAAAAAAATTTAGAAAATAGTTTTTGAGGTTCTAGAACCTAAATAAAATACTGGGTCCCAAAAATAACCCCACATGGCCATATGGTAAATCATAATCAAATAATAATTAAAAAATCGGGAAGTGAGCTTACAAATCTACCCACCTTAGAAAAATTTCGTTCTCGAAATTTCGGATGATACGATTAAACATCTAGATAAGATTAGGAATCTAGCAAAAAAAATCAAATTGGTTTTAAAGATTGCTAGGAGCCAAATAACATTCCAAAAATAAAAGGATAAGATAAAAAGGTGCAAAAAATAAAGGAAAAGAATAAGAAATAAATTAATAGTCATATGTCAAAAGGATGTAGTCTTTATAATATTCAAAAACCATATGTATACATGAAGTCACTTTACCGAAAATCTATGCCCCGCCAGTGCGCATCTGGCTGCAGTAAACCTTGGTATCATGACTTAAATATAATATGGTATCGAACACTCTATCAACTCTATCCAATGTTGACGCAATAAATCAAAGGACCAAATAATGCAACTAGGATATAGTTTTAGTAATATTTGACAACCTACGCTTACTTGAAATTATTTCAACTTAGGGGTCATGCCACGCCAGTGCGCTGCTGACTGCAGTAAACCCGCAGTATCAATAACTCAAATAAAAGAGGACAGTGCGCGTCTGCCTTATCATTGTAAGTCATCGAAAATTATTTCAACTATATCCATAAGAATTTCAAAAGAACTTCTATAAATTCAAACAAGTCGATCATGATAAGAAAATGTAAGTATCTGTCCTTGAATAAAAGTATCAGTTTTGAAAATAAAATGATCGCAAAATGAACGAAGGAGACTTGAATTAATATATAGATAATTGAACAAGGATTAGAGATTTAAAATAAAATGATTGCAAAATAGTTTTGAAAATAAAATAAGGTTTAGAGAAAGCAGAAGATAAAATGGCACAAAAATGGTCAAAATTAAGAATTGAATTCTATGAAGGCCTAACTTACCAAGCGAATAGTCTACCCACCATTGATCCTAACATCGTATCAAATATCTAATAGGGTTTAAAATTCAATAAATCATTGGCTAAATCACATGGCCTAGTTAGCAACCTTAACTACCCAAGGGTCAAATTGAATAAGGGACGCCTAGACCTAGTCATTCTCTAAAATTAAATCAATCCTAATTGTGAATGAGCAATTTTTTAGTCGCAGGCTTGCAGTAGTACGACTAACTTAAGTACTACCACAAGTTTGCAATCTTTTGTGAAAATGACCTGCATGGGCCACCATAAAAATATGTCACGACCCGCACCCGCTTTTCGGGATACGAGTGCGTGTCCAAGCCCAGCCTACGCCGCGGTATCGGCGGTAATACGCTGTCTAGCCCGTAATAAACAAGTGCTCATAAATGCTAACTGCTCATTCACAACAACTAAATCAACTTTACAAATTATAAAAGTTTTACATTTGAAGAAGATTGTAAGCTTTTACATTTATAGAAACTACCACACAACTAACTAGTCTTCTATGATTTGGCCTTCGAGTCCCTATCTCCCCCTCGTATGGTCCATAGCACAAGCGTAGGCACGTCAACCTCACCTATAACAACGATCCAATCAGGAAAGGAGCAGAGTACAACCATATTGCAATTAATGATGTTAGTCCAAAATAAGTTAGAACAACGAAAAACTATGATGGCAAAGAGTATATAAAGAACTAGCAAGAGATGAACTAACATGATATGAACTATTACTAGCAAGATATGAACTAGCAGAATAAAACTAGCAAGGTATGAACTAACGAGATACGAACTGGCAAAATGTAACTAGCAAGATATGAACTAACAAGATATGAACTAACAAGATAATGGACTAGATAAAGGAAAATGGGAACAGCTATGTGTGTGTGAAATACCTTTTAATACGTGAACGGTTGGGCTAATACGGCACATTATACGATGGCTATCCATAATAATATGGTACGGCTACCTCATACGTGGGGTGTATGACTTAGCTATCCACAATCAAAATAGTTAGGTTTATTCTCGTATTTACTAAGTATTTCCCCTCCCGACTCTCTAACAATCAATAACGGTCAATGATACACTAAGAAGGATACAATAACTATGGTGTCATAATCGTGTCTCAACGAAATATCAAGCAATGACTCAACGGGATATCAAACAAGGAAACGATAGAGAAAATGTTATAATAAACTAAAACATAAATGCAATACTGTACTTGTCTGAATCCTTGCACAAACCCAAGTCACAAGTCGAGGACGAGGGAGTTGCCAATCTAGAAGCTGTCAACCTATAACATACATCGTACCACGAACCATGCACGAAAACTACAAATCAATTCTAATGTTCTAGTTCTAAATTCGTGGAACAGTGGCTAGTTGGGTTACTAATCTAATAATAATTAATTCGAGAATAATTTACTTAAAAACCTAATTTAATCTAATAATAATCTGAATATAATCTAAACATGCAAGTTTGGTCATCAAAAGTTATGTTTCCAATTTTTGAAAACTCTGGCACGTAAATCGAGACGTACCGTTGACTATCTAGTCAATCATTATGAACTCTAGATTTTGAAAGTGCACCTTGGTAGATTTCAGTGCCGCGAGTGCATTGGAATCAACCGTGCCACAAATTCATGCTTTGTTAAAAGATAATGCCATTAAGGCTAATCGTGACCAAAACGGTGATCAACCAATCAATTTTGAGTTCAATAGAATAACTAAAATAATAGATGAACGAAATAATTTCTGGAAAAAATATATGTTGTAGACCTCTGTGCTAGCTTTCTGAAACTTTAAACGGATCATGATTTCAATTTCTGGTTCTTCCGAAATCTCAAAAACACCAAAATGTGTCAAATTTTGGACAACTAGCACTCTACGAATTTTCCAGAAATTTAGGAATAAAATATACAAAAATAATTACATATTCAGAAAGTTTACCTTGAGATGAATCCAATAAAAAAATAGCACACTAAAATCACGTCGGGGTTGACGATAATCGCCTCGGGAAGTCGAGATCTCTACTAGAACTCTCTCAAAAAGGCGGCTGAAATTTCTAGGTTTTCCTGAATTAATAACATATATATATAGGGGAGAGAGAGGCGGTGCTGAATCATTCTGGCACCGACAGGTGGGCGAGGGGGAGCTAACTGGATGCTGATTGGCCTGCTGACTGGGTAAATGTTGATTTAAATTCAGAAAATGATTTAAAAATCATTTGAGAGCCAAATAAACTCAAATAAAATTCTAAAAATTCCAGAAAAATTCTAGAAAATTCTAGAAAATATATTTAACCTTCTAGAATATAAATAAAATGTTTTTCCTCATATTAGTTCCAAATAGCCTCATAATAAATATTGGAAGCCTTTAAAAATATATAAACCTTAATAAATAAATACTTAAATACTCCCAAAAATTATGGAAAAATTCTAAAAAATATAAAATAGCGTAATGAACTGTAAGCCCCCTGAATTTCAGGGTTGTTTTAAATTTTTCTAAATGAATTATTATCGATAAATATTTTATTTATTTAATTGTTTTGATCATTTATGTGCCTTTCCGTAACTTTGACTTCTGGAGCGTCAGGGATACCAATCTCTGTAAACTCTCTTCATGGATTTTGAAGTAGGCAAGATTATCTTCCTGTTGATATATCGTGTCCCACTTGAACTCGTTCCCTTGTGCTCTTTTTGTATCGCGCAAGTTCGGGTCAACTTAGACCAATTAATCATTGAATAATTATTCCCACTTTTATTTTTGATCTTCGTTTGCACGTTACCGTGGCTTTTAATTTAGGAGCACCAGACCAGTCGTTTTCTCAGAACCAACTTCTCATGAATGATCTACTCGAGACGCTCTCCATCCATGACCTTCGTGTCGCACCCAGACACTCCATTTTGTGCTCCATTTCCTTCGCATAATTTTCGGTTCAATTTAGGACAATTAATTATCTACCGTGAAACCTGATTTAATTTCCGATTTAATTTCGGGACCCGACATCGACCCAACCTAGCCGACCCAAAGTATGGACGTGGCCCACACGAAGCCTACTACCCACATGAAACTTGCGTCCCATTTATTGGAGTCTCCGTATATTATTTATTTATCCATGATTATAAATCCCTATTTTTAATTTAATTATTGCACCTGGTCCGATTTTGACCCGACCCGGCTCGACGGAACCCGAACCCAAGCTCCATGTTGTACTTTCATGACTGCCCAAATACCCTACGTAATCTTTCTATTTCTCCTATTTTGAAATGTCTCTTCCTCTCTCTACTTTTCAAATATCCCACATATTTATATATATACATATATATATAAATATCCCTCTCTCTCTCTCTCTCTCTATCCACTTTTCTCTCTCCTATCTCTCTAAATATCTCTCCATAACTATATATATATATATATATATATATACCTACATATATATATATTTTATATATTTGGATGACTCTCTCTCTCTTATAATAACACAAACACATCCCCCCTCTCTCTCTTTGCAGCACTCTCCTCCCCCCTTTGGACCGACATCACCCTCTCCCATCACTAACAGCAAAGAGCACCCCCCCTTAGCCGACCTCCTATTCCCTCTCTCAAATATCTCTCACTCACTATTCTCACTCTCCCTTTCTATTTACACCCTCACACATATAAACATACACACACACACATACATCTCTCTCTTACTCTCAACACACACACCCACGACCACCACCATCCTGCCCGAGCACCACCACAGCCCACTCTCCCTACATGGCCGAGCACCACCCTCTCCTCCTTCCTCCTCCACCTACTCTCCACTACACCACCACCATCAACTATACCATCACCGTTCACCACCACCTTCATCATCGTCAACTTCACCGCTTAACCACCACCACCATCACCGAACCTCCACCACCGTACGGCATCGCCGTCGCTGCGCCGCCACCACTGGCCGCGCACGAGCAAAACCGCATGCAGCAGCGGCAGCAGCCGCGGGCATGCACACGCGCGCGTACGCGCGGATGCGTGCGTGGCCGTGTGCCACTACGTGGCCGGCCCGCCGCCCCCGTGAGCTCTCCTCGTCCCGGCGACCTCGGGCGACCCCTCCCCGGCCATCGTCGACATTCCCGACGCGCACAATAGGCTATTTGTGCATTTCGCACGAAATCCCGTCGTGACGCGCGAGTTTTGAACTCGGAAATGACGCTCCGTCGCAGCGACTTCGTGCGTGTTTTCTGGGAGATCCGACCGTTGGATCGGCGAACTCCTTGCTCCGTCGCAATCTCGGTATATCCATCTTCACTCCTGTCAATTTTCGTCCGTTAATTTTATCATTTGATACCTCAAAACTGGCCACCAAGTTGACGTTTTAAATTGAACTATTTTTGGACAGTTTCGTGGAGCCGACTTCGTCAGCTCGTAACTTCGCCGTCGCAGCTCCGTTTTGCGCACCGTCAGTTTCGGTGCACAGCTGGTATAACCATCTTCCTGTCTCCTTTATATTTCGTTTCATTTTAAGCACGTTTGGTTGGTTGAATTCGACGCCAAAGTTGGCCGTCCGAATTCTTTAATTTGCACTTATAAAATTCCATTTTTGAAGCCGGGACTTCGGATTCAATTTCTGACACCACCAGTAGACTCGTGGCGTCGTTCTGGCATGTTTTCATATAAAATTTGCTTGATTTGGAGAACGTGGGCCCTGGCACGCATTTCGGTGCAAAGCGGGTCCCACTTTTCGAGTCAACGGGTCACTTTGAGTTCGGCTCATCGGAATCCTATTTCGGACATACCGTTGAGTTCGTATCGTCATTCTGGACTCGTTGACATATAATTTGCTGAGTTTTGAAGACATTTGCTCTGGCACGCATTTTCGTGCAAACCGGATACCAAGTGTCGCGTCAACGTATCATTTTGAGATTGGCACATCGGAATCCTATTTCGGACATACCGTTGGGTTCGTATCATCATTCTGGATTCGTGGACATATAATTTGCTAGGTTTTGTAGACTTCTATCCTGACACACTTTTCGGTGCAAAGTGTGTCCAACGACGGACATCATTTTGATCCAAAATTACGGTTTTGCCCCTGTGTCTAAATTGGACTTATGGGTAGACTATCCTAGCTGATTTGACCATTCTGGACACGTTGGTGATATTTATTTTATCATCCGACAACATCTGTAGATTTTGATTATGTATCATCCTTAATTTATAATTAATTATTTTTCTAGATATTGTTACTTTCTGGTTTTGAATTTTTATATATATTTTAATTGCTGTAAAAATCTTGGAAAAATAGTATTTAAATACTATGTTAATTTAGATAATTTATTATAATTTTTCCAGTATTTAATAAGTACTTTTGGTATTTTATAAAAATGGGAAAACAGAACTTATTTTCAGGATACATGTGTTTGTTGATTTTTAATAAATATTTATGAGGGCTTAGAAATCCCAGAAAAATTAGTATAAATTTCTATAATTAACAAGAATTATTTTGGTACTTTATTTTATATATATTTAAGCTTTTTGTCTATCTCAAAAATTGTTGGAACTTAGTGTACCGTTTGATTTATTTATTGAGTAGTTACAACTTGCAAGTTTTGCGTTGATTTGAGTTGTTATAGTATTGGACCTCACCCCGCACTAGTGTAAAGACCCTAGAGAGTTAGTTTGTGTATAGTGGCACTTCACATTAGATTTTTATGCTAGGTCCCCACTTGGCTAGTATCCAGTTAGGAGTCGTGTCACGCCACTAGTATATTGTTGATCCTAGCTTAGAACTGAGTTGTATATCACTATTGACAGGATATCGGACATCTATATCTTCGTACTAGTATTCTTGCTTTGCTCGAGGCAAGTACATCTACACACTTATTTACTGTCTTTTAATGCTAGAACATGTATTAACCCTGGTAAAATACTGCTTTCTGAATAACTGCAAGATAAATCTTCACATGTTACATTAATTTGGTCCCTACCATGCTTAGGACAGTTCTTATATCATCACATGTTTCATACTGGTTCTCGGTACATGTTTCACTATGCTTTATACTGCTCTGAGTATTCACGAGTTTTATACTGCTCCCAGTACCTGCCATGCTTATACTGCTCCCAGTATTTTCTACATGTTTTACTGTTCTCGTATCTCTCACATGTTAGAATATGGGTTATGGGAAAACTGATAGTTGAGTACGTGATCATGCCTCCTCTACAGTACCGAGCAAGGTTTCATTTTATATGTTACTGCGCCGTAGGCCATACTCTCAAAGCTGTATTTGTACGTATGTACATCTATCGCCTTTACACTTGTACGGAAGTACATTTCATTATGTGCCCCAGCACATTGTACATCTATTGACCGATCACGTACCTGCTACAGTTTTAAACATTATATATACATCTGTCTCTATGACATATGTATCCTTGCCATGATAGATTATGAGATATACCATGATTCCAGATATGCCATATTTCCTGTGTTACTATGATATTGTGATCCCAGTTGTACCATGAGGCCATATTTCTAGTATTTCCTATTTTATAGACTTATCACACCATGTTTCTTGTTGTACATCTCTTTCATTATATGTTCAGTACTTTAGTTGTAGAGGTTGTACTTGCTCCCGTCCTGACAGGATAACGTTGTAGGTATACTTTTCGAGAAGGAAACGCTATGTGTTACATATTATGGTACTGCATTGAGGACCTGGCCTTAGCTCCAGAAGAGGCCCCAGCGGGGAACCTTGCTTAATTATTATTCTTGTGTTTTGAGACTGAGACTTTGGTATGTTCTTATATTTGGATACTGGACTTTGTCTCCAGTTAGATACTTTGGTTATGTATTATTAAGTCTGTGCTTATGTTACCTTCGCTTATAGATGCTGTGTTGTGATGAACATTTAAATGTAATTTTAGAACTGTTAGCAGCTTAGATCATTTATTGTCTATTCTTAGAACAGCTTACTGCGCTTTAACCAAGCGTAGGCTGGACATGGCTCGGCCTGGCCCAACAATTTGGGTAACGGGTCGTGACATATTTTTTTGGCAGCCCATGCAGGTCTCGACTTAAGTTGTTTGGTTACGTTATTGTACCAAGCATGCCTGCAATTAGGATCTAGGACAACTTGTTAACACTAGGGATAAACATTTAGAACACTTAGAGGATTTCTAGGAGTACAACATAGGAAAACTCGTCACAACATAGGACCGTTAGCTATAATTAGCCTCTTGTTTGTATTTCAGTGGGTCAATTTAGACCAAGTTTGTACCTTTGGGATGACCCCTGAGGATCTCACTCTAATCTCACTCTAATCTTACCTAGAAATCTGTTTCCGCTTATTTCCATTTATCCTCCTTTAAATTCGTTGTTGAATTTAATTTCTGATTTTCGTTGTTAACTTTGATCTTGCATCGTGATAAATTTTGTGGATTGAATTATGATATATCCTGATAAGATAAACGTCTGCTTTATTTATGAAGTTTAGAATTTATCGCAGCCATATTAGCTGGTATGACAAAAACATAGAGCCTGATTTTGGATATACTATCATATTCATAGAATTTAGATTTTCTTGCAGCCATACCGGTTGGCGTTGTAAGGAATCTAGATAATATGACGATAGGGTGTATACCTTAGTTATGGACTCCTTCGTTTATTGCATATAAGCTTACTGGTAGGGCGAAAATTCTGGCAACATGATTTCAGGAAGACGTATATGGTTATCAGATCATATCTCAGCTTGGTTCACTTCGTTATGATCGATTGAGCAAGAATAAATTCTTATTATCATTCTTTCCCGTCTTGATTAACTCTGTTCTATCTGCATCTACAACTAGGATTATAGGTTCTCTAGGATTCTCCAACAGGATTGTTTTCATGTTATCATTTTGGACATAATTATTTTTGTGTTCCATCTTTCCTATGACTTGACTAAACTCTTCTTCGTTAACCTCTTGGAAAATTCTTCTCGTTATGCATCTCGTTGTCTCCGTACCATTCTTGGAGATATTCCAATAAACTTTTCTGTCTTGCTTGACCTTTAACTTGTTTGGACACTGTTATGGATTGCTTGACCCAGTCTTAGGCCTTGTTACCTTCTATTTGATAGATGACCGAAATAGCCAAACCTTGTTGACTGATCCTGTAGTATAACTATAAATGTATTGTGTGATGGTGATAAGTACTTTTTCTAGGGATTGGTTAGATTAAGTTTATAGGACGAGTATGGATGACTGACTGTAGTAGACTTGGAAACCATTAAGAACGATTGTATTAATAGTATGACTTGATGATAGGGTATCTAAGATGGAGAAATAAGATTATATTATTGTGATTACAGAATGAGGATCCGAATCATGTATTTACAAATTGAGGATTAGAATCTTGTGCTTAGAATTTGAGGATTGAGCATTAAATGACTTTGATGACCAAGTGATTATGGGTTACCTATAGCTAATTACATGTGATTAACGGGTAGATCGATACGTAGATTGATATAGAATAAATTAGAATGAGTTATCGTATTGCGTACGAGATCGAGAAGATATCAGAACGAGACAAAGACATATGTACATTGGTAATTAATAAATCGGGAGTTTGAAATCGAGGATTTATATTCGAAGGACTTGTTGAGTAAAAAGAAGAAGGCTCTACGCCAAGGATAAGTATTGAACGTATAATTTCAAGGAGAAACTGTAGGAAAGGATTGACGACAAGTGATGCTAAGGAACTGTGGATTGATAGAATATGGATACTTAGGATACGATAAGGAAATCCAGTATTTACAATTGAGGTTGAAAATATGATTGATGATTAAGCATTATTTTTTTATAAACATGTCCAGAGAATGACCTACATTTTAGGGTATACGTTATTGTTCCATGTTAGTATGGAAGATTCTAAAGGATGTATGACGAAGTTTATGATAGAAGGACTTAGTTGAACCGGAACCATAAAGTTTGTAGGAGAAACAAAAGAGATGATTACAAGGATAGCAGATTGAGTATTGTAGCCAGAGCAGCTACATATTATAGTTTGACCGGTTGGATGATTTTTAATTTCGAGGACAAAATTTTTGTAAGGTGGGTAGGATGTAAGCCCCCTGAATTTCAGGGCTATTTTAAATTTTTCTAAATGAATTATTATCGATAAATATTTTATTTATTTAATTGTTTTGATCATTTATGTGCCTTTCCGTAACTTTGACTTCTGGAGCGTCAGAGATACCAATCTCTGTAAACTCTCTTCATGGATTTTGAAGTAGGCAAGATTATCTTCCTGTTGATATATCGTGTCCCACTTGAACTCGTTCCCTTTTGCTCTTTTTGTATCGCGCAAGTTCGGGTCAACTTAGACCAATTAATCATTGAATAATTATTCCCACTTTTATTTTTGATCTTCGTTTGCACGTTACCGTGGCTTTTAATTTAGGAGCACCAGACCAGTCGTTTTCTCAGAACCAACTTCTCATGAATGATCTACTCGATACGCTCTCCATCTATGACCTTCGTGTCCCACTCAGACACTCCATTTTGTGCTCCATTTCCTTCGCACAATTTTCGGTTCAATTTAGGACAATTAATTATCTACCGTGAAACCTGATTTAATTTTCGATTTAATTTCGGGACCCGACATCGACCCAACCTAGCCGACCCAAAGTATGGACGTGGCCCACACGAAGCCTACTACCCACATGAAACTTGCGTCCCATTTATTGGAGTCTCCGTATATTATTTATTTATCCATGATTATAAATCCCTATTTTTAATTTAATTATTGCACCTGGTCCGATTTTGACCCGACCCGGCTCGACGGAACCCGAACCCAAGCTCCATGTTGTACTTTCATGACTGCCCAAATACCCTACGTAATCTTTCTATTTCTCTTATTTTGAAATGTCTCTTCCTCTCTCTACTTTTCAAATATCCCACATATTTATATATATACATATATATATATAAATATCCCTCTCTCTCTCTCTCTCTATCCACTTTTCTCTCTCATCTCTCTCTAAATATCTCTCCATAACTATATATATATATATATATATATATATATATATATATATATATATATATATATATTTTATATATTTGGATGACTCTCTCTCTCTTATAATAACACAAACACATCCCCCCCTCTCTCTCTTTGCAGCACTCTCCTCCCCCCCTTTGGACTGACATCACCCTCTCCCATCACTAACAGCAAAGAGCACCCCCCCTTAGCCGACCTCCTATTCCCTCTCTCAAATATCTCTCACTCACTATTCTCACTCTCTCTTTCTATTTACACCCTCACACATATAAACATACACACACACACACATACATCTCTCTCTTACTCTCAACACACACACCCACGACCACCACCATCCTGCCCGAGCACCACCACAGCCCACTCTCCCTACATGACCGAGCACCACCCTCTCCTCCTTCCTCCTCCTCCTACTCTCCACTACACCACCACCATCAACTATACCATCACCGTTCACCACCACCTTCATCATCGTCAACTTCACCGCTTAACCACCACCACCATCACCGAACCTCCGCCACCGCACGGCCTCGCCGTCGCTGCGCCTCCACCACTGGCCGCGCACGAGCACAACCGCACGCAGCAGCGCAGCATGCAGCAGCGGCAGCAGCCGCGGGCATGCACACGCGCGCGTACGCGCGGATGCGTGCGTGGCCGTGTGCCACTACGTGGCCGGCCCGCCGCCCCCGTGAGCTCCCCTCGTCCCGGCGACCTCGGGCGACCCCTCCCCGGCCATCGTCGACATTCCCGACACGCACAATAGGCTATTTGTGCATTTCGCACGAAATCCCGTCGTGACGCACGAGTTTTAAACTCGTAAATGACGCTCCGTCGCAGCGACTTCGCGCATGTTTTCTGGGAGATCCGACCGTTGGATAGGCGAACTCCTTTCTCCGTCGCAATCTCGGTATATCCATCTTCACTCCTGTCAATTTTCGTCCGTTAATTTTATCATTTGATACCTCAAAACTGGCCACCAAGTTGACGTTTTAAATTGAACTGTTTTTGGACAGTTTCGTGGAGCCGACTTTGTCTGCTCGTAACTTCACCGTCGCAGCTCCGTTTTGCGCACCGTCAGTTCCGGTGCACAGCTGGTATAACCATCTTCCTGTCTCCTTTATATTTCGTTTCATTTTAAGCACGTTTGGTTGGTTGAATTCGACGCCAAAGTTGGCCGTCCGAATTCTTTAATTTGCACTTGTAAAATTCCATTTTTGAACCCGGGACTCCGGATTCAATTTCTGACACCACCAGTAGACTCGTGGCGTCGTTCTGGCATGTTTTCATATAAAATTTGCTTGATTTGGAGAACGTGGACCCTGGCACGCATTTCGGTGCAAAGCGGGTCCCACTTTTCGAGTCAACGAGTCACTTTGAGTTCGGCTCATCGGAATCCTATTTCGGACATACCGTTGAGTTCGTATCGTCATTCTGGACTCGTTGACATATAAATTGCTGAGTTTTGAAGACATTTGCTCCGGCACGCATTTTCGTGTAAACTGGATACCAAGTGTCGCGTCAACGTATCATTTTGAGATCGGCACATCGAAATCCTATTTCGGACATACCGTTGGGTTCGTATTATCATTCTGGATTCGTGGACATATAATTTGCTAGGTTTTGTAGACTTCTATCCTGACACGCTTTTCGGTGCAAAGTGTGTCCAACGACGGACATCATTTTGATCCGAAATTGCGGTTTTGCCCCTGTGTCTAAATTGGACTTATGGGTAGGCTATCCTAGCTGATTTGACCGTTCTGGACACGTTGGTGATATTTATTTTATCATCCGACAACATCTGTAGATTTTGATTATGTATCATCCTTAATTTATAATTAATTATTTTTCTAGATATTGTTACTTTCTGGTTTTGAATTTTTATATATATTTTAATTGCTGTAAAAATCTTGGAAAAATAGTATTTAAATACTATGTTAATTTAGATAATTTATTATAATTTTTCCAGTATTTAATAAGTATTTTGGTATTTTATAAAAATGGGAAAACAAAACTCATTTTCAGGATATATGTGTTTGTTGATTTTTAATAAATATTTATGAGGGTTTATAAATCCCAGAAAAATTAGTATAAATTTCTATAATTCACAAGGATTATTTTGGTACTTTATTTTATATATATTTAAGCTTTTTGTCTATCTCAAAAATTGTTGGAACTTAGTGTACCGTTTGATTTATTTATTGACTAGTTACAACTTGCAAGTTTTGCGTTGATTTGAGTTGTTATAGTATTGGGCCTCACCCCGCACTAGTGTAAAGACCCTAGAGAGTTAGTTTTTTATAGTGGCACTTCACATTAGACTTTTATGCTAGGTCCCCACTTGGCTAGTATCCAGTTAGGAGTCGTGTCACACCACTAGTATATTGTTGATCCTAGCTTAGAACTGAGTTGTATATCACTATTGACAGGATACCAGACATCTATATCTTCGTACTAGTATTCTTGCTTTGCTCGAGGCAAGTACATCTACACACTCATTTACTGTCTTTTAATGCTAGAACATGTATTAACCCTGGTAAAATAATGCTTTCTGAATAACTGTAAGATAAATCTTCACATGTTACATTAATTTGGTCCCTACCATGCTTAGGACAGTTCTTATATCTTCACATATTTCATACTGGTTCTCGGTACATGTTTCACTATGTTTTATACTGCTCTGAGTATTCACGAGTTTTATACTGCTCCCAGTACCTGCCATGCTTATACTGCTCCCAGTATTTTCTACATGTTTTACTGTTCTCGTATCTCTCACATGTTAGAATATGGGTTATGGGGAAACTGATAGTTGAGTACGTGATCATGTCTCCTCTACAGTACCGAGCAAGGTTTCATTTTATATGTTACTGCGCCGTAGGCCTTACTCTCAAAGCTGTATTTGTACGTATGTACATCTATCGCCTTTACACTTGTACGGAAGTACATTTCATTATGTGCCCCAGCACATTATACATCTATTGACCGATCACGTACCTGCTACAGTTTTAAACTTTACATATACATCTGTCTCTATGACATATGTATCCTTGCCATGATAGATTATGAGATATACCATGATTCTAGATATGCCATGTTTCCTGTGTTACTATGATATTATGATCCCAGTTGTACCATGAGGCCATATTTCTAGTATTTCCTGTTTTATAGACTTATCACACCATGTTTCTTGTTGTACATCTCTTTCATTATATGTTCAGTACTTTAGTTGTAGAGGTTGTACTTGCTCCCGTCCTGACAGGATAACGTTGTAGGTATACTTTTCGAGAAGGAAACGCTATGTGTTACATATTATGGTACTGCATTGAGGACCTGGCCTTAGCTCCAGAAGAGGCCCCAGCGGGGAACCTTGCTTAATTATTATTCTTGTGTGTTTGAGACTGAGACTTTGGTATGTTCCTATATTTGGATACTGGACTTTGTCTCCAGTTAGATACTTTGGTTATGTATTATTAAGTCTGTGCTTATGTTACCTTCGCTTATAGATGCTGTGTTGTGATGAACATTTAAATGTGATTTTAGAACTGTTAGCAGCTTAGATCATTTATTGTCTATTCTTAGAATAGTTTACTGCGCTTTAACCAAGCGTAGGCTGGACATGGCTCGGCCTGGCCCAACAATTTGAGTAACGGGCCGTGACATGAACCCTAAAAAAATATTTGGGGTCAATATTTGCTCTTAGGCTAGCACAATAAATTCCAGAAGTCCTAGAAAATAGATTTTTTCCCTATATTTTATTGTGAAAGTAATTCCAGAAAATATCAAAAAACCCAAAAAAATTTAGAAAATAGTTTTTGAGGTTCTAGAACCTAAATAAAATACTGGGTCCCAAAAATAACCCCAAATGGCCATATGGTAAGTCATAATCAAATAATAATTAAAAAAAATTGGAAAGTGGGCTTACAGGTAATTTTTATGCTTCCTGGCAATTACGCAATCATGAGAAGAACTATCCGACGCAGGACTTGGAGCTAGCAGCAGTCATCTTCGTCCTGAAGTTGTGGAAGCATTATCTCTATGGCGAGAAGGTAGACATATACACAGACCACAAGAGTCTCAAATATGTCTTCACCCAGAAGGAGCTCAACATGCGCCAGAGGCGATGGCTGGAGCTCATGAAGGATTTTGACATCAATCTATAGTACCACCCGGGTAAGGCTAATGTCGTCGCTAATGCACTTAGCAGGTATCCGATGGCTATGTTCTTGATAAAGAACCGTCACTTGCTGGAAGACATGGAGAAGCTCGGTTTGGAGATCGTACTACCAAAGGAAATCATGCTAAAGCTTAGAAAAGAAGCAGTTATACCAGGCGTGGACTCGCCTATGATGCAGCTACAAGTGCAGTCCAGTCTGATCAGCAGTGTCAAGAAGACTCAATTTCAGGATGAGATACTGTGCAAGTTAAGAGATCGAGTACTAGCTGGAACACTCGAAGAGTTTTCCATAGCTGGAGATGGAGCATTGAGGCACGGCACGAGACTTTGCGTACCTACTGGCGAACTGAGGAATGAGTTGATGAAGGAGGCACACCAGTCGCAGTATTCTATACATCCGGGAGATAACAAAATGTACAAGGACATGAGGACCCATGTATGGTGGCTTGGAATAAAGCGAGACGTGGCAGAATTCGTCTCCAGATATTTGATCTGGCAGCAGGTGAAGGCAGACCGCCAGAGACCAGCAGGTTTGTTGCAACCGCTTCCCATTCTGGAGTAGAAATGGGAGCATATTAATATGGACTTTGTAACAGGATTACCTAGATCCCAAGGAGGGAAGCATGCTATATGGGTAATAGTGGACAGACTGAGTAAGTTTGCCTATTTCATTCCTTTCAAGGTTGGTTTATCCACCGAGAGGCTCGCAGCTCTTTATATGCGGAATATATACCGACTTCATGGAGTTCCAGTCAGCATCGTATCTGGCAGGGATACCCGTTTCACCTCACATTACTAGAAGAGCCTGCGGGAGAGCTTAGGCACGCAGCTAAAGTTTAGCACGGCATACCACCCGCAGATCGACGGCCAGTCCGAGCGGACTATCCAGACGCTTGAGGATATGTTGAGATCGTGCGTCCTACATTTTGGTGGATCTTGGGAGGATCACCTACACCTAGTAGAGTTATCCTACAACAATAGCTACCAGGTTAGCATTCAGACGACACCTTTTGAGGCTTTATATGGTCGACGTTGCCGCACTCCACTAGCATGGGATGATGTTGGAGATCGAGTCTTGTTGGGACCAGAGATGGTTACAGATGCAGCCGAGAAGATGAAGATGATTAGAGAGACACTAAAGATTGCACAAGACCGTCAGAAACATTAGGCGAACAGCAGGCGTCAAACCTTGGAATTTGAGGCTGGAGATCAGGTATTTGTCAAAATATCACCTACCAGGGGCACAATCAGATGTGGCCAAGCTGGAAAGCTGAATCCCCGCTACATCGGTCCATTTGAGGTATTGAAAAGAATCAGAGAAGTAGCATACAAAGTGGATCTACCTTCCAGCCTCGAAGGCGTGCATAACATCTTCCATGTATCGCAGCTGAGGCGTTACGTATCGGACCCGAGCCATGTTGTTGATCATTTTGAATTGGATATTGGACCTAGCCTCACCGTGCCAGAGCAACCAGTAGAGATCATCGACCGCATGGAGAAAAGACTGAGGCGTGTAGTAATCCCACTAGTCAAGGTAGCTTGGCGTCACCACTCTCCAAGCGAGGCTACCTGGGAACGAGAGGACGAGATGAGGGAGAAATATCCTCATCTTTTCTAGGTATATTCTAAACCCTCTCTTTCATTGTTGGTTAAAATTTTGAGGACGAAATTTACTAAGGAGAGAAGGTTGTGAAGCACATGCTTGTTATTATTTTTTTATTATTAATTATTTTGTTTAAGCCCTAACCCCAAGCCCAATAACTTAAGCCTATGACACCTAGACTCAAACCCAACCCCTCTTACTTGTTCCAACCCATGAACCTATTCTCCTGCAGATCCTATTCTTCCGTACTACTACGCGCACCCCATCCCTTTTCCTATTTCTGTACATAACTACACCACAGAAATCCATCCTCCCAGAACAGAAACTCACAGAACCATCACCCTCTCCCATACCATAATTCTTCCATCTTCCAAACCACTCCACCATTCCCAAATCCGAAGGCATCACCGAACTCCCGTCGCCGCCCTCTTCGAATCCAGACCCCTCTCCCCCACGTTCCGAGCTCTCCCACGTCGCACCTGCGACAGCGCCGGCTTCCGCCGCTTAACCACCGCCACGTCGCTCCCGTCCGGTGCCCTGCCAGCGGCTCCCGACTGTGCGTCCAGTCAGCGCGGCCCCGCCTACGCGCACCCGTCGTCATTGGTCCCGTCCGTGCGCCCAGTCAGCGCGGCCTCGCCTGCGCACACCCGTCGCCGCCGGCCTCGTCCGGCGCCAGCCAGTACAGCCCTCCGCTCACGCACCAGCAGCCCGCGCCAGCCCGTGAGGACCCCTATGTCACGGCAGCCGCGTGCGTTCACGGCTTCGTATCCGTGTTTTCCGCGGTTCCGTCGACTTTGCGACGATCCGTTCCGAGTCCGAGGCATCCCCTCGGTGCTCCTTCTCCGTTCCGGTAGGTTTTTGTTCCATAAACTCTCTTTCCTTTCTGTCAGAACCCAATTCCTGTTCCGGCCAATTGACAAAATAAAGCTCTGTCAATTGGAATAGTTAGTTTAGAATAATTATTTTAGTATATTTTGGTGTGGATTAATTAGTTAAATGGTTTAATAGTTATTATCTGTTAGATTATAGGAAAGACATGAGATTAAGTTAGTAATGGTTAATTGTCGGATTATTAAAAATTTTAGAAATAAAATTATTAGTTATATTAGTTTATTATTATTAATTAATTTTGCCAAAGGTATTATTAATATATTATTGTTTGTCACTAAAAACTTATATATCTTTTCTAAAACCGTTTTTAGAATTAATAATAAAAGATATTATTTCCATAAATTATTTTACTTGCTAAATTAAATTAATTTCGGTAAATAAAAGGGTTTACTAAGAATAACAAAAATGTTTTGCTAAATCGTTAGTTTGATAAAAACTATATTTTTATTAAGTACTATTTTACAAATTAAAAACTATTTTCCTTTTATGATAAAAAGGGTTAATAAAATTATATTTATAAGAAAAAGTGTTTTTCGGTAAGTAATCTATAAAACACTTAATCGGAGTGTTGGTTTTGGTTCGAGGACGAACCTTGTTTTGAGTGGTATATTCTGTAATGCCCCGCTCCGTATGACGCATTACGCTGAGACGTTGAATCAAAGAGTCGCGTTGACCGAACCAAATGTATCGATGCGAATCGAAACAAGAGCTACGTTGTCCCGAGTAATGTATCGAACTAAGTCGATACGAAGAGTTGCCTTGTCCCAAAGAATGCATCAAGTGAATCGATGCGAAGCGCTACGTTGCCTCGAAGGATAAGTGCGTTGAGACGGCTCGAAGATTCTTAGAAATTGAATCGACCAAGGCGCAAGTCCGAATCTATGCAAGTATTGATTTTAGTTGGTTTCATGTGCAGGCTATACGTTTACGCTAAAATATTAGAGATCGGCATTCTGCCTTATTCAGTAAGGGGTCCACAAAACCAAATCGTCGCCTTGCCGCGTGCTGAGACTTGGGTACGGTAAGCCAAATCGGACGTATAATTCAATGAAGCACGAAGTGCTCGAATGGATAAGTCAGGAGAGTGGCCTTGAACGAAGTTATGAAATTGAGCCGCATCGGCTCGGCGAAACGACAAGACGTATTGACTCAAGGTGGGAGGATTGACTCTTCTTTTTACTTCTTCATTGCCTAAGTGAGAATGTATCATTGTATGCTAAGTTAACCTATCGACGCCACGGGCATGGTCCGATCGGAAGATAAATCATAGTGTGTGTCGAACACTAGTTTGAACAATTGAAATAAAACGTGCATCATATACACGAGTGCTGTGGGACACTGGATATCGCAAAAGCGAGCGCCTCGGTGCGCAAGTGGCAAGAACATGGGATAACTGTATTCGGCGAGTGCCTTAGTGCATGAGCCATTCTGTGCCTTCGCGCACGAGTTAGAAAGGCTAGAACATTGAAAGACAATAGGCGAGCGCCCTAGCGTGCAAGCCCCAAACATTGAACACTAAGTTATAGAACATGGAAATACGGCTTTGATGCGTGCATGAAGTGCACGATGCGAAGGAAAGATGATAAATACGGTCGAAACGTGCCTACTTGCACTAGATCATAAAAGATGGCTTTGTTGCGAAAGAATACAGTTGTGGCATGAATGTGGCAGAACTGTCGGATATCACATGATGCCTCGAAAGGTGTTCGAGACCTTTTGGTAGTTCGGTTGACGAACATTGAGTTGAGACATGATGCCATTGAACATTGAAACAAAGTATGAAATGTAAGAACATTGAAAGTTAATGGAAGAAATACGAGATGATAAAGTCTGAGTCTCGGACTCAAGACAATGTTTGGTTGTTTGATAAAGTCTGAGTCTCGTGCTCAAGACTATGTTGGTTGTTTGAAAATAGGGCGTTGTATGGTCGAATGGACTTGAGATAATTTTGATATCTTTCGTGTACGGAATGTTCCCTCCGAACGGGTGCACCGGGACCGTTCGGCCTAGGAGGGATATAATCTTTGATAGGCGTACATCTGTTAAGTCCGATTAGCATCCGGTTATAGATGTAAAAAGTCATAAATGATGGTATGTGGTGGTAAGTTTCGGTTGTTTGGGATAGCAACCCAATCCGTGAAACGTCGGGCTACCCAAATTCGGAAAAGAAAAGAAAGAAAAGAAAGAGGGAAAGAAAAGAAAGAGAGAAAAGAGAAGATAAAGAAAAGAAACGCCTTTAGTTTATTTTGGCGCGGATACGTCAACGACCATCATATAGTTAAGGAATGATGGATTGAAAGTACAGGCACGTATATGTCCCACATATAGATCCTGCATAAAGAGCACTTATAACATGACAGGGAAGGAAATGGGCGTATTCACCTTGCGTCAGTGCAAGGGCGAGTGCGTCAACTTGGTAAGAAGTCGCGCCACGAATCAAACACGAGATTGCTTGTCTGCTTGCCTATTCAATTCGAATAACATGCTTGCCATGATAACATGCTTTATGTTTTTGAATATACCATGAAATCGACCCTAAGGAGAATATAGCAAGATCATAAGCTAAGTTGCATGATTCAACATAAATACTAAAATGTCAGTTTAAAAGGAAGGTCTTTTCGTCAGTACATGCGAGGACGAACGTACAGATCCTCCACCAGCTTTCATGCAGGGTGCAGGAAATTGATTGCTCGCGGCGAAGCTTCGCTTAAACGTGTTGAGGCTTGGAATGCCGAAGCGTATTGAAGCGTACGATCGCCTTGACGCTCGGACTTGCAACAGGATTGGTGCGGCCGAGATATAGAAGGCATGATGTATGGAACGGTGAAATCTTTTATGGGCAAGAGAGAACCTGAGTGTTGTAGCCAATCTGGCATATATTGTTAGGCTGTCGAAAGCCTTTGTAATCTCATTTCGAATATCAATAAAGAGAATTGTTTCGTATACTCTTTTTTTCTTTCGTTGTTGAAATTCAAATCAAAGATAACCATTTGAGAACTTGTCATCTTGCCTTGCACGAGCGCAACTCCAGGCTCATGCGGCATCACGTCCCTACGAGGATGATGATTCGAGTGATTCCGGGTCGGGACGTGACAGATTAGTATCATAGCTCTAGGCTCAATTACCTCTAGACGCTCGCTTCATTACAATTCTAAAAGTTGTCCACCACCAATCGAATCACTCTTGACTCTACTCGATGTTGCACTGGATGTTCCATACAATAAGTCTAATACAAATCGTATAATTTTGTCACATGTATTTTAGAAATTACATGATGTCTGCTAAGAAAGTCGCGAAGGGTTTGTTGCATTAAGTACAACAAGCCGTGAGTTGTTAGTTGCTGCAAGTGCAACAAATTGTGAAATGTGATTTGATATGTTGTTGCAATGTAACATGTTGAATGAGAAATAAAATTATGCATGATGTGCAATGGGTTGTGAGTATTGGTTGCACCAATGCAGAAACTTAAATAATGCGTTGCAATGAAAGTGATAAGTCAATATCGAATAGTGTTGAACGGATTTGAGCATTGATTTTAAAAGAAGTCAGGAATAAATCATTGCATGATGTACAATGCATGTCGGAAGTAAACTGTTGCACGTGGTGCAACGCATATCAAAGTAATCGTTGCACGGAGTGCAAAGGAGATTGGAAATAAATCGTTGCATGAGATGCGACTGAAAGGAACTGAAATCACAAATCGATAGCATAAATCATTCGGTTGCACACCGAACTTGTGTTGGCAAATGAAAACATTGGCCGAGTTGTGTCGGATTTGATTTAATGAAAGTTACGGTTGTGATCAAGCACGATCACTGCGGAAATCGTGAGTCGGAAGAGATTGTTGGTTCATACTAAGTATAATGTGAGGAAAATGACTTGATTTCCGAGTGGCATATGTCATACCACGTATGCGATGAATGACTCGATTCCGAGTGGTATATGTGTAAAATCCCTAAATTTCTACTACGATTTTTTTAATTAATATGGTATTGATTTTTGTACTTCGTATTTGTACGTCGCGTACGAGTTTGCGTTTCCTAAATTTCTCGTCAAGTGCGAATAAGTACGAAGTACATATTTTTATAAAACATTTTAATTATATAGATGTAGAAAATATTTCAAAATAATAGACGATAAATATTTTATCTTGCTTGAAGTTGTAAATGCGTCGTGCCGAGGATTGTCAAACTTTATTTTTTTATAAAAAAAGCCATTTTATTTTATGGTACAAGTATAACTAGTAATTTAGAGAAACTGTATTATATATAAGTATTATTTTTGCATACGAGTGTATATATATTTGTATTTTCAAAATTAATTATTATCATTAATATATTATTCCAAAAAAGTATATTAAATATGGGTTGATTTATATATGTAATTAATTATGGTGATTTAAGTTAAATTTTTTTTATTAAGTTATTTAAATACGGTTTAAATTAGAGGTAGAATCTATCTACATTGGATTATATTTAATTGAGTTACTTTTAAATCAATTTGAATTAAATAGTGAAAAATCTAAGGGGAATTAAAACTTTTCTTAGTCCTTATCTAGATAAGACTTTTGTAAACCCCCTAATTTTTTACAATAAATATTTGTAAAATTTATGGATTTTTAAATAACTATTTATTGACTTATTATATAATTTGTATTATTTTACATATATTTAGTATAGTGCTCATTGGTGAATTTAGTATAAAAATATATAAAGCTATTTTTCTAGTACATTAAGGATCTAAACTATATTATACAATTTTTTTCCCTCAAAATTTTACGATTTATTTCATAACATTTATTACTTTTTACATGTTACTTATATTATACACTATTTACATAATTTAGAATAAATATCAATTTAGTATTAAATATTTCAGCTTGTATAAATGAGATTAGATGAAGATTGTTTAAATAAATATTAACTCTATTTATTATCTATAGTAATTTTAAATATTGTTATAGATAATTTAGATAAATATGAACTATATTTTAAGTTAATCATAATCCTAAGTCTAATAGGAAAGCATCCCTATCTATATCCTATCCTAACAAAGCAAACTCCAATTAATTTAAATCAAATCCTATCTAATTTAGGAGATAAATATGAAATAAATACATATATAAACCAAATACATCCCCCTTCTATCAGCCATAATTCGAAATTATTTTTAGTCCAATAGAAACTCTAAAATTCGTCATTAGAATTTAGTCCTAGATCCGAACTCTGTTTTGCCTCCAGTTTTTTTAAAAGAAGCGTATCGAGGTAAGCTTTCCAGAAACATATTTACTTGACAAAATTCATTCTGTAGATTTCTACAAAACTGTTTGAGTATCTAGTGTCCCAAAAATAAACGTGTTTCAGTATTTTTGCGATTTTGGGAGATTCCGAAAACGAAAATGCGATCCGTTTAATTTTTCGGAAAGCTAATAAGAAAACCTATGCCATATCCTAATTTCAGAATTTATTAAATAAATCTAATAGGTATAGTATTAATTATAATTAGATAATAGACTATTTTTAGCATCTGAAGATGTTTGTTTGGACCTAAGTTTCTCAGCAGCCGTTGTTCCACCTACTTTCATGTCTGATATTCGCCACCACAGGGCTTAGGATCCAGGCAAGTATACTTTGCTATAATTAACTGTCATATTATTTATTTTCTATATTTATTTACTTTATTTCATATTTGTTAGTTTATAAACTACACGTCCAAGCCATACTTGGGTGCAAGCGACTCTATTAGTCGTTACTTTATTTTATGCATGTTGACTTAGTTTTAGTGGACTACCTTCTTGCTGTGGGATATTCTCATATCTCCTTGGCCATGACACACAAACTACACGGTTTGAAACATTTTCTACGGGCATGACTTATTGACTGGCCATCTCTATTATCGTGTGACGGATAGATCATAACTGCTATGATTAAGGTATAGACACTCGAGCAGTTACAAAACTGGGTAGGTCATGGACATGACTTGGTCAGTGTAGGAAATATTGGGAGAGGACAGTCGCTAGTGCGTGTGGGAATCCAAACAGGTAAACCACAGTCTCCGGATGGAACTGTGGCGATTTATATTTGCAGATGCCCTTTGACGTTTTAGACGTTATGGACGGATACGGATGACTGGATGCCAGTTACGTACTTATAGCCTAAAATCCTACCCATGTGCATGAAAGTTGTCCTCTAAATTGCACAATAGATGATTAGCTTCCCTTTTGCATATTGGTGTCTAGGAGAGTCTTGCATATTATTATTATTTGACAGTTCATATTAGCTTGTTCTTCCTGTATCTTGCTACGTCCCTCTGAGGACCTGGTTATTCCTCAGGTGTGTGTTCGTGTCTTCCGCAGGTATCTTAGCCGGGATTGTGGTCTTCTCCATTTATTCGAAGATGACGTGACATGGTTCCTCCTTGCTACTTCCACTTAGCCCTTTTATATATCATGTACTTCTTCCTTTTTATTTTGGTTGATAGTGGATGTGTCTCCACCCAACATATTGTACCAAGATAATTCATTATATGATATCTTTTATTCTTTATTTCTTTATTTTGTGGATGAGATTAGTTAGTTGTGGTTTACGGTATTTTACAGCTTATGTATACATACAGGGCCCCTGTACTTCGTATGTATACAGCTGGCATGTCTACGTACTTGGTCCTACGTATTTTGGGACTGGGACGTTACATGTTTTTGTGGTGGCCCATGCAGGTCAAGTTTATTACTTCAGTTACGTTATTGTACCGATACGAGCCTACATATAGGAATAGAGTTAAGAATCTCATCCACATACTTGATCTCCTCCCTTGACTCTATTTCGATCTCTCAATCAACTTCCTTGATTCGTCTCTTGCTAGAACTCCTCCTACCGTAATCTTATCCTTTAATGTCGGTTAGGAAGATGACTACACTGGTATATGCTCATAGGTCAAACACAGGGATTACATGGACAATTGATATACATTGAGATCTTATTTGAGTTATAAAGGCATTTTTAACCTTAAGGATTAGTTAATTCCAAGTTGGGTAGTAGCGATATTACCGTCTTTAAAAGATTGTTAAAATTTTTACTACTAAGTGGTATACACAAGAGGATAGTAGAATTGAGAAAACAAATTGATTCCTAATTTTAGGATTTATGACTCATGGTAGTTATATATTTTTGACAGATATGAAATCGACTTTGAGGAAGATTTCAAAATTTTAAATTTTGTAACATGATCTATGATTTATAAATTGAGTTATATTTTGAGTTAAAGTTGGATTATGAAAGGGGGGAATCTTAAGGTTTTAAATTGAGTCGTACGATTTCCGATTTATAAGATTGCTAATTTTGAGTTTTAAGTTTGTGGTGATGATAGTAAAATTTTGGTTTAAAATATTTTGGAAGATATGAAATCGAGTTTGATGGGAAATTTCAAATTTTAAATTGTGTCATATGATTAATGATTTGTAAATCTATTTAGATTTTGAGTTAAAAGTTATGATTATGGATATAAAAAAATTTGGTAAAATTTTTTTTTGGTTCATGAAATCTTGAGTTTAAAGGTTGGATTGATAATATAATTGTGATAAGCGATACTTCGAGATTGATTCAAGGAAATTAAGTTTTTAAGTCGACAGCTTAGAAAGGATACAAATTATGGTAGATTATTTTTTGAGAATATTATTGAGAAAACTTTTTGAGGGATTCGAACTAATAGATTTAGATATTGATTGAGAGGCAACCAAGATGGATAGTAATTGCCATAACACTCATGACCATGATAGTAATGTATACTCAAGAGTAGTTAGTCATCTACCAAACTATTTGACTGTATCTCAATATTGACTCCTTCGACCGCCCCTCGTGACCTACTAACCGTTGCAATTTGAGAAATGATTTAATCATTCCTTGACTATATCCACCTAGGAGACTATCTTCTCTCTAAAAACTGTGTCCCTAAAATATTTTACTAGATTCCTTAATTAATTTTATTTCATGCTTCAACTTGATCTTATTTAATGTTTGTGTATTAATTGTCACTTCATGAACTCCCACTTTCTATTTTAGATCTTTTTGTGTCCTTTACCGTGACTTTGATATTTGGAGTGTAATACTAGCTATTACCTTCCAACAAATTTCATATGTAAGATCTAGACGAGCTCACCTTCATGTAGGTATATCATGTCCCACTCAAACACGTCCCTTGGTACTCTATTTTTATGATATGACTTTCGGGTCATAAAGACTAGACTATAACCTTTACCATGATACCGATATATTTTTCGACCAAGGATAGGACTCAACCTCGACTCAATTCTTTTGATCCGATATGTGATTTTGTTCTACTTAATTTCTTAAATGCTTAACTTTGTGCTTTATCTTGATTGCTTGACCCATTGTCCCATCACACTACTAGTTTAACTCTTGTAAGTTGGGTAGAATACCTCATGACCTAACAAACCTTTGTCCTTGTGACCCATATTGATAAGTATACTTAGACTATAGAATTCAAAGGACCCTAACTTATCTAGTCAACCAAGCCATAGATAAAAAAATACTAGGACGACTGCATAAGCCCAAACTTCGGGCAAGACTTAGATTTTAATGGATCTTCGACTATTCCTTCATTAGTATTCCTTATATTTTGACTATCTTATGATGATAATTTAGCCTTAGTTTTGCAAGCTTATTCTTTTATCGAGCTTGTTCATGACATACGTGTTATTGGGGACGCCCACTAATACATTGTCTAATCAGAATCAGTGCATGATACTCTGATCAACCTAGTGCACTTTGGTTCACTTTCCATATATTGTTCGACGTGGATGGAGACATAGTCAAACTTGGCCTCTAGAATTCCATCCGCGACTGCCTTGGCAATTCTTTTTGAAAATTTTCAATCATCTTTGAACCACTTATTCGTATTCGATAATATCTTCTTCGAACTCTTTATTATTTTCGTCTTTCGCCTATATTAGAAAGACAAACACTCATACTTGATATCCCGTTAGTTGCCCACCCTCTATTGCCAAGATAGTTAACCACTGACCAACCAATGTGACTATATCCCCGTCTTGAGTTACCTTTTTCCTCTACCCTAGATTCATTATCGCAACCTTCTAATCGTTCTTGAAACATGAAAATGATTCAAATCATTTCCTTAACCATACCTTAAACCTAGACGACTATATTTGCTCAAGAAACCATCTCTCCGAAATGTCTAAATTATTCTCTTTGACCTACTCAATTCCTTTCAATTCTCTAATTCGTGTTATCATAATTTTATTACCTTAACTAGTGACCCTCCTTTAATTCCATAACCATGATGTATTTTTGCAGATATCAAAATCACGATCTTCCAAGACATGTTTGTGTCGAACGTCGTTTCTTCGCCTCATCCAAAAATTTAATCGTATTTCTGTATTGATGAACTCTTTCTATCTCCCCTACCCTAGCTATTCCAAAATTTCGAGGACAAAATTCTTGTAAGTTGGGTAGGATGTAAAACCCCAAAATTTCTACTATGATTTTTTTAATTAATATGGTATTGATTTTTGCACTTCATATTTGTACGTCGCGTACGAGTTTGCGTTTCTTAAATTTCTCGTCAAGTGCGAATAAGTGCGAAGTACATATTTTTATAAAATGTTTTAATTATATAGATGTAGAAAATATTTCAAAATAATAGACGATAAATATTTTATATTGATTGAAGTTGTAAATGCGTCGTACCGAGGATTGTCAAACTTAATTTTTTATAAAAAAAGGCCATTTTATTTTATGGTACAAGTATAACTAGTAATTTAGAAAAAACTGTATTTTATATAAGTATTATTTTTGCATGCGAGTGTATATATATTTTTATTTTTGAAATTAATTATTATCATTAATATATTATTTCGAAAAAGTATATTAAATATGGGTTGATTTAATATGTAATTAATTATGGTGATTTAAGTCAAAAAAATTTATTAAGTTATTTAAATACAGTTTAAATTAGAGGTAGAATCTATCTACATTGGATTATATTTAATTGAGTAACTTTTAAATCGATTTGAATTAAATAGTGAAAAATCTAAGGAAAATTAAAACTCTTCTTAGTCCTTATCTAGATAAGACTTTTGTAAACCCCCTTATTTTTTAAAATAAATATTTGTAGAATTTCTAGATTTTTAAATAACTATTTATTGACTTATTATATAATTTGTATTATTTTACATATATTTAGTATAGTGCTCATTGGTGAATTTAGTATAAAAATATAAAGCTATTTTTCTAGTACATTAAGGATCTAAACTATATTAAAAAAAAATTCTCTCAAAATTTTAGGATTTATTTCATAACATTTATTAATTTTTACTTGTTACTTATATTGTACACTATTTACAAAATATAAAATAAATATCAATTTAGTATTAAATATTTCAGCTTGTATAAATGAGATTAAATGAAGATTGTTTAAATAAATATTAACTCTATTTATTATCTATAGTAATTTTAAATAATGTTATAGATAATTTAGATAAATATGAACTATATTTTAAGTTAATCATAATCCTATGTCTAATAGGAAAGCATCCCTATCTATATCCTATCCTAACAAAGCAAACTCCAATTTATTTAAATCAAATCCTATCTAATTTAGGAGATAAATCTGAAATAAATACATATATAAACCCAATACATCCCCCTTCTATCAGCCATAATTCGAAATTATTTTTAGTCCAATAGAAACCCTAAAATTCGTCATTAGAATTCAGTTCCGCTTTTTAGTAGCAAGAGCAACTTGGAACGACGATATCTCGTAGCTCCGAACTCCGTTTTGCCTCTATTTTTTTTTTAAAAGAAGCGTATCGAGGTAAGCTTTCCAGAAACAAATTTTAATAGACAAAATTCATTTTATAGATTTCTACAAAACTGTTTGAGTATCTAGTGTCCCAAAAATAAACGTGTTTCAGTATTTTTGCGATTTCGGGAGATTCTGAAAACGTAAATGCGATCCGTTTTATATATCATGTACTTCTTCCTTTTTATTTTGGTTGGTAGTGGATGTGTCTCCACCCAACATATTGTACCAAGACAATTTATTATATGATATCTTTTATTCCTTTATTTTGTGGATGAGATTAGTTAGTTGTGGTTTACTGCATTTTACAGCTTATGTATACATACAAGGCCCCTGTACTTCGTATGTATACAACTGGCATGTCTACGTACTTAGTCCTACGTATTTTGGGACTGGGGCATTACAATATGGTATACCACTTGTGCGATGAATTGCATCGACGCGTTGTGAGATTTGCGGAAGGTTTGTCCGCAACGGACGGGAAAGTACCGAGACTCGATCGGAAATTTGTATGACGGTATGTTGATGCAAGTGTTCTTCGAAAATCGGTTGGGACGATAAGGCGAGAATCGTATCAATGAATGATACGTCGGACAAAAATTATAAGTCGGTCGGACGACCGAGACTAAGCGGAACAATTATGCCTTGAAGCAATAATCGGATCGACGGGAAAGGAAAAACTCGAACTTACAAATGAGTCGCACGACTTGCGATCTCGATAGAAATGTTGGACGAGGCGAATTGAATCGTACGACTTGCGATCTCGATAGAAAGTCTGACAATGCGAATTATAATCGGATCGCACGATGTGCGACTTCGGTAAAGAGTTGGTTGATGCGGGTAAATAGTGTCTAAGAGATAGTTGGTTACGTTACGGCGAAAACTCATTTGAGTACGACTGAAAATATATGCGAAACTTAGAGGGCGAGATCGTATGACTTGAGGGTTCGATGTTGGATAATCGGTAACTCGGTTACGCGATCAAAGTATAACGAAATGCAACGAATCGAGAAACGATTCGAGACGTACGAAAATATTTGTGGAGAACTTGGACGTATGCAATGCAAGTTGTCGACGTTGAAAACTAAATCAAAGTTGACCTTACGCTATCGAAATCGATACAGTGTATCGAGATCGATACGTAAGAAGACGTAAGCATGATGTGAGAATACAAAATGGAGTGTGCTTCGCGCTATCAAAATTTTGTAAATAACAATACGAGAATGAACGAACTGGTTGATGATGAACTTTGTGATTGATCAAAACGAGACTATAACTCATCGACGATTGCTCGATGCATATAGCATCTCGTGTATTGACCAGCAAATAAGATTGACTCGAACTCAATGCAAGTAGATGCGTCGTGAATAGCATAATCATCGACGGTAGTGCATGACTTTACTCGGAGGATAGTTGTGCATCAGTTGCGCCGATAGAAATGGTTTTGTACGAAATTGGATAGTCGCATAGAAATTGTCGGAACGTGATTTGGCTCCGAAATAAGATATAGCATGGTTCGTAGTAACTGTCCTTCGGTGATGATCCACAATTATCGAGCATAGCTTCGGGGTAGCTGATTCTAGAAGACTTGACCGCCAAATCAAATTGAATGTTGCAGACCCATAAGATGACCCATGCGATGTCGCATATAAAATTGCATCGAGAAAGAAATGTATCGATGCAGGTTGACGATAAGTTTAGGCGATCGAGAATTGTTGGAACAACTTTCGATTGAGAATGATATAGTTAGATTTTGAGTATTCATAGGACGAATGCTTGAATGGTTATGTTGGTCGACGATCGAACTAGAAATTCACCAACGAACTTGGTGATTCAGATAGGCAATTTTGAAAATCGTGCCATGCACGAGAGAGAACGATAAGGGAATGACTTACGAGTTATATCGTTAGATTTGGATTCACCTTGCAATTGAGCTTGCGTGAATCGAACTTACATTCGATGTTGCGAGACGGATAAGTTGGGAATTTGGCTAGTGAATTCCTACTCGTTAGGAATCGAATGTAAGACGCGTCGTAAAGACCTTCATGTTAAGGCGAATTGTTGCCTTGAGCACCGTCGCCTCGATATAAAATTTTTGTGTCGGATAGATTGTAGCCTTTGAGCAATGTCAATTTGAGTTGCGTCAGGAGAAGTTAAGCACGGTGTCTGGGTAAGTAACCTAGTGGGCGTAGTCCTGAATGTTGATAAGGAAATCGTATCGAGATAAGTTGCATAGCAAGACTTCAGAAATAGTTGGGTGGAGACTTCGAACGCAAGGCGTTGCGAAGGATCGTTGCGATCGGATGCGCGACGGCTCGACGCGACGCATAGGATTTATAGTCCATACGAAACATACAAAAATAAGAAATGCGATTTTGAATCGCGTCGCGTGCAGTGACCTTATTGAATGAATTACGTATGTATCGAATATACGTATGCGATAAAATTTCTAAAACAGTAGCTAAAGATAAGTCCGATCGGGAGTACGAGATGGCAAGCATAGGATTGGAATTTACTTGTCAGTTTTGTTCCAATTTGCTACCACTGGACTTGGTCGAAATACATATATCTTCGGGATGCCTTGAATATAGGTACGGATCCAAATCGAGTTATATACAAATTCAAATCAAGCTGCAGGGAGGACTTTAAAATATTAATGAAAAGCTTGCAAGATAGTGTGAAACTGAACAACATTGGTGGGACGAGATCGTGAAACGATCTATAAAACACTTAATCGGAGTGTTGGTTTTGGTTTGAGGACGAACCTTATTTTGAGTGGTATATTCTGTAATGCCCTACTCCGTACGACGCATTATGCTGAGGCGTTGACTCAAAGAGTCGCGTTGACTGAATCAAATGTATCGATGTGAATCGATATAAGAGTTACGTTGTCCCGAGCAATGTATCAAACTAAGTCGATACGAAGAGTTGCCTTGTCCCAAAGAATGTATCGAATGAATCGATGCAAAGCGCTGCGTTGCCCCCGAAGGATAACTGCGTTGAGATGGCTCGAAGATTCTAAAAAATCGAATCGACCAATATGCAAGTCCGAATCGATACAAGTATTAATTTTAGTTAGTTTCATGTGCAGGCTATACGTTTACGCTAAAATATTATAGGTCGGTATTCTGCCTTATTCAGTAAGGGGTCCGCGAAACCAAATTGTCGCCTTGCGGCATGCTGAGGCTTGGGCACGGTAAGCCAAATCGGACGTATAATTCAATGAAGCACGAAGTGCTCGAATGGCTAAGTCAGGAGAGTGGCCTTGAACGAAGTTATGAAATCGAGCCGCATCGGCTCGGCGAAACGACAAGGCGTATCGACTCAAGGTGGGAGGATTGACTCTTTATTTTACTCCTTCGTTGCGTAATTGAGAATGTATCGTTGTATGCTAAGTTAACCTATCGACGCCACGGGCATGGTTCGATCGGAAGATAAATCGTAGTGTATGTCGAACACTAGTTAGAACAATTGAAATGAAACGTGCATCATATGTACGAGTCGCTATGGGACATTGGATATCGCAAAGGCGAGCGCCTTGGTGCGCAAGCCGCAAGAACATGGGATATTCGACGAGTGCCTTAGTGCACGAGCCATTCCGTGCCTTCGTGCACGAGTTAGAAAGACTAGAACATTGAAAGACAATAGGCGAGCGCCCAAGTCCCGAACATTGAACACTAAGTTATAGAACATAGAAAAACGGCTTCGATGCGTGCAGCAAGTGCACGACGTGAAGGAAAGATAATAAATACGGTCGAAACGTGCCTACGTACACGAGATCATAAAAGATGGCTTCGTTGCGAAAGAATACAGTTGTGGCATGAATGTGGCGGAACTGTCAAATATGACATGATGCCTCAAAAGGTTTCTATAAGTCCTAATAGATAAGTCATTCCCTTTAGTTTAAATCAAAATAAATATTTGAAACTAATATAATCTAATCACTATCATATAAATAATATTTAAAATCTATATTCTATAATATCAATTTAATTTAAATCATATACATGGTAATCTTTAATCCAATAATGGGTTATGCTAATAATATAAACATATATCTGGTATTATCAAAGTAAAGTAAATAATATTTGGTACTAGCAAGATAATTTAAAATAAATTCATTTTAGCATTTATCAAAATAAATGAAATCATATATTTTCAAACCAAAGCAATAAATAATTTAAAAATGTTTTTAGTAATCCAAAATTCTATTTTAAAATACTTTGGTAAAATCCTTTTATTGTTTCCAAAATCCTTATGATTTTCAAAACCAATTTTGAAAACAATTTTTAGAAAAAATCCAAAATAGTAACCAACCATCTTTTATAATTCTAATAATAAAATTAAGAAAATCACCAGTATTAATTAATACTTGTAAACCATAATTTTGAACAATTTTTGAAAGCCGTTAGACAACAAAATATCTTTTTAAAAAGTCTCGACAAAAATCACCTTTAAACACAATGATTAAACTATATAAATAATTCTAAAATTACTTTAAAAATTCGGAAAGAGGGGTTACAAATCTACCCACCTTAGAAAAATTTTGTCTTCAAAATTTCAAAGAGCACGATTAGGTACGACTAAGAATATAATCAAGAAATGATATGATGATCAAAATGAGTTAGATCGTGAATAGAATCGAACCTTAAGAAAAGATACCAAGTGGCACGATTAAAGTATAGTCAAAAGGGTCTAGTCACAATGGTCAAGGATATAATCGAAATAAGATTAGTTAAACAAGAGAAAGTCGTTAGGCACGATTAACTACTGTTAGAATTATATAGACATGACCAACGATCAAAATTTAGACAAATTCTAAACATGGTTAATCACTTAGACACAAATAAGGTGCAGTTACGATTACGGCTAATCATGCAAGCCATCCAAGCATGATCAAAATTAAAAAGCTGGCACGAGCATAAAAAAGATTAAAATAGTCATGATCGTAGTGGAATAGAAATATAAACGTTAGCAATAATTGAGTTGAAGTATAGGCACGATTATGATTATAGTCAAATACTTTAGTCACGATCAAAGTCGTTTAGGAACGATCAAAATTCAAATTTGTTTGGCACGATTAACTCAATTAACTATTTAAGCAAAATTATTTAGGCACGATTACATAATCAAAATCCAGAAAAATAAGCAAATTGACACGATCGAAATATAATCAAAATAGTCTTAGTTGCGATCAAAAAGTCATGAAGGATGATCCATTATGTAGGCATGATCATAGAATCATAATCTAGGTATGATTATGAATATAACGGAAGGAATTCAACACCAAGTTTAAAATATTACTAGGAAGATAATTAATGATATAAAATAAAAGATAAGAAAAATGAAAGGATAAAGACTAAATCAGAATTTTAAGTGAATGCATGAAATTGCAAACCATGAAATCAATAGTCATATGCCAAAAAGAATGTAGTCTCTATAATATTTGAAAACCATATGTATATGTGAAGTCACTTACCGAGAATTTATGCATCGCCAGTGTACATCTGGATGCAGTAAACTCTTGGTTCCATGACTTGAATAAGAATACATTAGACTTTATTAACTCTATCCAATATTGGCATAATGACTCAAAGATCAAATAGGACAACTAAGACATAGTTTTAATAATATTCGATAACCTATGCTTATTTGAAATTATTTTAACTTAGGGATCATGCCACGCCAGTGTGCTGCTGGCTGCAGTGAACCCACAGTCTCGATAATTTAAATAAATGGCGACAATGCGCTTCTATCTTGCCATTATAAGTCATCAAAAACTATTTCAACTATATCCATAAAATTTCAAAGGAGCTTCTAGAATTTCAACAAGTTGATCATGACAGAAAAGTAAGTATCCGTCCTTGACGAAAAATATCAATTTTTTGAAAATTACATGATTGATTAGGAATAAAATAATCAAAGGCAAGAAAAATGTAAATCATATATACCTTGAATTTCATAAACGGACTCAAAATTAGTATATGTCGAATCATGTTAGGCTCAAAAGTCAATGGATGGAAATAAACGAAGGAAAGTCTGAAACGATAGATCACATCATGCTTAATGAACTGATGACGTTAGACGTTTTTACTTCAACAAGTGGTATAGCTTTCGCCCATCTCGAAAAGTAATCAATTACTGCCAGAATCAATTGGTGTCCTTTGGAGGAAGGAGGGTTAATAGGTCCAATAATGTCCATTCTTCATGCTTCAAAGGGCCAGGATGCGTTGGGTGCAGAAATTATGAAGGTTGATGTATGAAATCCGTGTGTATTTGGCAAGCTTTACATTTTCTTTCATAATCTATAGCATCAGCTACTATGGTGGGCTAATAGTAACCCAAACGCCTTAGCCTATCCTGTAATT
Source organism: Iris pallida (assembly GCA_029216955.1). Classification (NCBI taxonomy): domain Eukaryota; kingdom Viridiplantae; phylum Streptophyta; class Magnoliopsida; order Asparagales; family Iridaceae; genus Iris; species Iris pallida. The sequence continues at coordinate 17,846,205 of JANAVB010011397.1, read as the reverse complement.
TCGGACCAGGTTGATGGGCATCACAAGTACCATCATAAGCTTTATGCAGGGCCTGTTTAACTTCTTCATCAGATAAGCATCGTAAGTCCATCATAAGACATCATTTTAGTAGCTGCATCATAAAAGAAACGAAGAGAACGTCTATTAATTGAAATGGCTTCTTTTTGATCGTTAGGAAGAATTCCATAAATAGCATAGTCTATAAATGAAAATATCTAATCTTTAAAGTTGACATACGTCGTTGCTGAGTAGCTTTAATGAACGTCCAGATTATTCTTAGTACAGAATAATTCTTAACCAATCACTGTGATCAACCTCTGGGTGTTAACTGGGGTAGCGAGGGATGCCGCCAAACCAGCTAGTGCTTCTGCTTCTGTATTTTCTAACCGAGGTACGTATTTGATGAAGAACCCAGAGAAAGTAGCAGCTATTTCGAGAGTTGTTTGGTTATATGGAAGAAGATCTTCATAACAAACTTCATATTCTTCTCGAACTTGATTGACTATCATCTTAGAGTCGCCATAAGCTTATAGATAATCTACCCCCAATAGTTTAGCCAACTGGAGTCCAATGAGTATAGCTTTATACTCTGTGACATTACTAGAACAAGGCTCCATAAGAAAATGGACACGATGGATAACCAGATTATCAGGAGATATCAACACTACCCCCACTCTGGCTATGATGTTGCCTTTGGGACCAGTTTTTGAAGCTCTGTCGAAGAACATTCTTCAAACAGAATCTTTCGTTGTTGTATTAGACTCCAATACTTCATCCAAAATTTTATCGTATAGTTTGGAAGTTTTCGCTATCGGGTGCACAACTAAGAAATCGGTCAGAGCTTGTCCTTTGACTATCTTCTGAGGTACATAGATCATATCGTAGGGTGATAATAACATTGCCCATGTGTCACGATCCGCACCCGGTGAAGGGGTACGAGATCGTGGGTACGTCCAGCCTACGCCGTAGTGTCGGCGGTAGAACGTTGTTCTAGGTCTCAATCACAACTAAACACAATATAATATACTCTCAAACGGAGGACAATCTCAGAAGGATACAACTCAATCACAAAATAACTAAGAGATATAATCAGCACGATATGGAATAGAAAGAAGGATCACAATGTTAATACAAAACCAAATTTGAAGAAGTTTAAGTATTAACATCACCACACCCACAGAGTAAGAAATAAATACAACTCGTGAAATAACTGAAAACAACAACTAGACAATAACCTAACAATCTACTCCAAGCTCTACTGGTGTCTCCTCTAGGCTAGCTGGAATCCTCCAAGTTATCTGTAAAATTTTCAACGGGGCCAATCAGGACAGGAACGAGCACATATCTCCAAAATAGATCCAAAACATGGCAGGAAATATAGAGCATGCAGTGGAATAAAATACATAAAATGCTGTAAAGAAATGTACATGAACAGCAGAAATAGGAAAATCTGAGTATAGGAAAGTTGTTTAGAAAATAAGAACTGTAAGTAAATATAAATGATTCAGAGCACAAGATGGTTATGTAATCGGCTTGAATTGTACATGCCTAAGTTAACATAGTTGTACACGAGTATACTAAAGAAATAATCACATAACCACTTCTAGTCCCCTGCCCCGATCAATACACAAGGATCCGATCAAGTTATGTTACGTACACGATGGTTAGTTTTTCACAAGAGCACACGATAGTACATGATTTATACACGAATAATACGAATTCAAGGAGTACACGATGCACATGGTAAAGTACATGAACATGAAATACCTGATGTATCTGCTGAGGGGATAACATCGCACGACAAGATCCATAGAGTACTGGTCCGTGATAACAACGTGTCAGCATCAAGTAAAGTAGTTTAAAACAGGCAATATAGATACTATCATGAATAAAAATGATCAAAGACTATACTCGCCTGATAATCTGAGCAACTAATATGTATAGATGTCCAAACTGGAGTAAATGAGTCCTATTTAGAGCAACACAGGTTATAATATATTTAACAAGATATAAATAAAGCTTACAATGCAATCTATATAATACTAGGTCATTCTAGGTCAAGGTCAACTCTTGGTCAACTTTGTTAGTCAAACTAAGAGTCATAGTCAACTATCTGGGGCTTTGGTCAACTCTAACAAATGTAATAACAAGTATCAATTGGGTATCTAGCTACCTATATACACACCCAACCCTAGAGCTTAGACATACAATCATCCAATATATATATATATATATATATATATATATATATATATATATATATACTAATACCTCAACCATCTAACATAACCCACACAACTCTTACCCTCAACTCCAAACCTTAGTATATTTATACACAATATATCCTCTCATCAATATATAACCTATATACCATAGCTAAACCTCACAAATATAAAGTATAACTCAAACCATATACCTACCCTTAAATACATATCCATATATAAAGTATAACATATACTCTAAGATATCTCTTATGATATATTCATATACTATATATATATATAGGACTCAACTAGTAAATATAAGGTGAAATAGAAAAAAGGCAGAACCTATAGGTTATCCTATCTTCTCGTTGACTTATAACATATAACTCTCTTTACAATGCAACTAAACCTTCTTTGACCCTTTAGATCCTGCTACTGCTACCATCTAGGCAGCAAGTTGCTGCTACAGCTCTGTTCTAAGTCCCCTTCACACCCAAATCCATAGCCTACTGCTATTTCTTCTATTGCAGGCCTCTAACAGGACTGCCTCCCCCTCTTTACTCACATATATGTACATACATCCATGTATCATACACCCACAAACTGTAAAGCATACAACATTAAAATATAGAACTCAAATTAGCAAATGCATCAATCCTCCAACTGGACAGACCTAAACCCAAACATATATAACTATAACATGTACACATTATACCCCCAAATACATACAACCACATATATGCTCCTCGAACTGAGCTAATAGGCCTAACTCAATGCATATATATGTAACACCCACTTTTCTAAAATGAGGGTAATTTTGAACTTTTGTAATTATAATCATTTAATAATAATATTTAAATCATGTTATGATTTTTGGTGATTTTTAATCAATTTAAAACTATTTAAATATGTGACTTGTGATTTTGATGTACTGCTATTGTAACCCTAGAGACTACTTAACCTAGAGCCTAACCATGTGATTAGGAGATTTATTTCTACATTTTTATCTAAGGGTATTTTGGTCATTTTTGACTTTTAATGAAAAATGAATTTTGAATGATTATTATGATGCTAATCTTTTTATTAGAGACTAACCTAGTTTTGAACTAACCTAGATGTTAGTAATGATCATGGTGGCGTAGTTAGAAAGTTAGAGACTTAATGGCTAAGTTAGAATAATATCTAGATATTATGTTAGTAGGATATTTTGGTTAGATATTATTATAAGGAAACCTAGTTTTGATAAGAGCCTTTGATTGGAACTTGATTACATGGAGAGAAGCTTAGCCACTCATCTAACATTTGCAAAACCCTAACCCTAGTTATTCCAATAGCCATCAAGAGCCCCCCTCTATTTAATCATCTCTTTTCAAAATACTTGCCTCTTTTTAATACCTACAAGAAGTCCTAATAGTGTTCTCCTCCAAATCATCCCCAAATCTCCATTTCTCCTCCAAATTGACTCTAGTCTTTTGTATTGGACACTATTCCTGGTGTAGAGGTTGTGGAAGACTAGCTAGCAAGGATTTGGAGGCTTGGGATCATTGCAAGTT
>JANAVB010011397.1:17752448-17839948 GCA_029216955.1 Iris pallida | reverse complement strand
TTGTACACTTCATTATAACCCCTCTGTATACATCTTGACTTGTCTTGCTCTAAATAGGAGTCAGATACCTCGATTCGGACAATATACAGACATTCAGATCACAGGCGAGTACATTCTCTGATCGTTTCTTACTTGCTAGGACTTATATTCATGCTCTAGATCACTTTACATGATGCTGTCACGTTATTATCACGGATTGGTACTATATGGATATTTTCATGAGATGTTATCCCCTTAGCGGGTGCATCAGATATTTCATGTCATGTGTTTCATGCACATCATGTATTCCTTGCTCTTGCGTTATTCATGTATTCTCATGTGTTCTTATGTGCTTTTATGTACGCTCTTGTACTTTCATGTGATCTCATGTACGTCCATGTTTTTTCATGTGCTTCATGTGTAACCAAACTATCATGTTCGTAACGTAACTTGACTGGATCCTTGTGTATTGATTGTGGGTAGGGGTGAGTATAAATGGTCATGTGATTTAGCCATCATGTTCACTCTGTTACTTTTCATGTGATTATCATATTTCTCATGTACGGCACAGCCTTCATGGCTAGTGCTTTCATGTACAACCTGTTTTATATCATGTTCAACCCAAGCCAATTACATGCCATCTCGTACTCTAAATCACTAGTCACTTATAGTTCTTTCTTATCATGTATATATTTTCGGTTATCAAATATCTCTTGTTTTTATATATATTTTCTTACAGTCCATGTATATACTCTTTTGTATGCTTTATATTTCCTGCCATGATATGAACTGCGTGAGATGTATTGTGCTCGCTCCTATCCTGACTGGACCTGTTGAAAATATTACAGAGGATGAGGAGGAACTCTGCACCACCTACTACGGAGCTTGCTTAAATGACACTTGCGACCTGGACCTCTGGGAGGTTCAGACAGCTGCTGAGGATGATACCATTGTCTAGTTTAGATAGCTAGACCTTTATCTTACCTTTCATGTCATTTGTTGTTTATGGATTCAGAGTCGTATATTTTTGAGATGTTGAGACTTGATGTTGTTAACTTGGTTTTGTTTCACTTTTGTTTGTACCTCAATTTTTGAGGATTTCATTATCTATTACCTCGTGCTATTTGTATCTCTAGATTTGTGATTGAGTTGTACCTCCTGTGATTCGGCCTCCTTTTGGAGAGTATATCATATTGTGGTTAGTTGTGTTCATGACTTAGAACAGCATTCTACCGCCGACACTGCGGCGTAGGCTGGACGTACCCACTTCTCGTACCCCTACACTAGGTGCGGGTCGTGACAATATAAAAACCCAACTGCATACATTAAACATACAAATATAAGCTATCAGCAATCTATTTGGGGAAAGGGTTAGAGAAGGACTGAATGTTACAAGATGTTCAAGTCTGAACATCAACAGAATAGAACATACAATATAGAGATTTGAACAATTTGAGGTAGGGCTGTAACATTAAACGATCACCAAATTGGGGCTAACTGGAGGCTAACCCGAGCCAACAACTTCTGATACTCTTGTACAGAATAATAAGGACTGATACCAAGGGAACAGGGAACATGATATGCATACTATGGGAGGTGTATAACATCTACTGAACATCAAGACTTGATTGTATCTAAGGAATGAAGGGAACTAAGAAGGATTTGAATGCAAGCAATGAATTAGGGGTGCAGGACAACAAAATAATGTGCAGTGTAAATCATGCACTAGGGTGTGTGAGAAGTATACATGTAGTGAATGCAACCTGGGGTGTATGCAGGAAAGTGTTGTAGACATGTCTCTTGACAGATCATGATGCAGAACATGCAAGTTCAGGTAAGGTAATGTGTTTGCAGGCATGTCAAAGACGGCAACTGCAGTACAATGCACAGGAAATGTGAATGTGCGGGCCAATTTGGTATGCATGTTAATGATGAAGGAAGTGTGCTGCAATGAGTACGTAAGGGGTTATGAAATGAAGGTTAAATGTAGATATCTGAACCAATAGAATGAAACAAATATGGTATGTACAGGACATGCCTGCTAATTTTTAGGATATGTGAATATGCAAAGTGAATGGGCCCCTATTGAACAATGCATCAAACAAAGTGTCAAAGACATTGCAATTGCAAGCAATTGCATGAATGCAGTGAAGGAATGAAGTGTCTACGGCAGGAAAGGTGTGGCAGTAGGTAAATGCAGTAGGCTATACAATGAATGTGAAGGAGGTTACAGTATGTATGTACATGTATCATAGTGTGTGTGTGTGTGTGTGTGTCGAGTGACATGCAGAGGTGTACAGTGATACAAACATGTGCAAGTGTATCAGAGTGTAAAGAAGTGTCAATTAGTGTCATCATGTGTCAATTGAGTGTCTGCAACTTCTGTCAACATGTGCCAGACACCACAGAGCAGTGTGCAGAGTGCTTGACTACTTGGAACCCAAATCTGTGGGTCGAACCATTGTTTGGATTCACAACCATATGAGGACCAACTCCCAAGGTGTGATGTCAGTCGTAGCCCCTACCCAACCCAACAAGTGGCACCCAAAATCGTGTCGTGTCTAGTGAGTTTAGACACGACAGTAGCAGGGCAAGTACAGTATTGAGTAGCACGTATTCCTGTGTCCATTTAGACACAGTAAAGCCCACCAAAATCAACTCAGTCCAGTAATCTACACATCATTAGCTTCTCAAATATATAATTAGTTTACATTTTATAGAACAAAAAGTCCTAAGGGGTATTTCATCGAACACTTGAGTAATCTCTCCGATATGGAGCAATACGCCCATGATACGGGCATCAAATAGATTCAATTCCTAACCAAACTTAGCCTAGGGCTAGGGGGACCCTAAATGAATGCATCTATGGTGAGAAATTAGGAAATTATTAGGTTTAGAGATCATTACCTATTGAGAGTTGGAATCTCAATGAAAAAGTCCTTGTATAGATCCTACACCAATTCCTATGGTTAAATTACTCCTAATCCTTGCTAGCTAGCCAATAGAGACCTCCTATACACTAGGGGAGTGTATTGCAATTGATTTGGTTCAATTTGGAGTTGATTTGGTAAAAGGGGGCAAATTTGGGGAAGAACACTATTAGGGTTAGGGTTTCAATGAAAGAGGCAAGGAGGGAGGCTAATGATGTGTTATATAGGGTGAGGGGGTCGCCCTTGGCTGGTCACTAGGTTGGGCTAGGGTTTGGTTAGGTCCAATTGTATTTAAAGGCCTTCTCAAGTGTAATTCAAGCCCTTTAGGAAATGGCCCAAATTAGCTTAAGGTTTCCACAATTATCTAGCTTCTAACTTAATATCTAGACATTTTAGAACTTAGTTAATTAGTTGAATTCTTATAACTAAGTCTCTAGGATCATGATCAACATCTAGATTAGGGTAATTCTAGGGTTAGACCTAATATAACACTTAGCACATTATTTATTAAATAAAATTCAAAAATAATAATAATTCATAAATTACCAAAATACCCTTAGCCTAAAAAGTGGTAATGAACTAATCTAATCACATTAGCTAGGTCTCCATGGTCATGGTTAGTCTCTATGCTAAGTAGTTCTAAGATTTCACTAGTAAGGGATACAATCACAATACATCAATTTAAATATTATAAAAATAATCAAAAATTTACCAATTAATCATTAACATGATTTAAATCTATTATTTAATAACTATCATGATCAATTTTACAAAAGTTTTAAAATTACCCTCATTTTAGAAAAAGTGGTAGTTAGACCATGTAGCAATACGAGAATTGAACGCACTTGGTTTAGTCATGAGAACCCTCTGAGGGTTAACTCTGGATATAACATGGATAGTTTGTACCATCACGTAGTAACGCGTCTTCTGAATTACAAAAATTAAAGCAAGATACTCTTTCTCGACAGGATTATATCTATGCTCTGCGTCGATCATCATACGACTTAAATAATAAATATCTTGTTCATGGCCTTCATCGTTCTTCTGAGCTAACAGTGCCCTAAGAAAATGCTCATCGCACGAATGTATAATAGAATGGTTTACCCACGACTGGGGCTACCAATATTGGAGGATTAGTGAGATATATTTTAATATCTTTGAATGCTTGCTGGCATTTTTCATCCAATATAAAATAGACTCCTTTCTTCATCAACTGGGTGAAAGATTGACATCGCCCGGATAAGTTTGAAATGAACCTTCGAATGTAGGCCAACCTGCCTTGTAAACGATGAAGCTCTTTAATATTCTTCGGGAGCTCCATTTCTAGGATAGCTTTAACTTTGCCAGGGTCAATGTGTATTCCCTTTGAAGTTATGACAAACCCAAAATTTTTTGCCGATGGAGACTCCTAAGAATGAATTTATAGGATTCATCTTGAGTTGGTGTCCACGCATCAATTCGGATACCGTTATCAAGTCTTGAAGGTGATCGCCCTTTGAACGACTTTTGATTGCAATGTCGTCTACGTAGAATTCTACCATTTTTTTACAAATGTTCATGAAAAATTGTGCTCATAGCGTATTGATATGTAGCCCCAGCATTCTTTAGACCAAAGGACATCACTGTATAGTAGTATACCTCCAATGGTGTTTGGAAGGATGTGTGCTTAGAATGTGTGCTTCTCATCAGCTGGAAACATTTTAATTCGATTATAACCGAAGAACCCATCCATGAATGACATACATTCAAAGTTGCAAGTGTTATCAATCATAACATCTGTGATTGGCCGAGGAAACTCATCTTTTGGACAAGCTTGATTAAGGTTTCGGTAATCGATGCATACCCTAATCTTTCTATTTTTCTTTATGACCAAAATGATACTAGTAACCCAGTCAGGATGTTGTTCTTCTCGAACAAAGCACTGTCTATGAGTTTCTTCACCTCAATCACAATAGCCTCCATTATATCTGGATGGAACTGCCGTTGTTCCTGCTTCACCAGCTTAACATTAGGGAGTATATTAAGACAATGTATTGCTATATGTGTATCAAGCCCAGGCATATCTTCATAACTCTAAGCAAACATATCTATGTATTTTTTGATAAGCTCGAGGAGAGAATGTTTGTCTTCATCAGCTAAACTTTTGCTGATGAATATCGATTTAGGCGATTCTGTATGACCTACATTGACTTGGACAACTTCATCTTCAGTAGGAGGTTCCCGTTGTTCAAACCTCATTTTCTATTAAGTATCAAGCTGTTGAGCCCGAGGTTCGACTTAAGAGTTCTACAGAAGGATCATCATCCTCTATTTGATCATCAAATATCATATAAGCTGAGAAGACATCTTTAAATATCGCTCCGATGCTATGATCTGAATCCTATAGTGAAAAATCTAAAGAATATGAACATATACCACTGTCCTCTTTATTTGAGATTTGAGGTGTAGTTGGAGGAGTTACATATCCCAATCCAGATCAAGTACGATGATACTAGTCTTGTGGTTTCCCTTTTGGAGTTAGAATGCGCAACGGTAGGTGGCGACCTTTACCAAAGTTGAGTGCTGGCTATTTAAGTCATAGCCCATTCTTTGAATAATATTCTTCGCTTGAGTAGTATACCGGTATAATTATATTCTACCGGAATCTGGTTTAGGCTCGTCGACTAAAGCTTCTTTATGAACCTCGGCTCGGCCAAATATAATCGGTGTTTCACCAAATGATCTAGCCGACACCTTAAAATAAGAATCGTCATATGATAGACATGGAGTACTATCTTTAGAAGAAATAAACACAGGCAGTGACAGCTTTGTATTCGTAATAAGTGAGCACAAAGAGTCAATAGTTCTTAGACTAGTCACAGAAACATTAAAGTAATCAAAAGCATAACCTCTTTCATTAGGTATGTACATGATTTCTTATTCTAGGAAAACATCCTCGGAAAGTTTAATACATGGAGGTTTATCTACAACACTTGCTTCTGCAATGATGGCAGCATGAGTTAGATCAACCATAAAGGGCTCATTCGGTTAAACCAAACGCTTAATTGGACGAAGGTCAACCACAAACGGTTCTTCTTTCTTGGTCCTCAGGTCGATCACCAGTGGTTCCTCTTTGTTTGTCCTCACATCAATTACTAGAGGTTCCTTTGTCTTGGGGTTAGCTTTATTCTTGCGTAAGTCAACAAAAGGTGCACTACCCCCTGATTGAGTCTCATATGGATTTTTAACAGGTTCTTTCCATACAGGACCCTTCAGATATATGGCTAGAGGTTCTTCAACTGGCTCCTTCCACACAGGACCCTTCAAATATATTGCTAGAGGCTCTTCTACAGCTGGGTCAATAGATGCTTTTTCTTTCTCATCCCCAGCCTCCTCTTGCTTGTTTATAGCCAGATGTGATGTTTCGTCATCTTAGGGTCTTTGATCATGAGGTTTATACAACCTTGCATTAGATAAATAAATCTCGATTCCCTTGAAATGATCGATGTCTACAAATTCTGTACACGCTACTTCCTTTTTTATTAACATATTTGAAGTACTGGTGAAGTATAGATGGTACAAGCAGGTTGTCATGTATCTACGGCCGTACTAACAAAATATTGTATGAAACATTGGCGTCGATCATATAACATGTAACTTCAGTCCGAAGATTCCCAATACATCAATTGAGACAGATCTTCCCCAGAGGATGACTTCGTCCCGCATTGAAGCCACTAATGGTGGTGGAAGCAGGTGACAACTTGTGTATTGGAATTCCCAACACTTGGAGCAGACTTCTGGGAATCATACTGACAGATGGGCCTGGATCAATTTGAATGTGATCCACCTTACATGCCCCAACATACCTGTTTGCCACGAACAAAAGTTGAAGAATTTTTTGTATTTCAAACGTATAAAAGAGTACATAAAATGAAGTAGCGTGTAGGCAACTCTAGAGGGGGGGTCAATAGAGTTTGTGTCTATAATGACCAATTAAAAATAACTCTATGCTAAGTCCAGAAAATAACTACTAAGAGAATATATAATCAGAGAGTAATAATACAAAAAGAAAAAGAGTTTAGAAGAACAAACGCAAGCACAACGATATATCTTGGTTTCCCTCGTGGAGGACTAGTCCAGGCCTGAGAACCCTTGCTCGTAGTTGAAATCTACTATTTGTGAAATATGGTACACATGTGCCTTTAGTCTGAAGAGCACACCAACTTCTTACAAACACAAGCCTTTGAAGCGCTCAACTACTTTAACTTCGCAGATGTAATACTTGAAAATTTCCAAGTAACTTCTTTTCAACTCTTGCACAGAACTTCTAGCTGAATCGCACTGAGCACCTTAGGGCTAGGAAGTTTTGTGGTTAGGGGATATGGAAGAGTAAGGCTTATAGTATATAAGGCTTAGAATATTGAAAGCTTGAGAATAAGAGATGATTTGAAATGAGAGGAATCAAGCTATATTTGTACCAGGCAGGGGAGGCAGAGTTCGGCCAGAGTTCTGTCCCAAATGGTAAAAAATTTGAATGTTAGACAGCTCGCAGCAAGGTGGTCCTAAAAATCAGGTTGATGATTTTAAGGAGACTGAGTTCGGTTTGAGACTGAGTTCGATCTGCCTCAGACCAGAAGCCTTATATGGGTGAGGGTGGTTTGGTTTGATTCAGGAATTGGTTTGTTTGTTTGGTGGAACTTGGAGAAATATGTCTAGCGGTTGAGATGACATAGTGCGACCCAACGTACATATTTTCCTAGACTCAATAAATCAAAAATTACAGACTGAGAACAGATTATATTTGCAGTGCAACAGCTTGTAGACGACGTCTATCTTGAACTTGATGTGTCATAGGTAATGTTCTGTCTTGCACTTAATGTGTCGTATTGAATCATATCAGATATTAGTTATTAATTATCTAAATCAGGTTGACTGTGATCCAGTTTGGGTGAAAGTGTGCCGGTGGAGATCGAGCACTGCAGCAGCTCCTTTACTCCGTTGACGATCTGACGACGAACTGAACTTGCTCTGACATTCTGATGCTTGTGAGAGGTAATCTGGGTTGCCAATCAAGAAGATGTCAAAGTCCCTTGAATGAAGGAAGACTCCTTCTATTTATAGGCTACATATATACGATATGCGAAGGGGTGTTTGGCGTATAAGAGCGATGCGTGCACGAGATCTCAGGAGGAATCTGTTGTAACTTCTCTATGAGGGCTACCGTTGAGCTAACATATGGCAGTTATTAAGATTCTCCATCGTCGAGATTCTAGACAATTAGCACCCTTCATCAATATAACCGAATAATTGACACGTGGCATGTGACTATTGCTCGACGATCTTGCTCGGATGAAACCGAATAGATTTTACTCCTGTCGAAAGAACAACAGCTTAAACAAATTAAATTTCGATCTTATCTCATGAGAGACGGTTGAACAAATCGGATTTGATTGTATCTAAAAAGATATAACTGTTTAAACAAACTAAATTTGATTGTATCCTGAGGAGATGCGATTGTATCTGAAGGGATACGATTGTATCTTGAGGAGATATGACTGTTTGAACAACCAGATATGACTGTATCTGAAGGGATACGGCTGCCATATGGGCCACGTGGTATGATGCCACATTTGTGGAGAAGTTATGTGCTATATAAGCTACACTTCTGGGGAGCGACGAAGTCACAGTGCTTTTGGGCGACGAAGTCACTGCACTTTTGGACGACGATGAGACTATGCGTATGAGGTGACGAAGTCATTGCACTTTTAGGCAACGAGTCACTCTGCTCTTAAGGCGATGAAGTAACTGTACTTTTGGGCGATGAGGAGACTATGCTTCTGAGGCGACGAAGTCATTGCACTTTTGGGCAACGATGAGACTGTGCTTCTGATGCGACAAAGTCACTGCATTTTTGGGCGACGAGGAGACTATGCTTCTGTAAGCTCTGAGAGATTAATAAAGGAGTCGTTGAAGGGGCTGCGCTTTTGAAAGCTCTAAGAGACCAATGAAGGAACCGTTAGAGGGGCTGCGCTTCTGGAAGCTCTAAGAGCAATGAAGGGGCCGTTGAAGGGGTTGCGCTTCTGGAAGCTCTAAGAGCAATGAAGGAGCCATTGAAGGGGCCGCCCTTCTGGAATAGACTGAAGGAGCTATGCTTTTACGAAGTGCCGAAATCACTATGCTCCTAAGAAGATTAATGACTGCCTTTGAGCAGCTGAATCAACATCTTATTGATTGCTGTAATTTTTTTTTGGGTGGGGGGGCTCGAGAAGCGACAACCAAAGATTTGGTCAAATAAAACTATTAAATGAAATTTATTGTGTTGAGTCCTAGGTTTGTCATATTACTTTGGAGTCCTTTGACCGACTGCCATGTGGCGTGTGGGTTGGACCACACATCCTATATAAGTAGCTTTTGGGTAAGTCTTTGCCCATAGCTTCTTGTCATTCCTCTGTCATGCTCGACCCCGACTTAGCTTCGAACGGCCATAGGCCTTGTATAAGTCGACTGTTGGTTGTAGATCTCTTCGTTCAAAAAAGCTGTAGTCTTGGCGAAGGACAACTTCTGAGACTCGAAATGCATTTGAACGTTTGGAATAAGGGGTTCGAACCTGAACAACATCTTAGAGGTCTTCGAGGTCCAAGATACTAGATTTGGATTGATTGTCAATTCGAATAGCCACAGGTTGTGCTCTGCCCTGCTCAATAAATGCTTTATTAGCCATATTAGAGCGGGAAAGCTGCACACCTTGTTAGGCTGGAAGAGCTATAAGTTCTGCTGTGAGATTCGAGCAGAAGCTGCATCTTTATTCCGTCCAGTGCTGCACTTTCGACAAGGAAGTAATTTGCTTTGACACTGCTGCGCTTTTGGGGACTGTGCATTTGAAGACTGCGCACTTTGTAGGATATATGTTGTGTGCTTTTAGGTTTTAGTCTTTATATGTAATCATGAAGGGTCTGTAATAGCGCTTTTGTAAACATAATTTTAATAAAGAATTTCCTTTTATGTACTATCTTTTTTGTAGTCTAAGTTCTGGCATGCGCAGTAATTTTAGCTTCTCCTGTGCTTCTGCGATGTCCATAAAACAAATTGAGGTCTTCAGCGCTTTTGTAGATATTGTGCTTTTTTATGCTTCTACAAGGCTCCCTTCAAAGTTTTCAAACTTGTATAAGTTTGGAACACTTTAAACAGAAGCATGAAATGACACTTGGCACAAGGAGTGCGCAATGCACTGCTGACAGGCTGTCATCGATAGTGACCATCAGCATTAATGCTTTAAGCCGTCGTTTCATTTAAAAGTAATAATAACTCCTCGTTTTTAGTACAAAGATTTGTCATGATTTCGTAAGTCCACACTGTTCGAAGCGTTTCTTCAAATACTAAGGTTCTCTTTTTGTCTTTATCTGCTGACGTGGTTTCGTCCTATAAGTAGGGCTTTTTTCGGAGAGAGAGACTTTCTGCCATTGCTTTTCTCCTTTAAGCTTTTTCAGAGAGAAATGTCTTCTTCTTCCTTAAGCCAAAAACCCTAGTTTTTTGCTATGGCCCTCAAGAGATCGAGAGCCCCTAGAGCTTCTAAAATGGCTGCGACGAGTACGAAAAAGCTAGAGGGAAGCGGCCGGCTTCGGAGGCTGTCGACGTCAATTACTCTCTGGTCGCTGATGCCAGAGTGCACGGGGACGAATGGCCGCCTAAGTAGGTGTTCGATGAGCATCAACGCCTTATTTTGCTGATGCACATAAGCGTTTACTTCTCAGAGTAGCATCTTGAAGATGTGCTAAAGCTCTTCCCGCTGATGTGTATGGGCACTACTCTTCGGAGTAGTATCTGTAAGATGTGCTGAAGCTCCATCTACCGATGCGCATGGTCATTACTTTTACGAAGTAACTATAATAAGATGTACTGAGGTTTCAGCTGACACACAGAGTCACTAAACAGTATCTGCACGGATTCTAGCTTGCTGACGCGCAGTACCACAGTAATTGCACAGATTCTTGTTTGTTTACTCATAGTACAACTTACATAGTACTTGTGCAGATGATTTTCTGTTGATGCTTAGTGCAACTTACGTAGTGATTGCACGGATGTTTGCAAAGTGACGGGTACTTGTCACCACCAGAGTACCTGCGTATTTTACTTCTTGTAGCAAAATACTTGTATTTTCTTGACCCTTATTTTGTTCATGTACAGTTTCTGTGGCTATGCCTCTTTTTGATGAGATCCTCTTTGACTCATCGGTCTGTGCGCTAGGCATAAATATCGATGAAGCGCTTGTTAATCCCGCCAAGAAGTTGATCGCCCAAGGCCAACCGAAAGGACAGCTGGCTAAGATATATGATCAACAACACTCCTACTTCCGTCGTATGATGAACCGAGACAAGTTATCTTTTCCCTCTGATGACGCCGAGATGGTAAAGCCTCGGTTCCTCTTCGGTGACCAGCTGATTTTGAAAGAGATCGACCTCCTGAAGATAAGGGAGGATTGGTACTTTGAGAATGACATCCTCGCCTTGCATGTTCCATCAATCGATCGGCACCTTCCTCTCTCAGTTTTCTTCTGCTTCGCCGAAAAGCGGCGTTTGGAATGGGAATTGACCCCGGAGAAGGGGGTTTAATGGCAGACCATTTCAAAGTGGACACGTACTCTAAGAGAAAGGATACTTTATACGTGATGCTATGTCGTACACTTTGTGGGTGCTGCTCCTGTAGGGTGTGAAAAATTATGACACGCTGACATGAGACTCAGCCAAAGCCATACGCTTAAGGCCATACGCTCAGCAAAAGCCGTACGCTCAAAGGCCATACGCTCAGCTAAGGCCATACGCTCATCCAAAGGCCATACGCTCAGAGAATATTTTATTATTTTTGACAGCACAGCATACATTTAATGGAAGATGAATCTGACACTTCGTCTTTCGTGCAAAGACAGCTGCCCTATAAAGATTAACCGTCGGATGGGTTTTCGAGAATTGATTTTTGTCTCTTACGAGGAAAGCTCATCAGCCATCATAAATGTACAGCCATCATTACTGTCATTTCTGACAGTCTGTCAGCCATCATATCTGCAGCACGACGCTCGAGAGATATTAGAAGATATGGCGTATTTGAGAAGATTGAGGACAGCCATGTGTCTACTTCTTCAATGCTCAACCAAGTGAGCGTATGGACTCCATATGACTCCTTGCCAATCAAGTGAGCGTATAGACTCCATATGACTCCTTGCCAATCAAGTGAGCGTATGGACTCCATACGACTCCTTGCCAATCAAGTGAGCGTATAGACTCCATACGACTCCTTGCCAATCAAGTGAGCGCATGGACTCCATACGACTCCTTGCCAATCAAGTGAGCGTATGGACTTCATACGACTCCTTGTCAATAAAGCGAGCGTATCAGCTTTATGTGGTTCTATACTGTCCAAGTCAGCGTATACTAGACATGTGCCTTCAAAAGCTAGCATATAACTCCTCTTCAACAAAGACAGCGTAGCACAGCAAATGCATTCAAGATGATTTTAAACGTACAGTCAACACACGTTCTCACGTGTCCTGTACTCAGTTACCCACTTATTCAGAAGTTATGGAACGTGGCATCCATGCCATCAATCTCTCCTAGATATATTCTACTACTTTCAACCGTACTCTAATGTGTCTCCACCAGAATTCGCCACGCGTCCCTGCAGTTATTCACACGTCAAGTAACTGACTGAGCGTATGCTTCAGAACAGTTATCCAGAACTCTGTAAAAGAGAGTTTCTTTATCTTCATCAGACACTACATCCAATTCAGAGAGAACATAGAGATTGCCCAGTTGCTGTCCAAGTTCTTCGAAGTTCGAGTTTTCTTCATCGCATCGTCCAAGGGATAAAGTGATCGTCTTCTAGATCAGATTCCTATAGTTGTAGTTTTCTCAGAAACACAATAAATAAAGTGAATTTATTTATGGAAAACAAAATGGCGACTCTGCTGGGGAAAGCTGTCTCCTCCAACGAGATAGCAACAACTCAATGCGATACTTCGTCGATCGGCTCGACGAAGAAGACGATGGTCGTACAATTCGACCAATCTGTTTACGAAGAAATGCTCAAGGCGAAGGAAGGCCGAACTGCTTTCTCTGCTCTTCCTGCTCCCAAGAAGAAGGGACGCTCTGTCTATGTCCCTAAGTCTTCTTCGACGGCCTGAGACGCTTCTGTCACTTCTCACGCTGACAAGAAGACGTCTCTAACTTCAACGAAGCACGTCTCAGCTTCTCTGAACACAACAACAGTGGCTTCTCCTAGTTACGCTGACAAAGTGGGTTCTTTAACCAAGTCAGCGTGTCCAAGGAAAACCATCTCAGGATATGTCCAAGTCTCTTCTCCTTCTACCCTTACGACAGCAGTCGGCTCTTTAGCCATTAATGACTATGTGCGCATGGCAGTCAAAAGGCAGCGTACGGCAAAGGCAGCATACAACAAAAGTCAACAGCAAGCAGCGTACGCTAAGCCAAAGCCAGCGTATGCTAGTAAAAAGGCAGCGTATGACCAGAATTCTAAACTGAAGTCAGCGTATGCCAACAGATACAGTCCTTTGACTGTTTCTCAAAATCAAGCTGGGGGTTCTCCTCCACAGAACATACAAATGATTCCCCACAACTTGCACACCTTGTGCCAACCAAGGAGAAAGACTCTTTAGTCAACTCCTCTACTCCTAAGGTTTTTACCTCTGGAGTTAATTTGACTAGTACTTTTACTAGATCAAATAAAGGAAAACGCCTTTTGTCTATTTCCTCTAAAGATGGATTATTACCGACTCCTAGTCGGAATAATGTCCATCTTCCTTCTCTCAAAATTTCTCGATCTGAGAAAGGCAAGTTACAAGTATTCAAGACTGATACCAAAGTCATATCTCCTACGGATCTTCGTAACAAACTTAACCAGAATCATCTCAGTTCCACTTCCTGTATAAAGAAGCCTTATCAAACGGAGACAAGTATACTAGACCCTGATGCAGAATATGCCAGGAACTATGTCGCTCAAATTAATCAGTCTTTATACACTCAAGAACCGAGAATACAGAAAAATAAAAGACAAGTTTCTACACAGAAACTATCTTCAAGTACTTCCCAATCTGTTCCTACAGATCTCCGGGAACATTTGCAAAACAAACGGAGAATCGATACTCCATCTGGCTATGACATTGCTCATATTTGCCATGAAAAGCATGGTTGCAATTTCCAACCTCGGGTTGTGATTCAGTGTTGTTGTTCACCAAAAAGACGATCTATTTTCGAAAGGATTCAATATGAACCAATACTGGACGAAGACGAACCTCTTTATGCTTCTGTCAACATGACCTCCAGAAATATTGGGGGTAGAATACGATCTGATGCTATGTCGGATTCTGAAGATGGTGTTTACCTCGGCACCCGATCCAGGACCGGAGCCTCTACCAGAGTCTCTTCTTCTTCTCATCCAATTGATAATCCGAAGATCACAGAGGACTTTCTTGGAGAGTCCAACTTCCCAGTATTGACTCCCATAAATAGCCCCGGGAAAGATACTGACTCTCACAGCGATGATTCAGAACAGACTGTTTCATCGTCTATTCCTCGAACGATTACCACTTATATGGTAGACGGCAATCATGAACCTTCGACTAGCACTGAAGCTCATGAACAGAGGATTTCTTCTTTGGAACAACAGTTGCGAGCTATGGCAGATATATTGAATGCTATGCATACTCTTATGCAAGCTCAGCATCAAACTCAGCAAGTCCAACAAGCAGCACCACCAGTGGTATTAAATACTCCTGTTGCCCCAAACCCGTAACCCTCTACTATTCCGGGGGTACAATCTAATGTTCCTGTACAACCCACTCCAAGTCAGTCCGGAGCTGGGGGTGGTACATATGCTGCAGTCCCTCCTCCCAATTACACTCAACAAGCTACAACTCCACAATCTTTCGGAGTTGTTACTGAAGAATTAAGGAATCTCCGAACTCAATTTGAGGCATTCAAACAGAAGGATGGTTTACAAAGATTGGGTATCAAGCAACCTTATCCAATAGAATGGAAGCAAGTATCATATCCCCCAAAATACAAACCTTCGACCATCTCATTCTTTGATGGGACTACCTCCCCAAGTCAGTTTATTAATCACTTTGAGGTAATGACTGATCAGTTGCAACCAAGCGATGCCCTCCTCACTCGGGTATTCGTCGGATGTCTCAAGGGAACGGCTTATGAATGGTATAGAAGTCTCCCTGATGGGTGCATTACCTCATTTGCCGGTTTCAAACAAATATTTCTGGAACGGTTCTATGAAGGGCTCAATGACATGACTATGTCTGCTCTTATAAGAATCAAACAGAAAAATAATGAAACTACTGAGAACTTCATTGAAAGATTCCGAAGAGAAGCCCTCAAAATGCCTCTTGGAACTCCCGATGCTGTTACTATCGATACTTGCAAGTCGAATCTCTTACCAATCATCAGCATGTGGACAGGATCCACTCAGTTCCAAGATTGGCCTTCGTTCATCGTCAGTGCCAAAGCTGCCGAAGTCAGTGCTGAGACCTTCAAAGGCCTGGGGGTACAAATGGCTCCCAAAGAATCAAATCAGAGTGCTAGCAATAGTGCTCGACCCAACAATCATAAAGGAAAAGAGGCTCTTGAAGTCAATCTCCAGAGCAATAGCCAGGAGACAAAGACTACTCAAGCTATCCCAGCTCCAACAAATCAACAACAAAGACCTCCTCGACCGAAGGAAGAGTATTCTTTCGACGATGACGATGTTCAGGGTATCTTTGAATGCTTGCTCAAAGGTAACAAGATTCAATTGCCAGAAATCAAAAAGCCTGATGAAGCCAACAAGACGGATCACCCAAAATACTGTCTATATCATAGAATGCTGGGTCATACAATCCGGTCTTGCTATGTATTAAAAGGAAAGATTCAGGAAATAATTAAATCAGGAGCTGTAACACTGACACCTAAAGACAAGACAGTCATAGCAAATGTGATCTCAATGCAGTTCGGTGACTTCCCTCCGTTAATGGTGGAAAGTGGGATTGTTCCTATCCCCAAAACAACTCTTGAAGTTGTGAACATCCCACCAGCACAGAATGAAGGACTTGTTCCTGTCACAACTAAGAAGGGAGAAATCATGTGGATTCACCCAGATTTAATGACGGAGTTCGAGACATCTTCCTCTTCTCCTCGGAAGACTCCTTTGTCTAAAAAGAAGCCTGGGAAGACTAAGTCGTGTAATGTGACCTCTAGTATCACACCCAATCTTTCTCTAACCCCTACTTTCATCTTGGTAGGAAATTCACCCCCTACGGAGGTAAAAACTGTACTTAAAGTTGAAGAAAGATACAAGCCTGCATTCCACCTATATAGTTCACAATCTCGTGAATTAATGGCGAAGATGGGTTATGATCTAGCCACTGCTTCTGGTTTAAACTCAGGCAAAGGACTCCAAGCACCTTTAGCCATCACTATGAGTCATAATCAATCTCGTATTGGCCTTGGTTTCTGGAATGAAGCTCTCATCAAGCACAAAAGAACCAAGAACAAGATGAAGAATTGCAACATGGTTTCGATAGACCCTGAACCTGAATCTGAAATCGAAGCTCTTGCCGGAACTCGGTCAGGAAAAATATATCTAAAAGATTATGCTGAAATTCCTGAAGAAACTCCTGATATCCCTCCGGTTACAACTCCAGCACCAATCTCTAATGAAGAACCTTCTAATGTTCCTGTTGAGACGGTTCCTTCTAAACCAACAGCAGCTGACAATGGCAAACAACAAGTCCGCTTCGACAAACCATTGAAGAAGTCATCTCCTACAGGACTTGAAAAGCCTTATAATTTTGATATATTGGCTCAACTAGCCAATACACTAGCTAAATTGTCAATCTTCGAGCTCTTACGCCTCTCTAAAGAGACTCGAGAAACTCTGAGTGAAGCACTGTTGCAAGCAGAAACCTGCCTAACTCTCCTCAAGAAGTCGAAAACAGAACCAGTCTCTCGTCTTCATTGCCATAATGTATTGGAATTAATTCCAAACATTACCTTTACGCAGGACGATATGCTGCTAGAGGATAATCGACATGACCGTCCTTTATATCATACAGGATATATCGATTCCATGAAGGTTGATCGTCTATTGATTGATCCAGGATTCGCTCTCAGTATTATGCCAAAAACTATGCTAGATGCACTGAAGATACCCGTTCATAGTCTTTCCAGTACTATCACTACCATCCTGGGATTCAATCAAGGAAAAAGTGAGCCTTTGGGCAAGATTCGCCTCAAATTTCAAATAGGCGATCTTCGCACTAAGGTTACTTTCTACATCATCGACAATCATGGCTGCTCATATAATGCTCTATTGGGAAGACCATTCTTGCATGAACATAATGTTGTTCCTTCAACTCTTCATCAATGCTTCAAATATGTTGATGATAATGGAGAGGTTCAAAAGGAAGTTGCAGATCTCTATCCATTCAAAGGAGTTAAAGCTTACTTCAATGACGCTCGCATGTACAAAGATGAATACTCAAAAGTGTTGCAAGCTATGGATAACGACGATGAGATATCAAAAGTCGACACCTTTGTTATTCCTATAAAAGGGCGTATCACTCATCCGCAGTCTCTTAAACCAGCTGAAGAAGATTCACTGATAATTCCTGCCAGTGGGCGTACCACTTCATCACTTTCCCAAGCTCCACAAAGTTCGCTGATAATTCCTGTCAGTGGACGCACCACTTCCCTTCCATCTTCTCAGGCTAGACCAGATACTCTAGTCATTTTGGTCAGTGGACGTACTACTTATCCACGATCTTCTTCAAGGGAGCTCACCTCTTCTGAGCCTTTTGTTATCGATCTTAATCGAAACAAAATTTCTGATCGCTCTTCTTCTCCCCCTTTAGTCATTAATTTGACTAAGTCTGATAAGGCTCAGCCTTCTTTTGTAAATACAGCATCTAATATTAATGAAGTATCTCCTTTACAGTATATTGATGTCTGTAATTATGTACAAAGTTATTTACAATTGCTAGATAGCTTAGAGCCACTATCTATAGGAATTGTTCAAACTCTTCATACAGAAGTATCGTTAGAGTCTATACAAAAATCATACTTCGTGGTCCCTGTTAGAAAGTTGGGAGAAAATCCAATATTCTTCTATAAAGGACCCCAGAATCCTCCTAACCTGGAAGAAGATGACACAAATGACGATACTGGAAGATTACAACTACGTCACTACAGTCAGCAGTCCAAAAACATCATCAAGAATATGGGTTATGATTTCAGAACCAGCCTCAATAATGGAAAAGGAAGAAGAATGCCTGTTCGAATTCCTCCATTAAAATATGGAAGGACAAAATGTGGTTTAGGTTACATTGCTCCTACCTCCTTTATCAACGTAGTCCATGAGGATTCAGAATCCGATGGAGACGAACGATCCGAATCTTCCGATTCCCTCTCTTGGGATTCTGACACAAGTATTGGCGATCTTCATCGTTCTATTCTATCCATCAATATGGTCTCTGCTGATGGCCCGCAAGAAAATGATGAAGATGAGGATAATTTTGAAATATCACCCGAATCAGAACAATGGGCTCAAAGATTAGATAACCAATGGGAATTCAGGTTCGAGCAAAGAGAACCTCCCACTGAAGATAAACTGATCCAAATTGATGTTGGTGAAGAGGGGTCCCCTAAACCAATATTCATCAGCGAAAGTCTTTCAGAAACAGACAAGCAAGACATGATCAAGCTTATTCATGATTATATCGATGTCTTCGCCTGGAGCTATGAGGATATGCCAGGACTAGATCCGAAGATCGCAACTCACAAACTTAATATCATGCCAAATGCTAAACCGGTCAAACAATAACAACGACAATTTCGTCCAGACATTATGGATGCAATTGAAGCTGAAGTCAACAAGCTTATGGCTTCCGGATTTATTAGAGAGGAACAACATCCTGAATGGGTGGCTAACATCGTTCATGTCCTCAAAAAGACCGGCAAGATTCGAGTCTGTATAGACTTTCGCGATCTCAATGCAGCTTGTCTTAAAGACGAGTTTCCTCTTCCAATTACCGATGTCATGATCGACAACACATGTGGTTTCGAACGAATGTCATTCATGGATGGGCATTCGGGATACAATCAAATCAAAATGTTTCCAGATGACGAGAGACATACTTCCTTCAGAACGCCGATCGATACATACTGTTATACAGTGATGCCGTTTGGTCTCAAAAATGCAGGAGCAACATATCAGCGAGCAATGAGCACTATATTCCGCGAACATCTCCGGAAAATAGTTGAATGCTATGTTGATGATATTGCAGTAAAAAGTCGACGAAAGGAGGATCATATCCAAGATTTGAAGACTATCTTTGATTTAATGCGTCAGCATCAACTTAAAATGAACCCTACTAAGTCCTTCCTGGACGTCTCTAGTGGCAAATTTCTCGGCTTCGTCATTACCGCTAAAGGTATACACGTGGATCCCGAGAAGATCAAAGCCATTCAAGAGATGCGTCCTCCACGCACCTTAAAAGAGCTACGAGGATTTCAAGGAAGAATTGCTTATATCAGGAGATTCATTTCCAACTTATCAGGACGCTGCAGACCATTCAACAAACTTCTGAAGAAAGGTGTATGTTTCGTCTGGAACGAAGAATGTCAAAAAGCATTTGACGATATCAAACAGTATCTCATGAACCCTCCGATTTTGGTACCTCCCGTCTCGGGAATACCATTCCTTCTATATGTTCGAGCCATGGATCATTCTCTCGGTGCATTACTCGCCCAGAAAAATAAAGATGGCCATGAAAAGGCTATTTATTATCTCAGTCGCATAATGACAGGTGCTGAACCGCATTATTCTCTAATCGAGAAAGAATGCCTAACATTAATGTTTGCTGTTCAGAAGACGCGACATTATATTATCGGTCAAACAATTCATGTCATTTCCAGAGTGAATCCCATCAGGATTATGATGAAGAAACCCGGTATTCTCAACTCCAGATTAGCTAATTGGGGAATCTTGTTAGCTCAATACGACATGCATTATATTCCTCAGAAGTCAGTTAAAGGACAGGCTCTTGCTGATTTTCTGGCAGCTCATGCGATTCCAGAAGATTCTAAATTATATGATAAGATTCCAGATGAAGTCCTGGATTCGAATCTGATTTCTGAAGAAACTCCTACCTGTCGTCTATTCTTTAATGGAGCATCTAGAATAGGTCCTAATGGCGATATTATCGCCGGAGTTGGGATTGTTCTCGTATCCCCAGAAGGACTAACTATTCAGAGGGCTTATTCTCTGGATCAATCATGTTCAAACAATGTAGCCGAATACAATGCGTTGCTCATCGGTCTTCAACTTGCTAAACATCTGGATATTCAATATTTAGAAGTTTACGGAGACTCCAAGCTTATTGTCAATCAGATCAGAGGAACGTATGAAGTCCGTCATCAGGATTTGATACCTTATCATCGAGCAGCACTCTCTATGGCATCCTCCTTTGAAGGTTTCTTTATTGAACATGTTCGACGAGCCTATAATGCAGAAGCCAATGCTTTGGCTAATCTAGCCGCTGTGTTAGCCATACCAATCAGACGTCAGCAAGTGATAGTGGTTTATAACAGAGAACTATTCCACATTGAGAATAATTTGGCTTTGGGTTTTCCCCACAATCCAGACGAAAATTCTTTCAACCTTGATGAACTTTCCTCCAACCTTAATACCGGATTAAAATTTGACAGAATGTCCTCATCTTCTTCCGATTCTACTATGGAATATGTTTTTTCTAACAAAACAGAAGCCATAACTGAAGACTGGAGACGTCCATTTTTAGACTTTGTGTTATATGACATACTTCCCGATAATCCGAGCGAAGTAGCATCTATCCGGCGTCGATCTCTCAGATTCTATTATAATCATACAACGAAGACACTATATCGTCGGACCTACGACGGTCTTCTCCTCCGATGCATCGCTGGTGAAGAAGCACAACAGATAATCCGTGAAGCACATGATGGTGTCTGCGGAGCCCATCAACCAGGTCCTAAACTTCAAGATCGTATCCGACGTATGGGTTATTATTGGCCCACGATGGTGGCTGACGCTATTCAATATGCTCGGAAATGTAAAGCCTGTCAAATTTATGCAGACTTTATCCATCAACCATCAGAGTTCTTACACCCAATAGCGGCATTATGGCCCTTTGAGGCTTGGGGCATGGATGTCGTTGGTCCTATCAACCCACCATCATCAAAAGGATATCGGTTTATTCTAGCAATAACCGATTACTTTTCCAAATGGACTGAAGCAATCCCGTTATCTGAAGTCAAAGCTTCCAATGTCATCAACTTCGTCAAACATCATGTCATTTATCGATTTGGTGTTCCTCGACGTATTATTCATGATAACGGACCGCAGTTCGTCAGTCAGAAATTTACTCGATTCTGCGACGACCATCGAATCAATAATTTAGCTTCTACAGCATATAATCCAGCAGCTAATGGATTGGCAGAAGCTTTCAATAAAACGATCATCAAACTCTTGAAAAAGTTTGTTTCTTCCAACAAACGCAACTGGAGCGAGAAGCTTGGTGAATGCTTATGGGCCTACCGCACCACAGTTCGCAATGCGACTGGATGTATGCCTTTCTCTTTGGTATATGGGTGTGAAGCTGTTCTTTCCCTTGAGATCCAGATTCCTTCTCTAAGAATCGCAATCTCCAATGAGCTTACAACAGAGAATAATGATCGTCTTCGACTTCAAGAGTTGGAAGCTCTAGATGAAAAGCGATTGTATGCTCAACAAAATATTGAGCTGTATCAGGCCCGAATTTCAAAAGCTTTTAACCGAAAAGTCAAAGTCAGAGCATATCAGAAAGGAGAGCTGGTCCTTACTGTCAGACGTCCGATGACTATGACACATATGAGCAAAGGCAAATTCGACATGAAATGGGAAGGCCCATTCGTAATAAATAAAGTCTTCTCTAATGGAGCATATCAGCTTGCCTCTATGGATGGGAAAGTCACGATGATGCCTATCAATGGCAAATTCTTAAAGAAATATTATGTATAAATTTCATCAATATATATAATATTTTCATTATTCCCCAGCAAGTATAAAATCAGAGTTAATTCTTCCCTACAAAAGTTATCTCGATATCGTTATCCCCAGCGGAAACTGATATTCTACCACGTATCATCTTCCCAGAGAATTTGATATTCTGTCTTATTAGATCCCTAGTGGATTTAATAAAGATCTCGTATAGAAAATCATGTCCATATTACCTCTGAATTTTCTATCTCAGTATCATATTTTCTATTCTATGAAAATGATATCTAGTCTTTTGATTTCCGAGTTCAAAGATCATAAAAAATAGAGTCTAAAGATATCTTTATATCTGAATTCTGTTTTCTCTAATCAGTATTAAGCTAAAATTATCTTTGGTTTAATATCATCTGATAGAATTACAAAGTTTATTTGTATATTCTATTGAAATATATCATGTATTATTTACCTCTGAATATATTTTCTACAAAAATATCATCCACAGAATTGAAATCAAGTCAAGATATTCATTTCTTTAATCAAAGTCAAAATATTGATTACAAGTGGATTTCAAAAATTCAGCACATGAAAAATATAAAAGATCTATTTAGGAGTAATTATCTCCTGAATACGAACAATTACATTATTCATCTTTTCTTCATGAGCTTTTTGGATCCGCTCTGCTGCTTCAACTTCGACCATTCGTTGATCATAATCTACGATAATAGAGCTACGACGATTGGTCTCTTCAATCTGATTAACCAGCATCAGTTCCCGCTCTTGCTGCAAAAGTTGGCAGCGTTCAGCTTCAGAGATATGAGCAGTGGCAATCTCCGATTGCTCCTTTTCCACGGAGGCAATTCGCTCCTGAAGACGAGCCAACTCCTCTTTCAATTTCTTGAGCTCATCGGCTTTTGATGCTTCATCTTTCTCCAGGCGCTCCATCTTCTGACGAGTGGTTATTATTTCTTCATCTTTCGCCATTAACTGTTCAGAAGACAGAGCAAGGAATTCCTTCAAAGCAATGTGCTGAGCTTGAGCTTCACTTTCTAATTGAGCAATCTCAGCTGCAGTCAAAGACTTAATATCTTCCTTTTTGATCTCCCAGTACTTGTGGATGGTTGCTTCTAAGTCATCCAGGAGATGCTCAAAGAAGACACACTGGGTCTCATAACCAGCCTGTCTCAAAGCTGAAAGCGGGAAACTAATCGCCGCTCGAAGATTCGAAAAAGGCATAGTGTCATCCTTTATATGTCGCCTTAAGAATGTATCCAGATATGAATAAATAATATCTGAATACATCCCCATGACCTTTGCTATCTCTGTTTCAAAACCGGGAGTCGCTGCAACGGTAGAGTAAGGAGCAAGAGGAACCTCTATTCTGGGAGCTGAAGTGGATGCTTTTGGAGAACTAGGCAAATGTGAACTCCCCTCACCCATATCAGTCTGGACAAGTGGGGCTTGAGTCGAACTCATTGCCGGCGCAGTTCCTACAACTGTTGGAATCAAAGGAGTATGATTAAAATTAAAAGACAATAAAGCAAGGAAAAGACAAAACTTTGCTGAATAAAATATTACCTAGAGCTGGTTTATATTCTGTTTCCTTTGGATCATTCAGCCCAGCTCGTAGTCTGTTCAGAGTGCTTTCTGACACAGGATTTATTTCACTGCTACCCGCTCCAGAGGTACTCGGAACTTGAACTTCTATTTCTAGATGCTTCTCCGGTTCTGGAGTCAACCCTGAATGTTGACCAACTGTCTTAAGTATATCAATTGGAGTTTTAAATGGTGACTCATCATCTATCTCCATGTCCTCTTCTTCAAAGGAATGAGACGAAGGTTCATAGTCAACCTGTTCGTCGTCACTCTTATTGCTCTCCGAAACTTCAGCAATTGGCTTGAGAGTAGTGGCTTCCTTCACTGATTCTCCTGAAATCAGTAAGTCATTAGCTGTGTTAGTCTGATTCTCGGCCTCTATCACGGGTGGACTAATCACCTACGCATCATCGGCCGTTGGCGGAATCGACTCCATATCAGAAGGCATAGATGATCCAGCAGGTTCAGGCACATCTTCTTCAATGGGTTCTGTCTTTACAGAAAAAGCAAAGGCAGCTTGCTTTTCTAAAGCCAATCGCTCGGCACGATTAGTAGACTCTCTGCATCGAGACAAATCACGGATTTAGTCTTTGAAACTATTACTTTCCTTCCTATTCTTTTGTTAGTAGAATAGTAGGATAATCATCTTTGGAGACACTACCTGCTTCGTCCGTATCTCTGATTCGTCTTCCACGATTACGAGCCTCTGCCCGAGTAACCCTTTTTGGAGCAGGCCCAGAAGCCTCCTTGTCCCGCTTCCTTTTTGGTGTACTGTCGGCAGATACACTCTCTTCGGCACTTCCAATGGGTATATGTAATAGCTGATGAAGTTCATCAGAGAAGAAAGTCTCTAAAACTTCATCAGTAGCCAGAGGATCTTCTTGGTCATGACAATCTCTTGGCAGAGCTGATTTGGTTGATCTCTTTTCAACATGGATAAAGCTTCTACCTAAGATGCTGAATTTTTCATCAAAGGTATTAGCCGATACATAGAATTTGGCATAAGACGCCAATATTCTAGCTCCTCTCCGATAAGTAACCGGATCTGGCATAGAAAAGGTAGCTCCGGTATCTTTAGCAATATAGCATATCCAAGCTCTGGCGCCATCGATTAATCCGCCTTGGTAGCCGAAACATGTCGTTGCATTTCCCACATGCAACTGATCATAACCAACTTGCCGTGCAAACCTACTCGGAAGATATGGCTCCAGATAAGTGATGTTGTCACGGCGACAGATTAAGTGCGATGGCCTGATTCTCTTCAGCCATTCATGTTGAATATCATCCAACTCATTGGCACCAATGCCATCAATCAATTTCCCAGGCATAGTTTCATAACCAACAGGTGGAGGAACACAAGTCAAGCTCCATAATTCTTCCCTGTTTAATATGGTTCTACAATCTGTCAGAGTGTCATATTTCCACTTGGGTGTGTGACTGTATCTTTCCAAAAAGGTATCATCTGGTCTAGCCATTCCGACATTCATGAGAGATTCGAAATGGAGGAGCAGCCACCCAAATAAATATGTAAAGGGCATTTCTACCCGGGGAAAGGTTGTGAGCTTCTTCTTCGCCAATTCAAACATCCTGTCTGTATATGCCCTTAAGCCAGCATTCAGACGGCATGTCATTGCTATCAGTAAATCCATCTTGTACCCGAAAGTCAGACGGACTGCTGCAAAGACAACTCCTCTGTGCATCCTGTCTGCTGAACAGGTGCCATGTACTACAAATTTTCTCAGCCAGAGGGATATAAATCCGGCCAGATGACTTTCAGCAGATAATTCCCGGCTACCTTGCTTTATATAGGTCTCCAACCTATCACCAGCTTTGTAGGTGCCTTCGTCTTCTTCAATAACGATGTCGTCATGAGTGGTGTCCCGGATTAGTTTGTCAATCTCAGCTTGACTCAGGGGTTTAAATTCACCGACATATTGATCAGTCTTCTTCTTCTTTTGAACTTCGTCAGTGCGGCCTTGAAATAAATAGGCCATTCACTTAGAAGAATAGCAGTTGGAATCTCTTTCTTCACCTTGTCCTTTATAAAAAGCCTTACATATACTGTAATGGCACATTAATTCTTCAAATACATGAAGAACCAGTGGGTTGGCATCGGAGATTTTATTCATTTCATCAATGAAAGGAATATACTCTTCATATGGCAAATCTCCTGTTGGTAGCTGAAAAATATGTGCCATCTCATGGAGGGCGAATCCCATCTCGCCTCTGGGAGTCATGAAAGTGCCAGTACGGTAATTATACCTTTCCGCTAATGCTAAGAACAAATCAGGGTTTGGCCTAAAACCAAAAGCGGTACACTTGATGGCATTATATAGGCCTATTACCTTTAACTGTTCCCCAAAGTTTTTCAGAATCCATCTTACAAGAGCAGTCCATCTGGTATTTTCCGGGTTCACCAGACCAGTAAGCCTCATAGACTGTTTTAGGTAAACAGCATTTTCCAGCTGGACAAATTCATTTGCAAAGATTGGGACTCTAACTGGCCTCAGAAGTGCCGAGTCCTCAGGAGGAATGGTAGCTGGCAGCAGTCCTCGCAAAACTGAGACATGTGGTTCAGTACCACTGCGGAATCTTCCTTGACGATATTCTATCCATCCAGCTTTTGCTTGACGGGATGGAGTGATATCCCACTTCATTTGCCTTTGATGACTCGCGTGGAATAAGCGAGCTATGTTGATGCTTTTGGATAAACCAGTCAGATACATTGGCTGATTCGCATCACCATCTCTATAATATGAGTATGACACTTTATCAAGAGCAGGCTGGAAGTTTATATCAATAGCATCTCCAAAAAGAAATGCTGGCTTCGAGTGGGTAGCACTATCCACACTATGTAGAGGCAGTCCATTCATCAAATTCAGCAAGGTGTTATTCTCCTGATTTGTCAGAAGAGCTATCCTGGTGGAAGGTCCATCGAATTGAGGAAAACGGACATGTGATAGGTTACTTTTATAATTGTTTCCTACACATCCTTCAAATTGTGCCTCCTGAGCCAGAATATCCACTGCAAAAGAAGAATAAGACGTTAGAAATCTTCAACATCAAGAGATGACAAAGATCAACATACGTTCAGTCTATCCTAAGCGTATGATAGACTCAAAGTTCAAACATACGTTCAGTCTATCCTAAGCGTATAACAAGTTCAAAGATCAACATAAGCTCACTCTATCCTGAGCGTATGATAGATTCAGATATCGCTTTTACGCTCAGTCTATCCTAAGCGTATGATAAATTTTAAGTTCAGTTTATGTTCAGCTTGAGCGTATCAGTGTATGGTTGACAAAGATGATTATCAAAAAAATACGCTAACACAGGAGTTAGCGTATCTCAGTGAGACAACTTGACATAGCGTATTCTTTCAAAGACAGCGTATTTTGACATTTCTATCAAAGATACGCGTATCTTACCGAATATGCTTCAAACATATTTTTCGTATAAACGAAAAATATGGAATACGGCTAAACCCTAAAGAGGGAAGCGTATTTTCTGACGTATTTGACCCTAAAAAGGGGATACGTTTTATGATCTTGTTCTAACCAGAGCCCTAAATAGGGGATAGTTACTGTTCATCATCGCCATCCTCACCATAGAGAGGCTTTAATGGACGTTCACTTCGTCGGATACGCTCATCAGTAGTCTTCTTAGCAGCGGCAGCGGCAGGTTGAGATGACTCCGCAGGAGCCTTCCCCTTTCCCTTCGCAGCAGCGTCGACCTTGGGCGCCATTGATGAAGATTGAGTCGAAGAAAAAGAAGTTTGAGTTTTGGGGCTTTTTCTCTCTCGAAGGCAAATGTAGAAGTAAAGAAATGAATTAGGTTTTGAGAGACCTATTTATAGAAGAAAAGAGAAGTCTAGACGGCGGCCGTTCTTTAAACAGAATCCCTAAAGATTTGTACTGATATTGAGGAAGATAACAAACTCATGCCTGCGTGTCAAGACTTATTCCCACTTTAAGTTCAAAGTAATTTCGAACTTTTGAAATTCATAAAGTTTGAAAACTTTGAAGGGGGTCTTGTAGGGTGTGAAAAATTATGACACGCTGACATGAGACTCAGCCAAAGCCATACGCTTAAGGCCATACGCTCAGCAAAAGCCGTACGCTCAAAGGCCATACGCTCAGCTAAGGCCATACGCTCATCCAAAGGCCATACGCTCAGAGAATATTTTATTATTTTTGACAGCACAGCATACATTTAATGGAAGATGAATCTGATACTTCGTCTTTCGTGCAAAGACAGCTGCCCTATAAAGATTAACCGTCGGATGGGTTTTCGAGAATTGATTTTTGTCTCTTACGAGGACAGCGCATCAGCCATCATAAATGTACAGCCATCATTACTGTCATTTCTGACAGTCTGTCAGCCATCATATCTGCAGCACGACGCTTGAGAGATATTAGAAGATATGGCATATTTGTGAAGATTGAGGACAGCCACGTGTCTACTTCTTCAATGCTCAACCAAGTGAGCGTATGGACTCCATATGACTCCTTGCCAATCAAGTGAGCGTATAGACTCCATATGATCCTTGCCAATCAAGTGAGCGTATGGGCGTATGGACTCCATACGACTCCTTGCCAATCAAGTGAGCGTATAGACTCCATACGACTCCTTGCCAATCAAGTGAGCGTATGGACTCCATACGACTCCTTTCCAATCAAGTGAGCGTATGGACTTCATACGACTCCTTGTCAATAAAGCGAGCGTATCAGCTTTATGTGGTTCTATACTGTCCAAGTCAGCGTATACTAGACATGTGCCTTCAAAAGCTAGCATATGACTCCTCTTCAATAAAGACAACGTAGCACAGCAAATGCATTCAAGATGATTTTAAACGTACAGTCAACACACGTTCTCACGTGTCCTGTACTCAGTTACCCACTTATTCAGAAGTTATGCAACGTGGCATCCATGCCATCAATCTCTCCTAGATATATTCCACTACTTTCAACCGCACTCTAATGTGTCTCCACCAGAATTTGCCACGCGTCCCTGCAGTTATGCACACGTCAAGTAACTGACTGAGCGTATGCTTCAGAACAGTTATCCAGAACTCTATAAAAGATAATTTCTTCATCTTCATCAGACACTACATCCAATTCATAGAGAACAGAGAGATTGCCCAGTTGCTGTCCAAGTTCTTCGAAGTTCGAGTTTTCTTCATCGTATCGTCCAAGGGATAAAGTGATCGTCTTCTAGATCAGATTCATATAGTTGTAATTTTCTCAGAAACACAATAAATAAAGTAAATTTATTTATGGAAAACACTCCTCGGTCATCTGCTTATCGATTTTACCCCTGATGTACATCCATTTGGGGCTTCTTTTTTTGCCAATCGACTTCTAACGAAGGGATGCACATATCCGAAAGGTGCCTGCTCGGTCAAAAGTTGGATCCAACCTGAGACTAAATGGCACGAATTAACCCAATGGGTATCGGGTAGGTTCAAGACAAAGCTGAAAGGTACCGGCTTGCGTCGTGCCACAAGGGCTACTGAATATGGTAAGAGATCAATCAGCCCCTGTTCGCAGCTTTACACGAGATGTATAATCACCACACCGAGACTTTCTGTACTCCATGTGGAGAGATGGGGATGGCCCTCCATGGGATGTATGCCATCTCAAAGCTACCTTGGGGTGAAGAGCCGTATGAGGAATATACTCCTAGCAAAGAGCAGTTTTTGGGGCTGCAGAACAAGTACCCTGAAATAATGGCAGTATACAAAGAACTACTTTACCATCATCAGGTATGTGTACGCCAGGATTCTGCGAAGACTCATCCCCACATTTCTGCTTAGAAGGACTATATCTTCATGCAAGAACCATCCGAGCCGGGGAAGGTCCACTTTACCATGCGTAGGGCATACACCACCGATGAAGTAGAGGCCATGATAATCAAGGCAAAGGTGTCAGCCCCTTCGTAGATGTTGAGGGAAAATCCACTTCCATCGTTCATAACTATTTTTGTCATAACTTGGCTGTTTTGAGCCCAAAAGCGACACTGGCTGCTTTTCTGATGATATGGCTGCAGAAATTCATAGTTCCTGGATGCTCTAGATCCATAGGACGGATCAATCGAGAGCTCATTATATCGGGTGTGAAGCTGGTCTTTAGACATTCGTTGGCTTTGTTCCCAGTTGTCACGACCTGCTCCCGCTTTTCGGGATACGAGTACGTGGCCAAGTCCAGCATACGCCGCAGCATCGACGGTAGTACGTTGTCTATTATAACAATGGTCCACAACATGCACATATATCATCCACAACTAAGCCAAAAATAATCACCAAAGATATCCAATAGTCCCAATATCATAATTATCAAATAATCTACTACAACTCAGAAAGTCTCGAGAACAAACCCGGATAGCAGTAAATAAAACAAACTAAACTCTATAACTATAACTACTAACTAATACAAATCTATAAGGAAGGAAATATGCTAATTTGCATCAGGACTGGAATCGGGTATGCCAGTGACGTCAGTGTCTCCAACATACTCACCATAGACCTCGGGGCAAATCTTGTCGTCTAAAGCTGAAAAATAGTTATCCAGTCAGAATTAGAGCAAGATCACCATAACACCATATTACACAATATAGTATACAAGCATGAAGAAACAATAAAAGGAATTTAAACAAGGATAACTATAGGCATGACATTGTATGATGAGGAATACCACTAAGACATGATAACAATATGAAGGTAGGCTCAACGACAAAAGGACAATAGACAATAGGGCAACAATGATTAAATCATATGTACTGTATTTTAGAATACCAACTTCTAGCATGTAGATGGCTTGGGATATCCGTCAGTCATACGTGTGGTGCATGACTGATATTTTGTAATCAATGTATAGGGGGTTTGTATTCAATTCGTTGACCACATGCTTACTTGTTGTATTCTCCCGCCCGACTCACTCACAATACATGTCCACTATGATAAACATTAGCAATATACTGTAAATAATGGGAAACAATGAGTAAGATATGAACATGTATGCATATCCAAACGATTCTAACTCTCGTGCACAATAGTAATCATGAACAATGACAATCATGAACCATAAGGGAGTAATAGTGAAAAGACGACACGAAGATACATGCAGTATAAAATAAAGGAAACATAGGTCATAGTGATACTTGCCATTTTCGATAGATGATGAAATCACAACTCAAGACGTCGTAGCCCGATCTACCCCGTCATAAAAACAACCATAAGTTAGATCAACGATTCCCACTAAATAATTTCTAGAAAGTGGCTAATAGGTTAAACCTAATTAATCATATTCTAATTCTGGAATAAATAATCTAAAATCCTCTTTTAACCTATTTAATTCTGAAATAAAATCTAAACACAAATATTTGGCCAATGAAAGCCACGGTTCCAAATTTGGGACCCGTGGCATGCAAACCGAGACATACCGTTAACCAACTAGTCAAATTTTATGACTTCAAAAGTTTGAGTGTGCAACACGATATATTTCAGTGCCACGAGTGCATTGGAATCAACCGTTCTGCAAAATCACGATTTGGTCAAAAGTTATCGCAATTATGGCTAACAATGACTAAATCGATGAATTGTTGACCAAACCTGACTTCTACGAGTAAAATAAAAAACTAGATGAAATTTTAAATTTTGGAAAAAATTATATGTCGTAGAGCTCGATGTCAGCTTTCCAAAACTTCAAACAGATCGTGAATCGGAGTTCGGGATCCCTTGGAATCTTGAAAACAGCACGATGTGTCAATTTTTGGATAACCAACACTCAAATAATTATCCAGAAATTTAAACATAAAATACCAGAAAATCAAGTAGATATTCGGAAACCTAACCATGTTACGCTTCTAACAAAAAAAATAGTGCATGAAATGGACATCTAGATCAACGGCAAATGCTCCGCGAAGACGAAGAACTCTATTGAACTCTCCCACAAAAAAGGCTCCTGGAATTAAATCTAGGGTTTACGAAATAACTGAATAATATATACATATATATAAGGAGAGGGAGTCGGTAGAATTGGCTTAAGCGGCTGGCGAGGACATGTGTCAGGATCTGGCGCTCCC
This sequence comes from Iris pallida, assembly GCA_029216955.1. Taxonomy (NCBI): domain Eukaryota; kingdom Viridiplantae; phylum Streptophyta; class Magnoliopsida; order Asparagales; family Iridaceae; genus Iris; species Iris pallida. Next base: position 17,808,317 of record JANAVB010011397.1, on the reverse strand, counting down.
TGGCTAAATCCACTGGTCCAAAGCCCACGTAGCTTTGGCTTGAGCGGCCAGCTGTGTCAAATCGGCTTCCAAATTAGGAATCGCTGACTCAGCTCTCCCTGCTACCACGCGGCCAACCTCGCACACTGCGGGTGGCTGACTTGTCGGCGTGGCACCCCCTGTGTCAGCGGCTGACTGGATAATTAGGGTTTTTAATCACAGAAACTATTTAAAAATTCAAAGGAATCCTATTAAACCCAAATAAGTTCCAGAAAATTCCTACAAATTCCTAGAAAAATCTAGAAAATATTTAAAGGGTTCTAGAGCCCAAATAAATTCTTTGGCCTCATAAATACTCTTGGGTGTTCTCATAGTAAATCGTAGAAGCTTAAGAAAATAATAAAATCATATATAAAATTATCTAAAAATTCCTTAAAAATACAGAAAATCTAAAATAGTAAATAACCCCTTAGGTATCATAGTGACCTCATATGACCTATATTCTAGGTATGCACCCTTGTGAGCTCAAAATTAAATCTTTATTTACCTATGATTCTAACCACTCCATACCTAATAATAATAAACAAAATTTCTAAAAAAGTACTCACCAAAATAAAATAAAATTTGGGATACAAGTGCTATACCAGTTATGGTCTACGACGACTGCGGGAGCTCTCAAGAAAAATAATAAAGCATCATGGAGGAGATAGTGAATTCCCTCGCGCTGAACTCCCTTACCACTATTTGATGGCTTGGTTGGCATTACACCGCCCAGGTTTGATAGCCCCTAACACCATTGATGTATATGAAGAGGGGGATGCTACGCTGCATAACTATCACCGGGCGAAATGGCTTCACCAGGGCAGCCCCATCTGTAGGTGGATGTTAGGCCGCCTGGATGGCAATGATTTCAACAGGGTTTTGCCCTCTTACATGGATTATCTCATAGATAAAAAGCTAGTAGACCAGGGCGAAGAGGAGAGCGCTTTGACTCTCGGTGCTTTCCATTAGCTGCAGTCTATTTGTCCCTCACACTTAGTATACCGAAATCAAAATTGGGTATATCTGGAACCTTATCTGCCGAGTCGGTTTGCGCAACAGTTCGGCTATAGCCAAACGATGATGAACAACCCATGCTCTTATTTCGGTTATGAGGGAAGTTTGTTAGACGGTGCCCCTGCGTGGTATTACTACAATGTCGGATGCACTGGGGCAAAATTTACGATCCCTGTAATGCACGGAGAGACCCACATATTGTATTCTGTCGTAAAGTTTCACTGCTTGGCAAATAACTTCTCGTCGGGCTATGATCGAGAATGGAGTTTGATTGACGGAATGAAGTTTGAGGTACCTTAATCGGCCCTTGTGCGTCTCTGAGAGCTTATGTCATCGGGTGGTATACCCTCGGAAGGTTCTAGTACTTCTTAGTCATTAAAGGAGTAGATTTCCTTCAGTTTGGTGCTTCTGTCGGCTATTGTTTCGTAGAAGCTGAACCTTTGGAGATGTTGACGATCAGGGCTTGCTTTCCATTTTTGTCCTAGTGGATAGGGTTATTGCTAGATGAGCATTTCCTTTTGTCTTCGAGTAAGGGAAAACCCATTCCAAGCAATTGTGTATCCCGAGCTTTTCTTTTAGCGACATCCACCTCGGTAATAATTCTATGCATGGAGCACTGTGCCATAATTTGATTGCGGGGAGCATGTTCTTGTGACATGAATCCATAAGCATGAGCTCGGGTACACCAGGTGGTAGCCTCCGAGCTGCCTAGCAGAAGTGCTCGATGTAAACGCATACAGGCTCTTTCTTTTTCTGGACAATGTCTATGAGAGTGGACATCGTCATGTCTATTCCTTCTTCGTATAATCGAGCAAGGAAGAGACACTTCAAATCGTCGAACGACGAGATGCAGTTGTCGGAAAGGCTGCAAAATCGTTCGTAGGCTACCCCCTGCAACGCCCATATGAATATATTCGTGAGCAGAGCGTCGTCTTTTGGCAGATGCCCAGTTACTGAGGCGAAGTACCTCAAGTATCGACGAGGAGACTCCATCGCATTGAATGGTGTGAGAGTCTATGGTTTGTACTTGGGAGTATATATCACATTATCCCATTCAGAGGGATATGGTTGCCGGATCCCCATCTTTTGGAGTGATTATTTCTTTTTTCGGGCGTCAAAGCGAGCGTACAACTCCTTGAGAGCCTGTTGTATGTCATATGACATTGCGGGTCCAGTTGTTGACGGAATAGACGACTGCAGAAGTGCTTGGTTTATGAAGGGAGTTGGCACATGAGGAGGTGCATTGGACTCCGTATTTATTCTCGGGTCTTGATTTGCTGGAGTAGAAGCATTGGATGTCAATTCATCCTTGATCTCCAGGACCACAGAAGTCAAGGCTTGTATGGTCTCATTTAATATATTCAGGCCCATCTCTAGGGCTTCTATACATTGTTGATGACTGGACCCCTCGCTGCTTCCTGTGTTGTCACCTTCGACCATGTAGACGGACATCAGGTAATGGAAAATAGTGGGCATAGTGGATCTTTCGCTCTCCGGCTCGAACCCTTGAGTTTTGCCTTCCTGAAGGTAGACAGGTAAGTTACAATCGTCCTCTGACTCAAAGCAGTTGATATCCCAGTTTGTTGATAGCTTGCGCTTCCGGAGGAATCTATGTCGGTTCCGTACACACCTTCACCAGGTTGGAATGAAGTATTGTCATCGATCGTAGGGATCTAGCTACCCCCAGCCTGTGTTGTAGTTGAAGTGACATTCCCTTGCGACAAGGGTCTGGACTTGGCACACGTGTGTTCGAACACACCCGTACTAGGCACTACTAGCTTGCTGCTTTTCGATCAGCCATTGGACTTATTAGACGAGACGGGTGGATTCATGGAGAGCTTATTGAGGGATGGCAAACCGCAGGAAGTAAAGTATGAAGCAATCAGGAGTTCACCTTCTTCTGCATTAGGCAATCTCTCGTCGAGTCTCTGTACAGGTACCGCCAGTTGCAGTCGTTGGAAAACGAACTGCCTCCTTGGTGGCGATGCTACTATTTGGTAGCAACAATAATGGATGGTGATGTTGGCACAAGTGTGCCTTGAGATAGGCATGTTGTGCACAACAGAGTCTTCCTTCGTCTTACGCCTGTGAGAGATTACATTGTGCAGATCGGAAGTCTCCACATCTATACTCATTTCGTGCGCGTAGGGACGCTGCGCGCATGAGTGAAGATGTAAAGGTAGCTTTCCTCTTCCTAGTTCATGCATGTGAGACACGCATAGGTCCTAGTCAGAGAGTTGCTCATGAGGCAGACTCATTTCATGCTTATAGCAATGCGGCTCGCATGAGTTCGTCCCTACAGTGTGCACCTCCTGGCCTGAATCATGCGCATGAGCACTCAAGTGACAGCGGGGTTTTTATTGGTCGAGACATCGAAGGACTCGAACCAATTTTGTATAGTTTTTCGTTGGCTGCGGGTGATTATCAACGCATGCCTTTGGTCAGTTGCGGGCATAGCATGTTGGTCGCTCGAAGCGCGTGCAACCTTGGACTTCTTTCTACTATCCCTGGAAGGTGCCTTGTATTCAGAGTCCAACATGGTGTTTGGCGTAGCACGCGTGTTTCCTTAAATTTCTTCGTGCTACCCCTAAAAGGCGTGTAGCGTTCAGAATCCAACATAGCCTTACCCAAGGGGTAGGCAATTCTGTCGAAGACAGAAGTTCTAGATTGTACGACCGTCTTCGTGTACAGGCGGGGTGTTGTGCCTTTCCTTCTGTGCTGCACCTTCGTCTGGCCTACAGCAAGAGAGCCACACCCTTCGCTATGCTTCTCAGCAACTGGAATTGATTGAGGCAGTTCAGCAGCAGCGGGTAAAGGCATCTTCGATGCTTCACCATTCAGGGGGTTTTGGAGACATTCCCTTCCGTCTTGCTGCTCGTCGCAGCAACCTTGGGCACCCAAGTATGTCGAGTCTTCTTCAGTTTTATGAACCACTTCGAAGGACTCAACTTCTCTTCAGAAAGAAGATCCTCAAAAGCTTATTGGTTGACGTGTACGACCAACATCTTTTCAGAATACCCCAGCAAGTTGTCGTCGGATTGTATCACCACATTCTCGTCGAAGGAGAAGGCAGTCCCTAGTAGAGTCGCCATTTTGTTTGCCATGAACAAAAATTAAACTTTTTGTATTTCAAACTTATAAAAGAGTACAAAAAACTCCTAAATAGGAGATCTAGGTACAAAAATTTCTCAAAAAGTGTGATGGTGGAGATCGAGCACTACAGCGGCTCCTTTACTCCGTTGACGATCTGGCGACGAACTGAACTTGCTCTGACTTTCTGATGCATTGAAAGATAATCTGGGTTGCCAATCAAGAAGACGTCAAAGCCCCTTGAATGAAGAAAGACTCATTATACTTTTTGCCTGCACATATACGATATGCGAAGGGGTGTTTGGCGTGCAGGAGCGTTGTACACACGAGACCTCAGGAGGAATCTGTTATAAATGCTCCGTAAGGGTTACTATTGAGCTGACATGTGGCAGTCGTTGATATTCTCAGTCATCGAGATTCTAGACAATTAGCATCCTTCATCAACATTACCGAGTAATTGACACGTGGTGTGTGACTATTGCTCGACGATCTTGTTCGGATGAAACCAAATAGATTTTGCTCCTATCAAAAGAACAACATCTTAAACAAACTGAATTCCAATCTTATCTCAGGAGCGACAATTTGAACAAATCAAATTCGATTATATCTGAAAAGGTACAATTGTTTAAACAAACTAAATCCGATTGTATCCTGAGGAGATGTAATTGTATCTAAAGAGATACGATTGTATCTTGAGGAGATATCACTGTTTGAATAAACCAGATGTGACTGTAACTGAAATGATACGGCTACCATACTGGCCACGTGGCATGGTACAATGTTTGTAGAGAAGATGCGCGATATACGAGTTGCACTTCTGGGAAGCGACGAAGTCACTGCACGTTTGGGCGATGAACGCTTATGAAGTCACAAGTCACTGCATTTTTGGGCGATGAGTAACTCTGTTCTTGAGGCGACGAAGTCACTGCGCTTTTAGGCGACGAGTGACTCCGCTCTTGAGGCGACGAAGTCACTACGCTTTTGGGCGACGAGGAGACTGTGCTTCTAAGGCGACGAAGTCACTACACTTTTGGGCGACGATAAGACTATGCTTTTGAGGCAACGAAGTCACTGCACTTTTGGGCGACAAGGAGACTGTGCTTCTGGAAGCTCTGAGAGATTAATGAAGGAGCCGTTAAAGGGGCTGCACTTCTGGAAGCTCTAAGCGACCAATGAGGAACCATTAAAGGGGTTGCGCTTATGGAGGCTCTAAGAGCAATTAATGAGCATCCTATCGTACGGTCTATACGTACCGGTGGCCAGCCGACTACAGAAGTCCGAAAAATATATGCGACTTGTGATTCGGGGACCATGTGTCAAGGCCAATGAATGCAATACAAACATAGGACGGTCGTCAATATGCAAAGAAAAAACAAATGTAATGAAAAATAGAACTAAACAATAATTTGCATCTAATATGATTTGGAAGAACAATTTTATATTGTAGAAAAAATAAATAAATGCATGCAATATGGTAGCCAAAGTAAATAAACAGTAATGGCAAGGTATCTAGTCTAGTGGTGTGCGATGATCTACCAAGTCCTGCTTTGTCCAATAACCATGGTCGATGTGAAGGGGTCCAAAGTCACGTAGAAATAGGAACGTACAACCAATCACGATCAAGATTTGACAACTAAAAAGATTTATAACTTTTTTTGTAATAGTAGGAAAATATTTTTAAATAAATATTTGTGTAATACTAGAAAATCATTTTATACTTTGAAAACAACCTTTTTATTACCCAAGGTATTTTAGATAATTACCTACTTGTAAATCGTAATTTGAAAAGTACCTTTTTAGTAGTCAAATTATTTTTAGGTAATACTTTGCAAATCTTGAAAAATTAGTTTTAGGGTTAAAATTAAATTTATAAAGATAAGATTTGTAGTTCAAAAGGTTATAGATAAAATACCAAGTAGTAATATATTTTTCACAAACATTTTAAAATATTACTATAATTATTTTATACAATTTAAGAATAACATTACTACTAATAATAACAATGGCAAAATATTATGATACCATTTAATATTTTATACCTATAGATATTATCAACATAACATAAATAATAATAATAATAATAATAATAATAATAATAATAATAATAATAATAATAATAATAATAATAATAATAACATCTATACTGTTGTTCCACCAAAATCAAAGAGAGAATGCTAGAGAAGAGTGGAAAGAAAATTGAAAGAAAAGATAATGAGAGAGAGAAGTAGAGTGCTCACCAGCTCAGGCGGTCGCCAGCGTTGGGACCCGGTAGGCGCTCGCGAGGCGGCCCGATCGTACGGCTGGCGGTGACGTTCGTACGGGAAAAGTCGGGTTCGTCGGCGCTGGAGGTGGCACGGAGGGGAGTTTGCGGAGATCCGACAGCAGATCTGGCCAGGAAGGGGATCGACCATCGAACGCTGCTCCGGAGCTCAGCAGGACGCGATCGTCGATGATGATGGGGTTGACACGGCGTGGTCAAGTAGAGGTACAGATCTGGGGGTTCTTCGTTGATGGAGGCATGTAAGCGTGGACTTACCGAGGTTGGCTGGAGGCGAAGACAAGAAGACTCGGGGAGGAGGGTTGTGGAAATAACTAGGGTGATGGCTGTTATGTAGTTTGTATGCAAAATATAGTCCCACATTGGAGAAAAAGAAAATTGCTAATGCCTTTAAATATAGATGTCCAATAACAAGACTACTTATGGGTTAACCAAGGAGTGGGCCTATTCATGGGCTTTGGCTACTAGGCCTTTGCCTAATTATTTAAAAGTATATGATAGGCACTTGGGCACTTGGGACACTTAGGGGCCTTGTTCATTCAGAATAATTTTATTTTATTTTTTGAAATTAAAGTGAAAGGACACATTATTTATTGGCAAGAGACGTTTCTTTTGGATTAGGCATAATTAAACAATTATGACTGTTGGCCAAAAGACACCTCCAATCTCTATATAAGATAGAGTTTTAAAACATTGAGGGACATCTCAAAATTTTTTTTTGCTTAATCTTCAAAAGAATTCTGGCTTTGTTTTATCCTGGAGGCTAATTTTCTTTCCCAATATAATCAGTGTAGTGGAAGAAATATTGCCTTTAGGAAAGTGAACTTTCCATCACGACTCAAAGCATTCTGTTTCTCCATTTTAATTTTTCTAACAATCTAAAGGCTGTATTCTTACTCATGGAGGCGGAATTGAATGCTGGCGTGAAAGTGCAATTTCAAGAGAAAGAATCAATCAAGTTGGATCGTTTTGATGGCACCAATTATCCGAGATGGCAAGATCGTATGTCTTGGTTATTAACAACTTTGAACCTGTTCTATGTCTTGGATCCAACTCTGCAGCCAATTCTAGAACCAAAGCCTGAAGATAGTGATGTAGTCAAAGCAAAACATGCAGCAGATAAGGCAAGTCACCAAAAAAATAGGTCACCAAAACAAGTTTGGACAGATCTGGAGTCAAAGTATAAAGATGTCAAAAGAGGTACGGACAGATTTTTAGCATAAATATTTTGAATTCAAATTTACTGACAACATGCCAATCATGGACCAAGTTCGTGATACGGAGATACTAGTTTCTCAATTAAGTGAATTGCAAATTCGAATCCCTGATGCAATTCAAGTGGGGGCAATTCTTTCAAAGTTGCCACGTACGTGGAATGACTATAGGAGGAAGATACTCCATTCTTCTGAAACCTTTACCATTGAGTAGTTTGTTACACATCTGCAAATTGAATGTGAAAATCGTGCAAGGGATGAGTCTCTCATAGATTCTAAAGTAAACTATGTCGCTTCTAAAATTCCTATGTCTGCAAATGGTGGCAACTCTGGTTTTTCCAGAAACAATTTTAAAGTAAAAAAGAAGGGGTTCAAGAAATCTGATTTCAAGAAGGATCGTCCCTGTTTTCATTGTGGAAAAAAGGGACATTACATAAAAGAGTGCAGATTCAGAAATAATGTAAGTTTCATGGTGCCTCTGGTTCTGGTTCTGGTTCTGGTAACAAAGCAAATATGGTTGAGGCAGAAACCAAAGAACTTATTGCAATGATTACTGAAATGGAGATAGACATGATCACAGAGCTTAACATGGCCTCTGTTGTTATGTCTAAAGATTGGTGGCTTGATTCGGGTGCAACCATACATGTTTGTAACAACAAAGCGTTGTTCAAGTCATACAATGAACTAAAGGAATTCGATGAAGTGCTTATGGGTAATCATGTTGCTGCCAAGGTTTTGGGAAAAGGAAGTGTTGAACTGAACTTCACTTCTGGACAGAAACTCACTCTTGTCAATGTCTTCCATGTTCCAGAACTTAGGAAGAATTTAATTTCTGCATATCTCTTATGTAAGAAAGGCTTTAAGATTTATTTGGAATCTGAAAATGTAATAGTATCTAAGAATGGAGTATTCGTAGGAAAAGGATACTCATGTGATGGTATGTTTAAACTATCTATTAATGAAATTAATAATGTTGTTGCTTATATCGTTGAGTGCACATCTTCTTTATGGCATGCTAGATTAGCGCATTTGAATTATGGCACATTACATTACATGTCTAAACATGGTTACATCTCTTATAAAAAGGATCATGAGAAATGTGAAGTTTGTGTTGAAGCTAAAATGAAAAAGAAATCTTTTTCAAAGGTTGAAAGAAAATCCGAACTTTTGGAACTTATACATTCTGATATTTGTGAGTTAAATGGTCACTTGACTAGGAATGGTAAAAGATATTTTATAACTTTTATTGATGATCATTCAAGATACACATATGTGTATTTGATAAGAACCAAGGATGAGGCCTTTGAGAAATTTAAAGAATATAAATCTGTTGTGGAAAATCAAAAGGAGAAAAAGATCACAATTTTATGTAGTGATAGAGGGGGAGAATATTTTCCAGATTCTTTCAATTTATTTTGTAAAGAAAATGGAATAATTCATCAGAAAACAGCCCCATATACTCCACAACAAAATGGCCTTGTAGAAAGAAAAAATAGATCCTTGGTTGAAATGATTAATGCAATGCTTACAAATGCTAAGTTACCTTTCAATCTTTGGGGAGAAGCTTTATTAACCGCTTGTCATATTTACAATAAAGTTCCCTTCAAGAAATTTCATGCATCACCATATGAACTTTGGAATAATGGAAGGAAACCCAACTTAAATTATTTTAAAGTGTGGGGGTGCATAGCATTTTATAAAATTCCTGATCCACATAAATCCAAATTAGGACCTAGAGGCATTAGAAGTGTTTTCGTAGGTTATGCACAACACTCTAAAGCATATAAACTGTTAGATTTAGAGTCAAATAGTATTGTTAAATCCATACAAGTTGAGTTCTTTGAAAATAAATTTATGCATTCTACTTTGCATGAAAATGAGAAAGAACAACAAAGTTAAAGAACACCCTCAAGTAATGTGGGGGTTGGTGAGAAAAGAATGATTGAATCCAATGAACCAAGAAGAAGTACAAGAATGAGGAAAGAGAAATTCTTGAGTTCAGATTTTATCTCACCAGAATCCATTGCCTTTCTCGTGGAAGGAGATAGAACCAAAATACTAAATAAAACACCTATGGTTCTTAATATAGATAGCGACCCTAAAACTTTTAAAGAAGCAATGGCTTCAAGAGACGCAGCTTTTTGGAGAGAAGCTGTTAATGATGAAATAGATTCCATCATGTCGAATGGAACTTGGGTCCTGGTTGATTTACCATATGGTTCAAAGACTATTGGATGCAAATGGGTGTTTAGAAAAAAGTATAGAACGGATGGCACTATACAAATCTTTAAGGCAAGATTAGTAGCTAAAGGTTTTACACAAGGAGAAGGCATAGATTATTTTGATACATATGCACCTGTGGCAGGAATAACATCCATTAGAGTTCTCTTTGCTCTTGCATCAATTTATAAATTACATGTTCATCAAATGGATGTTAAGACGGCCTTTTTAAATGGCAAATTAACAGAAGAAGTTTATATGGAGCAACCGGAGGGCTTTGTGCTTCCTGTAAATGAAAATAAAGTGTGCAAATTAGTTAAATCCTTATATGGATGAAAACAGGCTCCAAAACAATTGCACAAGAAATTCGATACAACAATTTTATCGTATGGTTTTAGGCATAATAATGCTGATAAGTGCATTTATTGCAAGATAACAAAGGAGTATATAGTTGTCCTATGTCTCTATGTAGATGATATGCTAATTTTTAGCACCAACATAAAAGGTATCATTGATACCAAAATGTATCTAACTTCAGTTTTTCAAATGAAAGATTTAGAGGAAGTTGATACTATTTTGGGAATAAAAGTTAAGAGACATGAAAGAGGATATGGCTTAAATCAAAGTCATTATATTGACAAGCTACTTGATAAATTCAAGTATCTCAATATTAAAGAAGCAAATACTCCTTTTGACTCTAGCATTAAATTTCATGAAAATAATGGTAGAATTGTTGCTCAATTAGAGTATGCAAGTGCCATTGGAAGTCTTCTGTACATTACGCATTGCACAAGGCCGGACATAGCATTTTCCGTTTGCATGATGTCAAGATATACCAGTAAACCTAGCACAGAACATTGGAAAGCAATCGCAAGAATTTTTGAATATCTTAAACGAACAAGAGAATTAAGTCTTGTTTATAATGATTATCCGGCTGTGCTAGAAGGCTATTGCGATGCTAGTTGGATGTCAATTAATAATGAGAATAAATCCACTTTGGGATGGATTTTTGTTTTAAGCGGTGGGGCGATAAGTTGGGCATCCAAGAAACGAACTTGCATTTCACATTCAATAATGGAATCTGAATTTATAGCCCTAGCCACTGCAGGCAAAGAAGCAGAATAGTTAAGAGATTTATTAATGGATATAGAGTTGTGGCCACAACCAATGCCAGCTGTTTCAATGTACTGCGATCGTGAAGCAACTATGTCTAGAGCATATAGTGAATTATATAATGGAAAATATAGACATATCAGTATGAGACATTCATATGTGAGAGAGTTAATAACGAATGGGGTGATCACCATAATATATGTTAAGTCTAGTAATAATCTTGCAGATCCTCCACTAAAGCATTACCAAGAGACTTGGTAAAAAGCACGACTTTTGGTATGTGACTCAAATTGTTAAAAGTAAGCACTAGAAATGGGAACCCAACTTCGAAATTAGTAGAAAACTAATTTCAAGTTCAAAGGGTAAAAACAAGATGTTATGTGCTTGTAAGCACTAATAATTCCTATACTAATTAAAAGTACTAGTGTGAATAGTTGCGTGGAATAAATGGAGGATGAGTTTACACTCTTAATGGAGTTGACAAGAGTCTTAAGCAACTAGGACAAGAGTGAAACTTCACCTAAATGAACATAGAAGTGGTGCCGCTTCAGTAAAAGAATTATAGTCGTGGTTCTTCTACAAATGTTCATGATAAATCCAGGATTAGCACGTGGCCATATATAATAGTGCTAAGCAGTTGTTGAAATCTTTTGAAGATTCTAGATGAGTATTATGTGTGTTATTTCTTCGGTTATAGCATAAGAAGTCAAGGTTCAATCTGCGGACACCTATGACTTTGCTAGAACTTTAAGTTATATACACTAATTGAAGGTTCAAATCGAAAGATACCTACATGTATTCATAATACTTGTCAGGCAGATATTTTTGCATACAACCTAGTGGGGGATTGTTATGTAGTTTGTATGCAAAATATAGTCCCACATTGGAGAAAAAGAAATTTGCTAATGCCTTTAAATATAGATGTCCAATAACAAGACTGCTTATGGGTTAACCAAGGAGTGGGCATATTCATGGGCTTTGGCTACTAGGCCTTTGCCTAATTATTTATAAGTCTATGATAGGCACTTGGGCACTTGGGGCACTTAGGGGCCTTATTCATTCAGAATAATTTTATTTTATTTTTTGAAATTAAAATGAAAGGACACATTATTTATTGGCAAAAGATGTTTCTTTTGGATTAGGCATAATTAAACAATTATAACTGTTGGCCAAAAGACACCTCCAATCTCTATATGAGATAGAGTTTTAAAACATTGAGGGACATCTCAAAAGAAAATCTCTGCTTAATCTTCAAAAGAATTCTGGCTTTGTTTTATCCTGGAGGCTAATTTCCTTTCCCAATATAATCAGTGTAGTGGGGGAAATATTGCCTTTAGGAAAGTCAACTTTCCATCACGACTCAAACCATTATGTTTCTCTAACGGGCAAAACTGTGCACGAATCACCGGAATCCAAATTTGGACATACATTTGAGTTCGTATTGTCAAAACGGACCCTTAGACATAACTTGATGACTTTAGAGACCGTAGGATTTGGTATGCTTTTCGGTGCAAAGCGGGTCCAACAGTTGACACCGATTGACCCGATATTATAATTTTACCCCTGTGTCCAGAATTGGGCATATGGATAGGCGATCTTAGACTCTCTTTTTTATGCCGGAATTTATCTCAGCATCCGAGGACATTTGTAAAAGTTGACTTTTACTGCTCCTTTGATCTGACGAGTTGAGTTACTTGTGTAACGCCCCAGTCCCAATATACATAGGAATAGGCATACGAAAGATTCCAGCAGTATACATACGAAGAATACTCCAATATATAGAATCCTCGTACACATACATAAGCTGTAAATAATAATATCATAGGCAGTCACAAATAATCTATATCTCATCCACATAACACAAGAATTAAGCAATAGTCTAGATAGAATAAAATAAAAGAGTCAAAAGATATATAGCCGGGTGGAGACAACAATTATGAAAAATAGTCTGAGATAACTAGAGTCCTACATAATAAAAGAAAATGAAAGATGTCCACTACAAATGTAGAAAGTCATGACTACTAAATCAAACCACTAGATCTCGATAGGTGAGACCTCATCAGCTAAGAAAGATGGATCCAAGGCAGAACCGTACTCCTGGAGAAAGTCCTGGTCGTCTAAGCCTGGAGAGATCACCAAGTCCTTAGAGGGGACGTAACAAGATACAGGAAAACAACATGCCATATAAACTGTGTAATAAAATAAAGATGCATGCAATAGAGTGCCTAACCATTCTAGTGTGAATACGCAGTTAGGAATAAACCTTCAATGCATGGGCTCTCTGGCAAAAAATGGGATCGGCATAGTCCCCACTTGGGGCACCAGGGGCTAACCGCATAACGTTCTACAAACGTCAGTAGCCAACCTGAGAGGGTAATCTCACACTGTATCTCCAGCAAAGCTTCCAGGTTACAAAAAGGGAAAGTGTAATAGTGTCCCATACGTTAAGGAACTGTTCTTCCCATCCCATGTCTATCAATGTTATATCCACGACACATATGAACCTCTAATAACTAGTAAGTCTACTAAACATGCAAATTCTATTAGCAGTTATATCCTAACCGTCGCACATCTCAGACGTATCGGTGCCAGCCGACTACGCGAGTCCTTGTCCTACATATGACTCACAACTCGTAATAAATCAAGTGTCAAGGCCATAGGAGATATGCCAATACCTCACATCAATGGGGTGGTCATCTAGTACTAAGTCATCATGCATAGAAATAAACAAAAGCAATAAAAACGACTAATATAGTCGCTCGCACCCAAGTATGCCTTGGACGCACAGCGTAATAGAAACATGTAAAGAGTAATAATAGAAGAAAATAATAGGAAAATATAACATAAATAAACAGTAAATAGTAGCAAAGTATCTTGTTTGGAGGTGGTGTGCAGAAATAGCAACGTCTACTAACTCAGGCCGTCAAAAATTAAGAGCAAAGAAAGTCAACTCCCGCAAACGTCCTCGAATGCTGAAATAAACATCATGAACATTTTTGGCATAAAAGAAATGTCTAAGATTGCCTATCCATAAGTCCAATTTTAGACACAGAGGTAAAATCATAATTCTAGGCCAAATCGGTATCCGTCGTTGGACCTACTTGGTATCGAAAAGCGTGCCAATTCCTTAGTGCCCCGTCCCACTCAGTCAATCGGAGGAATCAAAATGCCGACGGAGTTCGGACTTAGCCTTGCAACGGCTACTCGGAGACATTGCTCGGTCGAGGCGACCGCTCGCTCAGGTGGGGTAGTTTCGGTGAACTTGCCTCATCTTAGCCTTCACATAATAAATAGCTTGTTTTTAACTCGCACAAGTAGGCTTGATAATAAAAGAGAAGAATCCACATAGCTAAAGGAAATAATCCGGACAGGTCGAATTGAGTTAGAACATGGAAATGTCCAACGGTCGGCTTAGAGTTGGTGCACGGCGTGCTTTGAAAATGACACTCGGTCCTTCGTCCCGTGGCTTGGGAGAAGGAAAAGTTGTTCTTTGCCACAAGCTATAAGTTAGCCAAATTCGTAGGCATCGCCCGCACAAATATTGCATAAAGCATGCACGATCCCATCGCCCAAAGCGTGGCATAGCCTCTGCTTACCCGACGGGTTAAGTTGTATTGTACGATTTGTGGCATAAGTCTAGGCACCTCAAATAACTTGGTTGTTCAAAGTCGAACGCGTGCACGGCACATTCCCACGATACAAGGCTTGATGTAGCCATTTCTCGTCAAGTTGTTGCAAAGTAAGTTAGGCAAGCTACGTTAAGCTATCAGGAGTTGTGGCAAGCACAGTCCTATGAGTTTTACGGCTGTGTATAACCATATAGTCTCACGATCGTAAGGCCCGTCATATAGAGTATGACTTGGGCGGTGGTGTCACATAGAGTTTTAAGTTGGTTTAAGACACGATGTCACGGACTTAGTGTTTTAAGGCACGGGCCACGGTTGATTTATTGAGTTTGGAAAGTGCTTCAAATAGTTGTTCTTGAGTTGAGTGAAATGATAGGGCAAGAAAGAAGAATGCTCGCGACTGGGTCGTCGAGGCAAGAAAGAAGAATGCTCGCGACTACGGGTCGTCGAGGCGGTCTCAGATTTGAGAAGTATTGAACTTGGCCCTGAAAGAGATGGTAACACTAGAGGTAGAATGACTGTGTGAGACGTCAGTTTGAGTCGAGTCTTGCATGGTCATGGACAACTTGTCGACAAGGTTGAGTTTTCTCGAACGGTGACCCAAGCGGACGGGGACCGGTTCTTGAGAAGCAAGATTAGCCGTGCTGGATGACCGCACAGGTTAGCGCAGAGTCTTGCAGCGGAGCTGGCTACTCGCGCTAGCACGGGCGGCCGCCAAACAAGCTAAAGGAGTCCAAGATGGCTCTGGGAGTCAGTGCCCAATTCATATAGATGAGTCGGCATGGCAACAAACCGCAAGTGTGCCTTTGGATTGAGTTGAGTTGAATGTGTGTGTACGGTTAGAACACAATGTTGGGCCTAAGATTTGGTTTCAACGTAGGCGACGTGCTTCGGCACGAGATGTGGCGTCAAGTCTTAAGTTGTTGTCGGCATATAAGTTGCATAAGTTGGATTTGAGTCATCTTAAGTTTAAGTCAGGAAACGCTGCAAGGCAAAGTCGATCGAGTGACACTTAGTCACAAGTCTTGATTTGGGTCAATTGGTGATCAAAGTAGCAAGGGCCGCGAGACGGCGATATGGCTAAGTCACACAGAGTTACGAGGCACGACACAAAGGATTTGTACCACGATCACATGGAAAAGGAGTCTCACCGAGTAGTTGCGTCTTTGATTACGGGCCGAAAGGCAAGCACGACTTGATAGGTTAACGTTGATGCAAGCACAGGATGGTCTTGAGACACAAAATAGGCCAAGGCGTCTGTCCTAAAACTGATCCTAAGGCAAGAGTAGAAAGACAATCATAAGGGACTATGTTGCACAAAGTAAATCAAACGTGTTGGTTTTGTATGGGTGGGCGAGGAGCTCATTCCACCAGTATAGTTGAGTACTAACACCCAAATAGTTTTTATGTGCAAGCACAGGTAGAAGCTCGTGGCGCGGAGGTCGCTTGGATGCGTCGAGGCACAAAGTTCCTTGGCGATTCAAAGCGTGCGGCCGTATAGATTCAAGACTTATACGGGACATAATGTATGGACGTCACCTTCCGAAGCATCCGCTGGCTCAAGACATGCATTGAGAGATGAGAGAAAGCTGAGTGACTTGTAATGTGAGATGAGTGAGCTTGAGTGAGCTTGAGAGACTTGTAATCTTGGCCTTGTGCCCTATTGTAACCTTTGTCTCAATATCAATAAAAGAGTGTTTTGCAATGACTTGTGTTTTGCTTAAGTTCTGCTGCTATTATTCAATGTCTCTGCTTGGGACTTCTGTGCGACGACCCCGTCGCAGCTGCTGAAATCGGCCGTTATTGAACCCGCTTTGCACGAGCGCAATATAGGCTCGTGCGGCATCACGCCTTAGCGAGGACGATCGCTCCTACGGGAGCGGGGCATGACATAATGGTATCAGTGCATGGCTTTACGTCCTCGGACTACCGATTGAATTCTTTAACTCTGTTGTTTCCGTAAACTCTGAATTGTTGCTTCCGCAAAGTTGATATCGTTGGTGCGCTCTCTCTCAAATGTCCCACGGATGTCCATACAATAAGTCTAACTATTTTGCAAAACATAGAAGAACAGTTTTTGACAAAACAAAAAGATGGTTCGCGTAAGCACGGTTGGCTAAGCCGGGCTGGACATATACACCAAAGTTGCGTCGACCTTGGAAAAGTCGAGTGTAGGAATTGAATAGTGTCGAACAAGAATAAGTTGAACTCGATTGAGTAAAGTGAGATGACAATCGAGCGACGATAACGTCGGTGCGATATAGGTGAGCGTGCTTGAAATTCGAAGAATGGTTTGAACGAAAAATTTGAAAAAGTCAATTTAGATTCAAATGATAGTTTTGAGGATTTGTTGAATGACTTCATCCCTGAGTAGTGTATGCGACAGCCTCAGGAATGTCAATCGATCGATTGAGGATACGGGGTGTCGGTGAGTCTATCAGTATCGCGTTATGCAAAGCCTTAAGATTGAGTGTCGTTGAACAAGTAGTAGTCTTGAAGATTTTGATGAGTTTATTCGAACAACTTAGAATTGACGTACACGGAACGTGCACGGGATTGAGATTGCGCAAGTATGAAATATGGGAATGATAGAGTAGGCAAATCAAATCGAGGAAAAGTTAAGGTATAGCGAAAGAATGACTTAATTGAGGATATTATTGAGAATCATATACGAAAGTTAGCACGACAGGTAGATAGCATGCATGAAAGGTTTGATTTTGAAGTTACGCGAATGACTCTAAGGATTGGAATGGATGTTGCTCGATGATTTGAGTTAGCAAGAAATGACGTGATTCGAAGAAAAATGTTGGTCGATGACTTAAGATAGACGGACGAACAATACATGAATTTGGGATTGAGGAATTTGATGTTGTAAATGATTCGAGGGATAATGATCGAACTTGAATTTGAATGTTGAGGGGATTATCCGGTCGAACGATAGTATCAATCGCACGAATCGAAATTAGTTGCAAAGGAAGATCGTCAGGTTACGCATATCCTCGATGGTATTGAGGCGTATCAAAGATCGATATGCGATAACTCGAGAGTACTCTGACCCGGCGAATGACGATCGTGCAAGTGTTATTGTTCGGCTGGATGCTATACTTAGGATTTTGATTGAGATGAATGTTGGATGAAAAACTGAAGTGTCTTGATGGTTACGCGGATAACCACATCGTCGACATTCTTGTCTTGCGCGAGCGTAACTCTAGCCTCACACATACGTCGGGTCGAATTTGGGGCGATCGTTCCGCGTGAGCGTTGACATGTTGACTCATGTCGTGGGAATGATCGAACTCGGAAAATTAGGACGCAACAACTTTGATTGTCTCGACGTGTTGGTTTTATGCGAAGGAAAATTCGAGGATGTTTGGACTAGCGATTGATGATTGAGTAAACTTGAGGATTGAATAGATCCAATCTACGTATCGAGAATGAATTAGTCTAGACACAAAACAAGAGTTACGTCCCGATGAGGATGACTATCCCGCGGAAGCGTGCATGGTGATTCATGCCCACCGTGGATAATCTGAATCGCGTGAGATCGGGGCGCAACTTATTGTTAAGCTGGATGACCTTATGATCGAATACGTAGATTGTGAGGAACGACTTAGGAAATATGAAATGTGAATTATGGTTTAGAAATGAATCGTGTCGTAGCGAGTTTGACTTGAGAAGGATTGATAGGTGGATTATGTCGAACGTGTTCGAAAAGATAGACTATACGAAATGGCTTGTTGGTCGAGCGATATTGACGTGTCGAAGATTTGGTTGAGTGAACTTACGATAGGATGGCTTTGCTGGATGACTTAGACCCCATGTGACGAACTATGATTCCAATACTGACGAATGACTTTAGCCTAAAGACATAGCCTAGCGGTTAGGCAAACGTCCCGGTGCGGGGCAATAGAAATTGTGGAGGCACCAGTCACGAGGCTCGGTTGACATGCACGTATATCAGGGACGCCCGAATATGTGCACGATCCGACTCGAGTGGTGTTGATGGAATTTGTTATCACAAGGCTTGGCTGAAATGCATGTATTTTGGGGACGCCTGGAATATGTACACGATCCAACTAAGTGATATGTTGAATTCAAGTGAGATTTGAGGAAATGGAAAGTGTCGAAGATTTTGAGATCGTAATTTTTGAAGAAAAGATTGTAGATAGTACGAGCGTGGCTCGGATTGAGGAAACGCATAAGAGAAATGTGTACGAGAAATATAGGATGTTGAGTCGAGTTATAAGTCGATAAGTGTACTCAGTTAGTTTTGAGGACAAACTTTTTTTGAGTGGTGTATGATGCAGTCACCGTCTCGCTCAGTCAATCGGAGGAATCGAAACGCCGACGGCGTTCGAACTTAGCCTTGCAACGGCTACTCGGAGACATCGCTCGGTCGAGGCGACCGCTCACTCAGGTGGGGTAGTTTCGGTGAACATGCCTCATCTTAGCCTTCACATAATAAATCGCTTGTTTTCAACTCACACAAGTAGGCTTGATAATAAAAGAGAAGAATCGACATAGCTAAAGGAAATAATCCTGACAGGTCGAATTGAGCTAGAACATGGAAAGGTCCAATGGTCGGCTTAGAGTTGGTGCACAACGTGCTTTGAAAATGACACTTGGTCCTTCATCCCGTGGCTTGGGAGAAGGAAAAGTTGGTCTTTGCCACAAGCTATAAGTTAGCCAAATTCATAGGCGTCGCCCGCACAAATGTTGTATAAAGCATGCACGATCTCATCGCCCAAGGCGTGGCATATCCTCTGCTCGCACGACGGGTTAAGTTGTATTGCACGACTTGTGGCATAAGTCTAGGCACCTCAAATAACTTGGTTGTTCAAAGTCGAACGCATCACGGCACGTTCCCACGACTCACGGCATGATGCAGCCTTTGCTCGTCAAGTTGTTGCAAAGTAAGTTAGGCAAGATATGTTAAGCTATCAGGAGTAGTGGCAAGAACGGTCCTATGAGTTCTACGACTGTGTATAACCATATAGTCTCACGATCGTAAGGCCTGTCATATAGAGTATGACTTGGGCGGTGGTGTCACATAGAGTTTTAAGTTGGTTTAAGACACGATGTCACAGACTTAGTGTTTTAAGGCACGGGCCACGATTGATTTATTGAGTTTGGAAAGTGCTTCAAATAGTTGTTCTTGAGTTGAGTGAAATGATAGGGCAAGAAAGAAGAATGCTCGCGACTGGGTCGTCGAGGCAAGAAAGAAGAATGCTCGCGACTACGGGTCGTCGAGGCGGTCTCAGATTTGAGAAGTATTGAACTTGGCCCTGAAAGAGATGGTAACACTAGAGATAGAATGACTGTGTGAGACGTCAGTTTGGGTCGAGTCTTGCATGGTCATGGATAACTTGTCGACAAGGTAGAGTTTTCTCGAACGGTGATCCAAGCAGACGGGGACCGGTTCTTGAGAAGCAGTATTAGCCGTGCTGGATGACCGCACAGGTTAGCGCAGAGTCTTGCAGCGGAGCTCGCTACTCGTGCTAGCAAGGGCGGCCGCCTAACAAGCTAAAGGAGTCCAAGATGGCTCTGGGAGTCAGTGACCAATTCATATAGATGAGTCGGCATGGCGGTAAACCGCATGTGTGCCTTTGGATTGAGTTGAGTTGAATGTGTGTGTACGGTTAGAACAAAATGTTGGGCCTAAGATTTGGTTACAACGTAGACGACGTGCTTCGACACGAGATGTGGCGTCAAGTCTTAAGTTGTTGTCAGCATATAAGTTGCATAAGTTGGATTTGAGTCATCTTAAGTTTAAGTCAGAAAACGCCGCAAGGAAAAGTCGGTCGAGTGACACTTAGCCACAAGTCTTGATTTAGGTCAGTTGGGGATCAAACTAGTAAGGGCCACGAGGCGGCGATATGGCTAAGTCACACTGAGTTGCGAGGCACGACACAAAGGATTTGTACCACGGTCACATGGAAAAGGAGTCTCACCAAGTAGTTGCATCTTTGATTACGGACCGAAAGGCAAGCACGACTTGATAGGTTAACATTGATGCAAGCACGGGATGGTCTTGAGACACAAAATAGGCCAAGGTGTCTGTCCTAAAACTGATCCTAAGGCAAGAGTAGAAAGACAATCATAAAGGAACTATGTTGCACAAAGAAATCAAATTTATTGGTTTTGTATGGGTGGGCGAGGAGCTCATTCCACCAGTACAGTTGAGTACTGACACCCACATAGTTTTCATGTGCAGGCACAGGTAAAAGATCGTGGCACGGAGCTCGCTTGGATGCGTCGAGGCACGGAGTTCCTTGGCGATTCGAAGCGTGCGTCCGCATAGATTCAAGACTTATACGGGACATAATGTATGAACGTCGCCTTCCGAAGCATCCGCTGGCTCAAGACATGTATTGAGAGATGAAAGAAAGCTGAGTGACTTGTAATGTGAGATGAGTGAGCTTGAGTGAGCTTGAGAGACTTGTAATCTTGGCCTTGTGTCCCATTGTAACCTTTGTCTCAATATCAATAAAAGAGTGTTTTGCAATGACTTGTGTTTTGATTCAAATTCTGCTGCTATTAGTCAATGTCTCTGCATGGGACTTCTGTGCGACGACCCCTTTTCAGTCGCTGAAATCGACCGTTATTGAACCCGCCTTACACGAGCGCAATATAGGCTCGTGCGGCATCGTGCCTTAGCGAGGACGATCGCTCCTACGGGAGCGGGGCGTGACAATTCATATGGTCTCTAAAGTCGTCAAGTTATATGTCTATGGATCCGGTTTGATGATATACATATATATATTTGCGAAAGTTGACTTTTATTGCTCTTTTGATCTGACGAATTGAGTTACTAGACATAGTCGTTTTTCGCACACCACCTCCAGGCAAGATACCTTGTCACTATTTACTATCATTTTATCATGTTATTTTTTTCTACTTGTTTCTATCAAACTGTGCATCCAAGTCATACTTGGGTGCGAGTGACTGAGTTATTCATTTTTATTGCTTTTATTTATTTTATGCGTGATGACTTAGTGTTAGAGGACTACACCATTGATGTGAGGTAATGGTATATCTTCTATGGCCTTGCCACTTGAGTTTTCAAGAGATATAAGTTACATGTAGGATACGAACTCGCGTAGTCGGCTGGCCACTGATACGTATGAGGCATGCGACTGATAGGATATAACTGCTAATAGAAATTGCATGATTAGTAGAGTTGGCAATTATTGGAGGTTTAAGTGTGCCATGGAGATGCCACAGATAGGCATGGGGTGGGGACACCAGTTCCTTAACGTATGGGCCGCGTAGATACTTATCCATTGTAACCTGTGAGCTCCGCCAGAGACATGGGTAAGATTACCCCTACTGTTACTGATGCCCACTAACGTTCACAGTAGCGTTATTTAAGATCGTTGAGCACCTCAAGAGGGGAGTGAATAGAGTGTGTGCATTGTAGTAAAAATAATCACCTCTTAAAAATTAAGCAATTATACAACTATGGCAAATAAGAGACAATAAATAAAATACAGTAAAGTAAGAGATAAGAGAATCAAATTCAGTGACACAACGATGTATACTGGTTTCCCTTTGAGAGGACTACACCAGTCTCGAGTATTTTTGTTTGATGTTAATCCACTATGGCACAAACTAATTGAGAGCTTGTAGTCTCTTTCAACATCGTGCTTGGTGATGAGCGCACGACCGACTCCACAAACTTGATTTAGAAAACTGGAACATTTTCTGAATTACAATCTCTGATACAACTCTTCTGAACCAAAACGCTAGATTAAAACAGAACTGCACTGGCTTTGGCTAAAAGTGGTATTAGGCTAGATTTGAAAAGCTTTTGCTCGACAAAACACTTTAGAAAGATAGACAAGAGAGAGTGAATGAGTGATTAGAAATAGTGAAAATTTTCCTCTATTTATATTATTTTTGCTGACCGAGTTCGGACAGAGTTCGGATGCACGAATCTCGCATTCGAACGTTGTATGTAGATATGGTGGGAGACCAAAACAAAAATTAAAACTGACCTGGCCGAACTCTGGCCGAACTCAGGCTGAGTTCTGTTCGAGTTCTGCCTAGGTTAGGTCAGAACTTTTGGACCAAATCTGTTGGGTTTTGGCTTTTTGGATGTGGATGGGTAGGCTTATTTTAGTTTGTGGACTTGAGAAAACGTAAGCCAATATTATTTCTGATCAACCTCACATATTTCTTCCTAGACTCAATAAAAGTAAAAATACAAAATAAATATGAAAACCAATATCCTTTGATGACACCTTTCTTCTTGTATTTGAGCAGACTTGAAGACGCCTTTTTTTCCTTGATGGCAGTTGTCCATAATAAACAGATATGGAAATCTGAATACCTTTCAAGAGCTTTACCCCGAACCCCGACGGGGGGCACTACCCCCTCGACCCCTGTCCGCTGACTTGGCTGCGGAACCCCCGATGCGAGGCCTCGGAAAGGTCGCTAGGCGGTTCAGAAAAATATTTTTGTATAACACCGTCTTTGGCCCATCAATAATTATTTATTGCATATGTCCTGGTTTTATCATGTTTACTGCTTGTCTGCAAATACATGTTAGACAAACAAAATAATATGATGTAGTATGATACATGCATATCAATATGATATAGTGAACATTAGGACAATGCTAAGATTAAGTAGCAACATGATAATGATTACATGAATATTAGTGACGTCATTATGTTAAACTTAATCAATTAGCCATATTCAAAAATATGATACAATCATTGGACTAGCAATCTCCCCCTTTTGATTATGGCAAATCGGTTAAGTTTAAGATATAACGATAGATGCATGTATTAAACACATATTACTAGAATATTGTGTGATGACTTAAACTTATTTCTCCCCCATTGACATGATCAAAAATAATCTCCCCCGTAATAAGAGATAAATTGAACTAAAGCATAAGTAAATATATCATAGAAGGAGGAAGGCAAAAGTAATCATGATCAATGGTTATGGTAGGAATATGAAAGAAGCCTTTCAAAACACAATCTGATAAAGTGTAAATATAGTTTTGAAAGAGACTAATAAAGGATTTTAATAAAAAGTAGATATCAATGAAGTAGAAATCAATCATTGGTCATAAATACTCTATGAGGATTAAAAATTCATAGATCTAGTATATACCAATATAAAAATCAAAAAATGTAATAAGACTTTTAACAATAATTATAAAAAATATTATTCATAATTTGTCCATACAAATTAGTGAATCACTTCCATAAAGAGTACAATCATTGAAAAGAAATCAAAATAAATATACTATAATCTATCTACTTACTCAAGTTCATGCATTTGAACTCAATTACCTTAGCACAATATATGAATATCTATTAGCTATAACATGAAGGTATTGGAGACAAAATACTTGAGAAGGAGAAATTCTGTCGACTTGATTGCTCCCCCGCAAAGTACGACCAGTCTAAATATAGACAATCATGAACTTTGAGATAAATCTCAATAAGAAAAAACAAAAATAATAATAACTCAATAATTATCAAGATAAGAAAATCAAGATATAAAAAAAATTATAACTTGTGAGCCCATGAAAATGAGAGAACCAAGAAAAAAAATCATATATTCTCTCATAAATCCAATACAAATCCAAATATCATGAATAATTCAACAAGATATTTAAATAAAAGAACATATGTCCATGATGAACTAGGTATACCACATATTAAGGGTATAAATGAATTAAAACAATTACTTTGCTTCCCCTTAAAATATGCGTATCTAGCTCAAAAATATATATACATAAAATAGATAAAATAATCACATAATCTAAGAGATATCTGCGATATGCATCTTTCTTCCCTTTGATTAATGCATATAAAGTTCCAAACTTAAAATAAAATATCATCTTTAGGCAAGTAAAATAAATGTCCAATAAATAAACACTTAAAGATGAACAATCAAAATATATCTCCAACTATAAAATATATATATAAGAAAAATGATTTCAAGTCACTAAAGGATTTTTTGAAACTGTCTTAGTAATAGCATTCGAGTAACGGACAGATCAAAATATCGGAGAAAAATCAAAAGACTTTTGAAATACAGAATTTATTATGAAAAGTTGTCTTAATAAATGTTCGAATGCGTCCGTTTAACAGCTTTAATAAAAGACTCCATAAATCATAAATAGCCCATTTTGAACAAATAAAATAGGACTCGATAAATGCCCAAATAAATAATATTCTAGATATATGGCATGTCAGGGAAATAACTGATTTAAAACAATTAACTGCTCCCCCTTTACATGGGTATATCCAAAATAGTATTGACAGATTTAAATTTTAGAAAAATATTTTCAGAAAAACTAATTCATAAAAATATTAGGTCTACTTATCAAAGTTTATTTCTTCCTTTTTAAAACCTTAGCACGGTGTCCATCTGACAATCGAGGCTTAAAGAAAGGAAACGCTTTGAGAGAGAGAAATTCAATATGCCTGACTTCTCCTTAGCAAAGAATTACTGCTATAGGCAGTTATTAACTTGAATAAGAAGAGAATAATAAAGCTTGATAAAATATTACACAAACGCTAAAGAACATATCAGAAGAACATAATATTCAATGAGTAGTCACAAGATCAAATCAAGTCTTAATATAGAATAGTGTGGTAGAAAATTGAACATATCAAAAGATGACAAACATTCACCTATGGAAGATCAATGTATGTTAACTTTTGTGAAAATATTATCATTAAATAATATTGTCCATCAAAATGAAAGTCTGAATCCAAAGACGAAATTCATAGGCTTAGAATTGAGATCAATCCAAAAATTATTTTATAGAATACAAAAATGAGTGTATCCACTGAAATCGAAAGATCTCAAACAACAACAAAAATCAAATCATTTGTAGCTATAAGCATAAGATGTATCCATTACATGTATCCTTTTATGTGCTACGAAATCATTGGATAACAATAAAATACAATTTATTTATATATCAAAATGTAGGGCCTAGATACGCTGATGTATTCTGGAACCTGGGGGCTGGGTTCAGTGCCTTGGATCCAGAACTAGATAATAGTTGCAAGTAGACCTTAGTAAATCTTAAGTCTATAAAGTATTGACCACTTTGGGTTAGTTGTAGGGGCCGGTTACTAGCTAGTAGTAGTCCGAAGACTAGTACACCGTGTCGCTTCAGGCTATTTACACCTGTATGAGAGAAGGACCCTTTCAATTTGTACCCAAAATAATCTCTACTTTTAAGAACTTAGATTTAAAGAAAAAATTATGCAGTATCATCAAACATCATCGAAATCCAAAATTCCTAAATATAAGAGAAGAAAATACCCAAAGAATGAGCAAAGAATGATCATCAAGATTGCTAATAATATTTAAAAAGCTTTCATAGTGCACTATAGAGATAAAAATATAATATAAATGTGCACTAATAAAGGAGGTAAAAACTAGATAAATTAAAATGATCTTGTGCTTCTTAAAAGAACACCCACAAATAATCATGAGCAAGACATTAATAAATATTTCTTCTCAAAATCTCAACTTAAAGATATAAAACAAATAAATATCGAAAGTTAGGAGACTACTAATATATGTATATATAAAATGGCATACATGACATAATTCAAATATTATAGATTAAATAAGAGTCATGTATCCAAAATGCCAACAAAAAAAACCAAGAAAAACATCATTAAGAGAGGTTTTTTGGAAGAAGCTAATTGATTCAAAGAGAAGAACACAAATTTGTCAAATAATCAATAGCTAAAGTAGGAGGTAAGCACAAGTTTAAAGATAACAAGTATAACTAAATACCTTTCAAAATAATATAGAACTTGGTCTGAACTCATATGCCCCCATAAATATATTTATACAAAAAATATATATTAATATAAGAAAATATGAAACCTCCTCCACCTTCTCCCGCAATAGCCCTAGTACTCACAGATGAAGAGTTGGGAGACAACGTGTGTGCCGATACTGAGGCGCACTTTTAGCTGATGTAATCCCTCGGAATAAAATTTTGCATTTTGTTAATAGGAAGTTGTCTTTGAATTACTCGTGTGCGCATTAGAACACTAGGTATTTCTTAGACAACGCTCTATATATGTTACAAACACAAGTAACAACCGCCAGTCTCGCAAGCCGAGTTGTCTCTCCTTGGGTGCCTACTTCTTGGTTCCAGCAAGGAAGAAGAAGGAGGAACCCATCATCTTCGGTCGATTGGAGCAACCTCAACGGCTGGCTCCGGCAGAACCAGAATCCGATAACGGCAAGATGCAACTCTACCGTTACACTACTCAAGCCAAACACCTTATCCAGAAGATGGGCTACGACTTGAACAGCAACAGAGGGCTAAACTATGGCAAAGGCCGACGCCTTCCCTTATGACTTCGTGCTCCAAAGAAAAAGTCCCAAAATGACTACCAACGCACTCGCCGGGGGTTGGGTTACGTTACTCCCATAACAACTTTGGAGAGCTCAGAGCCGGAGGTCTTGATGTATTCATACTCCTCAGACTCCTCAATATGGGACTCTGATACCAGTATCGGCCAAGCGTTCATGAAGATATTATCCGTCAATATGGTCTCTGTAGATCCCCCAGTCGAGGATGAAGACCAAATACTTGAATTCTTTGAAGATGAACCCTGGACTCAACGCTTGGGATCCTAATGGGAATGGCACTTCGAACAGCGCGGACCTCCTACTGAAGATGAAGTCGTCCAAGTCGAACTAGGAGATGAGGCTTCCCCAAAACCCATCTTCATCAGCGAAAGCTTAACGGAAGAAGACAAGGAATCTCTGATACAACTTATCCGAGAATACATCGATGTCTTTGCTTGGAGCTATAAGGACATGCCAGGTTTAGACCCGCAAGTCACCATGCACCGTCTCAACATCTTACCCGATGCTAAGCCGGTCAAACAGCAACAGCATCGTTTTTGCCCCAACGTCATGGATGTTATTGAGAAAAACTCATAGAGAGTGGCTTCATTCGCGAAGAGCAACACCCAGATTGGGTGGCCAACATCGTCCCAGTCACTAAGAAGAATGAAAAAATTTGGGTCTGTATAGACTTCAGGGATCTCAACTCGGCCTGTCCAAAAGACTAGTTTTCCCTCCCGATCATCGACGTGATGATTGACAACACGTGTGGCTTCGAGCGCATGTCCTTCATGGATGATTTCTCAAGCTACAACCAGATCAAAATGTTCCCCATAGACGAGAAGCATACTTTATTTCGGACTCTAAAAGGGATATACTGTTACACAGTGATGCCCTTTGGGTTGAAGAATGCGGGAGCAACATACCAGCGGACTATGAGCACCATATTCCCAAGCACCTCCAAAAGATGGTAGAATATTATGTTGATGACATTGCCATCAAGAGCAAAAAGAAATCCAGTCATTTGGATGACTTAAAGACAGTTTTCGACTTGATGCAAACACATCGACTAAAGATGAACCCAACCAAGTCTTTCCTGGGAGTCTCCAGTAGAAAGTTCCTGGCTTTATTGTCACAGCTAAGGGTATTCATATTGACCCTGAGAAGACTAAGGCGATCTTAGACATGACTCCCCCGAAGAATCTCCGTGAGCTTCGAGGCCTACAAGGACGCCTAGTATACATCAGAAGATTAATAGCAAATCTCTCTGGTCGATGTCAACCCTTCACTAAACTGATAAAGAGTGGGGTTTCTTTTGTATGGGCCGATGAATAAATGCCATTGTGCGTTCGATGACATCAAGAAGTACCTCACTAGTCCTCCAGTACTAGTAGCACCGGTCGTGGAGAGACCCTTTCTGCTATACGTCCGACTTATGGACCATTCTCTCGGTGTGTTGCTAGCCTAGAAAAGTAATGAAGGCCACGAATAGGCGATCTACTATCTCAGCAGGACCATGATTAGGGTCGAGCATCGGTATAATCATGTGGAGAAGGAGTGTCTTGCTCTGCTCTTCGCCATCCAGAAGATACGACATTACGTGGCCGGACAGACAATCTACGTCATCTCTCGAGTCAACCCCCTCAGGGTCCTCATGATCAAGCCAGGGGCCTTAAACTCGTGATTGGCCACATGGACAATACTTTTGACTCCTTATGATATGATATTTGTCCCACAAAAGGCAGTCAAAGGCCAAGCATTGGCCAACATCTTGGCGACACATCCTGTGCCAGAGACATCGAAGCTCTATGACGACATTCCCGATGAAGTCCTGGAGTCTAATTCCATCTCAGATAACTCAGTTTGGCGCATGTTCTTTGACGATGCTTCAAGAACAGGACCCAAAGGTGAGATCATCGCAGGGATCAGAGTCGTTCTCATCACTCCTGATGGCCTGGTTATCCACCGTGTATATTCTCTCAGGGAGTCATGCACCAATAATGTTGCTGAGTATAATGCTCTCATCATCGGACTCCGGCTCGCTAAACAGTTAGGGGGTTGACTGCATCGAGGCCTATGGCGACTCGAAACTAATCATTAACTAGGTTTGAGGACAATACGAGGTACGTCATGAAGATCTGGTTCCTTACCACCAGGCAGCAATCGATATCATTTCCACCTTCACAGGGTTCTTTATAGAACATGTACCTCGACTGCAAAACTTGGAGGCTGACGCACTCGCTGGTCTCACCGCTTCTCTGGCAGCTCCTCTTGGAACCCAATATACCCGTCACGGTAATAGGGCGAGAGGTAGTTTGCCCAAAGAACAATCTATATACGTGTCTAAGGTACTCAGTACAAACAGACACTAATGTTGACGTTCGGGACTGGCGATTCCCGTTTATAGACTATGCAGTCTACAAAATCCTACCTGAAGACCCGAAGGAAGCTACTTCTGTCAAGAGACGCTCTCTCCGGTTCTTCTACGACACGGCTACCAAAATATTGTATCATCGTTCATACAATCGGCTTCTTCTGTGATGTTTATCTAAGACAGAAGCACAAGAGGCACTCCGAGAGGTACACGATGGCACCTGCGAAGCCCAACAGCCTAGTCTTAAGTTATAAGACTGACTGCGTCACATGGGCTACTACTGGCCCAGTATGACGGCAGAGGCTGTTGGTTATGCAAAGAAGTATCGGGTATGTTTGTTGCATGCTGACTTCATCCACCGACCTTCGAAGTTCCTACACCCCACAGCGGCCGCCTGGCCATTTGAAGCATGGGGAATGGATATTATCGGGCCGATCAGTCCACCATCCTCTAAAGGAGACCGATTCATACTCGCCATCACCGACTACTTTTCTAAGTGGGCAGAAGTAGTACCTCTGTCCGAGGTAAAAAAAAAACTCGAATGTGTCAGCTTTGTCAAGCATCACGTCATATACCGCTTCGAAGTTCCCAAAAGGATTATCCACGATAACGGTCCTCAGTTCGTGAGCCACGCATTTCATCGGTTCTGCGATAAGAACCGAATACAAAATATGGCATCAACGGCTTACAATCCTGCAACGAATGGACTAGCCGAAGCATTCAACAAGACTATCGTCAAGCTGCTCAAGAAAGTTGTTTCCGCTAATAAGCGCGACTGGAATGAAAAGCTCGGCGAATACCTGCGGGCTTATCGTACAACTGTTCGGACACCCACTGGCAACACACCATTCTCTCGGATTTATGGTAGCGAGGCAGTGCTTCCACTGGAGATCCAGATCCCGTCTCTACGGGAAGCCATCACCATCCAGCTGACTGACGAAGACAATCAATGCCAGCAACTACAGGAGTTAGTGGCGTTGGATGAAAAACGTTTGCTAGCTCAGCAACGAAACGAGCTTTACCAAGCTCAGATTTTCGGGTTCTTCAACAAAAAAGTCCGGAAAAGAAGGCCTCGTCTTATTAGTTTGAAGACCGATGGTGATGACTCACAAGACAGCTGGGAAGTTCGAACCCAAGTGGGAAGGACCGTTTGTCATAGAGACAGTCTACTCCAATGGGGCCTACCGACTGGCCAAATCTAACGGCGACTTGCTAATGATGCTAGTCAATGTCAAGTTCCTGAAGAAATACTATATCTGAAGTTCAAATCAGCATAGGTTCCCATATCCCCCGCGGGTGTCCGTGAATTCTATTACTGAGTTCACCTCTAACTCCCCCAGTAGGAAAAATAATTCACGTCCATTTAACCTCTGAGTTGTCTTTCTACACCCTAACGAAGTTCACGTCTACCACGTATATATTACCTCTGAGTAGTCGTCTCTTCCATGATAACCTTGTGTTGTCATAACTATCTAGAAAACCTTTCACGTCTATACTACCTCTGAATTGTTATTCTATACCCTAACGAAGGTTGTGCCTACCATGTCCATATTACCTCTGAGTAGACATTACTTTCATGACAATCCCTCGTGATTGTCATAACTATCTATAGAACCTTTTACGTCCATATTACCTCTGAGTTGTTCTATACACACGTAGAGTCTATTATTGCCATGTCCACATAACATCTGAGTAAGGAAAATTCTACCACCAAAAATCCCGTATTTACCATGTCCATATAACCTCTGAGTAAACACATTATCCCCAGTGGAATTATCTTCATCCCCTCACGTTATATTACCTCTGAGGGAATTCTCCCTCTTGTACAAAAGAAAAAAGCTCACAGCAAAAAGACAAGCAAAACTAAAATTTTCATTTATAGAATGGAAAGGTTTTTCTTTCTTTGGCTACAAAAAGAGTCTCTCAAAAAGCAAGAGACAGAAAGACAAAATGGAGGTCAAAACTATGAAGGCCGATGCAAAAGTTCTTCTAGTCGACCCTTCAAAAGAGCAATTTGGGGGCCAACCAGTGTTTGGGCTCGACGCTCGGCCTCCTGACTTCAAGTGGCTTCATCTTCAACATGGGACATGTTTTGGCACACAAGAGCCAGTTCCGCTTGGCGCACGCCAATACTTTCCTTCTCCTGGGTTAGGGTCTCGGAGCTTTGCCGAAGGACCACCTGCTGGTCCTTGGACTTATCCAACTCGCTCTCTGCATGGGCCAAAGTCTCTTCTAGCTTCTGGATCTGCTCCCGGAGGGCCTTGTACTGTTCCTCCGAGGCTGCGTGACGGCAGACCTGAGCCTCTTCGGCGTCAGTCACTTCTTCAATTTCGGCCTCGACCTCGGCAAGTCTGTCAGTCAAGGCTCGACATTTATGTTCATACTGGAAAACTTTAGTAGCCATTTTCTCTAGCTCCACAGCAGCCAGGGTCAAAAGACCGCACTCAAGGTTTTGAAGCTCTAAGACAGTAGCTTCCAATTTTGCCAGCAGATTATCTATCGTATTCGCATTCGCCTTGCATTCTGGATAGTTGCTCAAGGCCATCAAATGGGCACTCACTATAGACCGGGCCCGTCTAAGCGATTGGTTGTCCCGCAAGACACCTTCTATGCTGTACATCAAAGCTTGATGAATGGTGCCTAGAATGAGTTTGGTATAGTACGCGTTGTCAGCCAAACTCATCGTGGTCACCGAAGACGCCGCAATAGAGGATCCCAAGGCAACAACGGTAGTCAACACACGTCTAGGTATTAAAGTCGGAGCAGGTGGTACCGTGACCGTAGCAGAGGTCATCGACAGTGCAAAGAAAGTATGAGCCAACACTGTCTGATGTACTGCTGGCTCTTCAGCATGCTCCCTCGCTAGCCCTTCCACCATTTTTGCAATCGAAGTTGTATGAACTGGAGCCTGAACAATCTCAGCGGCCGACTTTTCGACAGTCGCTGTAGCCGACTCCTCAGTGGTCTTCTCAACCGATGCTTCAGCGGCCGGTTCATCGATGGTCTTCTCGACCGAGCCTACAACAGGTGGCTCGAGGACAACCTCTTTAGGCGGTCCTGGAATGACTACCTTGGAGGGTTCTTCAACTGGCTCCTCAGTAGTCTTCTCGACCGATTCTTCCCTGGTCTCCATAGTAGGGCTCCTAAGGGTTTCATCTACGGATTCATCAACAACACCGTCGACAACCATTCTAGTGACCACCTCGGTTGGAACCTCGGCAGTTGGCTCGTCCGTGGCCGCATCAGCTCGGCCGACTAACTCATCGGCAATATCCACCACTGAATCCCTGGTATTCTCTCAACCACCACCCGGGGTTGATGTACGATGTATGCCAGGGCTAATTCCTCAAGCACCGTGTTCGTCTCGCCTCCCTGAAGAGGAGACTCTCGGGAGAAACCAGCGGCAAGGCCTTCAGCACCCTCGACCGAACAGCCCATCTGAAATCCAGGCTCCCGAACTGCACCTTCAGGAAATGCAAGTCTGACCCCAGGGATCACTACAGATCCACCAATGGGAGCCGCTTCTTGATGAGAAGCCATGAACTTTGAAAAGTCGCGAGTCTCTTAACCAAACAAAACAGGCAAGGGAACCTCTTCTGATAGAACGGACTCGACCATCGCGGCCGACGGATCCTCCTCGGGAAATTCCTTAAGCGTTTCCGACCACCCCGGCGTCTTCTTTGCCTACACCAGTAGAACAGGGATGAGTAAAAAGCTACGGTTAAAAAATTTGAATCAAAAGGAATCTAAAATATACCTGTGAAGTCGATGCAATAGGCGATGCGCTAGGCCGCAAAGAAGCACGACTCCTGGATGCCACCCTTTTGACCTTCTTGCTAGGAGGAGGGTTTGCCGCCGGAGGACCTTGACGTTTCGATCGAGAATTCAGGGGTACTGCATCCTCTCTTCGCTCCTGGGATTCACTGGAATCATCCGAAGACCCATCTCCTGCAACTTTGAAGTCTTAAGACTGTCGCTAGGGCCTCTCAAACTTCGTACCAACAATGAAACTCTGCTCTCGGTCATATCTCGATGAGAAGTTATTCACCGAACAATGGAACTTTACAGCAGAATACAAGATACGGGGCACCCTAAGCATCTCAGGGAGTGTGAATGCTGCCCCAGTAGATCTAGAATTATAATAACCCCAAGCGCGGGCGCCATCCAGCAAGCTGCCTTCATAGCCAAGATACGGACTTGGGTTGTTCATTCTAGTCTGGTTGTAGCCAAACTGTCGCACAAAGCGGCTCGGCAGAAAGGGCTCCAGGTATACCTTGTTCTGACTTCGGTACACCAAGTGCGAAGGATGAATGGGTAACAACTAGCGAAAAGCACCGGCAGTCAACTTGCCCCTTTCTCAAGCCCGGTCAACCAACTCATCACCTCCCTGATGGCCACCATAGAAAGGTGAAACCATGCTAAAACTATAATCATCCAAGCGGTGTAATGCCCGTCAACAGGCAGGGACGCCGTCATGAACCCACTTTGCCTTATGGTAGTTGTGCAAGAGCACGTCCCCCTCCCCATGACCGTCTATGGTGGCAAAAATAGTTAAACCAGTATGATGCTACAGTGCCAACCAGGCCATCAAATAATGGTAGGGCAGCTCCGCTCAAGGAAACTCACTGACACCCGCGATACTCTATTATTTTTTCTGAGAGCTCTTGTAGCCCTCGAAAAGTATTGTATACCATGGCATGAAGCAAAGCGAGAGAATGCCCGAAGGCCAACCTCACAGCCGGCATGATAAGCTCCCTACTAAGCCATCCTACGGAGCCTGAGCCTCCAGGAACCACAACCTTCCTCATTCACATCATCAGAAAGGCAACTAACATCGCTTTCTGACTCACCGTAGTCAAATTTTGGTAAAACCAGCTACGGACTATGGAGTTGGGCTTTCCCTCTGCATCCAGCAGGGAAGCTGACACCTTTGCCTTCGTCGCAGTACCCTCCACCTCGGCCGTGGTATACGCCATGTGAGTGGTGGCTCCAACGACTCCTCGGTAAAGAAGTACTTTCTCTACGCATTAAAGTGAGGCTGACCCTTTGCGGAGTCTTGGCGCACACACACTTGATGATGGCAAAACATTTCTTTGTACACAGCCATCATCTCGAGGTGCTTGCCTTCCAGCCCCATGAGCTCATCTGGGCTAGGGCAGTAATCCTCATACGGGTGCTCACCCCAAAGAAGGTTCAAAATGGCGAACATCTCATGGAGGGCCAATCCTATCTCTCCACACGGTATGAAGAAAGTCCCGTTGTGGTGATTGTACAACTCCAGCAAAACCAAGAACAGAGACTGGTTGATGGTGATTCCATGCTCAGTCATCTTTATAGCATGAAGTAAGCCAGTACCACTCAGGTCCTCCTTAAAAGTACTCAATACCCACCGGGTCAAGTCACCCCACTTTTTGTCGGAGTGAACCCAGCCCTCGACCTGGTAGGCGTCCATCGGATACGTACAGCCGGCCGCCAGAAGCCTATTGGCAAAAATAGAAGCGTCAAATGGATGCACATCCGCAGAAAGATCGCTGAACCTATGACCCGGGAGTAGCACCCGCAAGGTATACGATGCACCACCCCGAACGTGTGTAAAAGTATCCCTCCCTTTGGAACTCTTGTCTACCTTAAAGCAGCTCGAGATGAGACCCCCCTGACTAGGGGTCAAATTCTACTCCATACACCATCTTTCGACAAAACAGGAAAAGACGGATAACGACACGTGTCGTTCGGTCGCCGAAACATATAAGGGAAGGCCATTGTTCTCAAAATACCTAGCTTTCTTGAGAACAAGGAGGTCCGTCTCCTTCAGAGCCGACTGATCGCCAAAAAGAACTGAGACTTTAGCATCCCCATGTCAGCATTAAGAGAGGGTGCAGCCTACCTTGATCCAGCATATGACAAAAGTAACCCAGACGCTGCTCCTGTATCTAATCCAGTCGCCTTTAGGGTTGATCTTCGACGATCAACCTCCTAGCTGTTTCGACGAGCTCCTGGTCGACGTTTGTCCCTAGCGGATAGACGGAGAAGTCGTAGAGAACCTCATTGAAGAGGGAAGTGGTCACATAAACTACACAAAATGAGAACATAAGTATGAGATATGTTCAAGTGAAATGAACAATCCGGGCAGATAATACTAAGTAACATTGTGTTTTAGCAAGATAGCATCTGCGCAGGTACGGCTTTGTAATATTGTGCGTCATCAAGGAAACATCAGCGCATATACTACTTAAACAGAACTGTGTTTCAGCAAGCGAGCATCCGTGCCGGCACTGCATAGTAATCCTGTGCGTCAGCAAAAACTTCAGCACATCTTGCGGTCGTTACTTTGTTAAAGTACACTACCAAAATATGTCATATTAGTGACGCCAGATGACGTCGCCAAACATCAAAAATACGTCGCTAAAATAAATCGACGACGAAACTAGCGACGTTTTAACAATGTCGCGTAAAACATAGTCGCTAACTAGAGAAACGTCATTGTTCGTTGCTATAGCAACGTAAGCCTGCGACGCAGCACGTCGCTAGAATTTTTTCACAAGTAGCGACATTTACCGACATTGCGTTGCTAATCTACGACGTACAAATTCGTTGCTAATTGTCGCTGACATTTCAACTGTTAACGACGTAAACTGCAAAGTTTAGCGACGTATGGCGACTCCATATTTGGCAATTTGGGATTGCCATGTCACCATTTTAGCGACGTTTGGCGACATCCAGTGACATTACAATACTTGCATAGCGATGTATTGATAGGAACTTAGTGACAATGATAGCGACGTTGTCTGACTAAAGTTGCTGACCTATAATATTGCCCACATCAGCATTTTTACGACGTTCTGCGTCGTTCAGCGACGTTCTGATTCTCAGGTTTGCGACATTTTGGTACACCTTAGCGACGTATGCTTGCATCGTAAAGCGTCACTGAGCGTCGCTAAACGTCGCTAACTCCAAAAAAATGTAAAAAAAATAGAATGCTATATTCTTTTTATATAAATGACAGTTATATTATAAAGCATTGTACCTGTATTTAGAGCGACAGTTTACAAATAATAGACCCGGAGCAATCCTACGTAGAATTCTCTGGGTTGGCCAACCCCTTCGGTGGAACACTCAACACCGATAAACAAATATAAAGGCAAATGATAAAAATGTACTACCAATAATCAATTAAATAGAATCTAACTATCAAAAAGACAGGAAATAGTCGGGTGGATACAAATCCACTACCAAACGGCTATAAAAGTGTGTCCGATAATATTCAACATAACATAACACAAATTATAAGTAAGTGTATAAAATAAATACATAAAGACCCAACAATGGGTCACCAACACAACAAATAAATAAGTCCAATAAAGGACTACTACGTCTAGTCAGGATGAGGAGGAGTAGGTAGTCCCGGTATCTGGGACATCATGAACTTATACTGCGTCGGGGTCAGCATCACCGGTGATGACTCATCAGTAGAAGGAAGAGGAGGCAGTGGAACTGCTACAGTCGGTGTGGATGCCGACGCACGACCAGAAAGTGTCTGCTCCATGGCTAGCAGTCTAGAATTGGTGGAATCCATAACAGCTGCATGAACGGCAAGATCCGCCCTCTCCTGCACTGCCTGAATGGCACAATCCATCCTCTCGCCCATCTCTCTAATGGTGTGCTCGAGCATATCAAATCATGCGGTGAGGTCCGCATCGTCCGTCTGATGCTCCGCAATCCTCCGTAATAGCTCGTCACGCAGCTCAGTAAGCTGACGACGGAGTTTCTCCACTCGGACCGACTCCTGTGAGGTCTGTGGGTAATACACACTGGCAGAGGGGGCCCTGGATGACTGTGTCGCCACAAGGGCACCGTAGGATCTCGTACAGTAGTACGTACCCCTCTAAAGACCACCAATGGCGGTCATCCAGAGCTCGTCCAACGTCTGATCAGGAGGGGGCTGCGAGGAAGTACCAGTCCCTCCCTTCATAGATGTACTAGCCATCTCATGCTCTAGCCTACGATACTCCTCCTAGAGAAGGCCCCCTCTCTGACCCCCCTCTACTTCCCTGCTTCTCATTCGACTCTTTCAGCATCCTATTCCGCCTCATAGAATATCTTTCTCAACCTCAGCCTAGAGAAGTGTGGAAATATTAATATTAACTAAGGTTCACAGTATTGGTATCGGTATCGAAATCGATATCGGTATCATTTACGGTTGATATCATGAATCTCATGGCTTCCGCTAGCAGAGCAAAATGTAAAGCCAAACGTGAAGCAGAGCTTCATATTCTAAATATCACAAGTAAAAAGTTTTCAATTGGTGGTAGTCCAATCGAAAACTTTTTACTTCTGATGTTTTGAATATGAAGCTCTGCTTCACGTTTGATTTTACATTTTGCTCTGCTAGAGAAAGCCATGAGATTCATGATCTCAACCGTAAATGATACCGATAGTGATTCTGATACCGATACTGATACTGTGAACCTTGGTTAATATTAATATTTTCACACTTCTCTAGGATGAGGTTGAGGTAGATATCATATATGATGCGGAATAGTCGACTGAATGACCCGAATGAGAAGAAAAGAAGTAGGGAGGCTCACTCTATACACTCTAGGATACTCACTCTATACACTCTAGGATACTACGATATACTACTAGTATACTCACTCTATACACTCTTACTTATGCAAGCCTTTTGAGGCAATCATCGTTATACTAGATTTCTGAAAAAATCTATAACTCTGATAGGCCCAAAAGCTTGGCATAAGTAAATTTAATTTCTAGAGAAGGGCTCAAAATTGTGTAACAATCATACCTACACTTCTAGGATACTCTATACACTCTAGGTACTAGGATACTTCTTACCAAGGTTCTCAGAGTAGGTAATCCCCAATATCTTAGGATACTCTATACACTCTAGGTACTAGGACACTCTATACACTCTAGAGGATACTATATAGGTACTAGGATACTCTATACACTCTAGGTACTAGGATACTCTATACACTTCTTAGGATACTCTATGCACTTCTAGAGGATACTCTATAGGTACTAGGATACTCTATACACTCTAGGTACTAGGATACTCTATACACTTCTTAGGATACTCTATACACTCTGGATGCTAGGATACTCTATACACTCTAGAGTAGGTAATCCCCAATATCTTAACCTAAATTAGGATTCACATTACCTATCCT
The DNA here is from genome assembly GCA_029216955.1 of Iris pallida. Taxonomy (NCBI): domain Eukaryota; kingdom Viridiplantae; phylum Streptophyta; class Magnoliopsida; order Asparagales; family Iridaceae; genus Iris; species Iris pallida. The sequence continues at coordinate 17,769,825 of JANAVB010011397.1, read as the reverse complement.
AGGTAAGTCCTTACCTATACATTAGAGTAGGTAATACCTTAACTATGTTACGACTAGGTAAAAAACCCAAGTCATTTTGATAACCCTCACCCTAACCCCAAATGTGAATCAAGTATTCATATCAAGATAGCAATGGTAGTGTCAACGTGTCTGTAAGCCGTGTGTGTCCACGGGTCTGTGTGTCGTGTGTGTCCACTTGTCGGTGTGTCATATTATATACTTTCGTGTCTGCGTATTAAGGTGCGTATGTCTGTGGTCTCAGTGCGTGAATGTTTGTGTCCGTGTCCGTGTTCATGTCATGGCAGATTGAGGGAGTGTGTCGGTGTCGTGTCAGTGAGTGTGTCGGTGTCATGTCAGTGAGTGTGTATGTGTCGTGTCAGTGGGAGATATGGTTAGGGTTAGGTATACCTAGACGGGGTCGGGTCAGGGTCGCCAGAGCGGAGCAGGGGACGAGGGGGGTCGGCGATGGAGGAGCGGCGACGAGGTCACTGTAGAAGCATAAAAAAGATGGAGTTTATGCGGATCATCACTCCATGCGGCCAAGCAAAACTTAGCCGCAGAAGCAATACTCCTGGAGACCCCATGCGGCCAAGTGAAACTAAGTCGCAGAAGCAGTGCTCCTGGAGACCTCATGCGGCCAAGCGAAGCTAAGCCACAGAAGCGGTGCCCCTAGAGACCTCATGCGGTTAAGACAACTCGAGCCGCAGAAGCGAGGCTCTCGAAGGCCCCATGCGGCTAAGGGGACTCGAGCCGCAGAGGGAAGGTTCTCATAGATTCCATACGGCCAAGTGAAACTAAGCCGCAGAAGCAAGGTTCTCAAAGGTTCCATGCGGCCAAGCGGAGCCGAGCTACAGAAGCAAGGCCCCTAAGGCCACTATACGGCCAAAATGAGTCAGACTCTACTTTGTGGGATTCGCTACAACAAAATCTCAACAACCCCCACCAGCTGGCAGCCCAAGATCAAGTCTTTGTGTGCTGTTATAGACACGTGGCCACGTGGTCCTTTATGCGGCCCAAAATCTGCTATTGCAGGAATCACTATAAATAGCAGGGTACCACACCCATGCTAAAGGTTGGCAATAAAAGGCTGGCAAATTTTTTCGAGAGCAAAGACTGCGTTTGATAGTTCAAGGAGTAAGGCAGAGTTGCAACACTTTTTTGAGCCTCCATCGTCACCCCCAGAATCAAAAACTAAACAATTGTACTTAGATTGTTTCCTAGGATTTCTTTCTAGGCTTTCTTTTGTACAAGCGAGTTTGCAATCAAGTTTAATTCCTCTATAATTTTTGTTCATGATATTTATTGGCAAACACGATGGAGACTCTGCTGGGGACTTCCTTCTCCTCTGTTGAGAAGTTGGTGACGCAATCCGACGCATCCAAGCTCGGCTCTACGCAGCAAATTCTTGTGGTTCATTTTGACCAACAAGCATTCGAAGAAATTCTCTCTGAAGGGAGCGCCAGCCCGTCACATAAGCGAGCCAACCCAAAGAGAACCCGCAGGACGTCGAAGCACAAAATTATTGCCCCTCGCCAGGTTCTCGAAGAAGCCCCTTCTACGGCCCAAGACGGTCATCAAAGCTCTTCTGCGGCCTTGCTTTCGACCGCAGAGAACTCCACTGTCCCCAAATCCAGCAAAGGAAAACACTACGATGCTGAGCTTTTGGGGGCACAAGAGAAAACTATACGGACAAAGAAGAGGCTGCATAAGAGAAATGGGCAGTCTGCCAATGCAGTAGCCAACTTCGGCCGCATGCAGATGGCCCATACGGCAGCCAACTCTGGCCGCAGGCAGATGGCCCATGTGGCAACCAAACCTGGCCGCAGACAGGCTGCCTCATGCGGCCCTGTCAGAAGCTCTGTATTTGACCGTCTCTCATACGGGCTCGACCCCATGCGACCCATTGAGAATGTTGGATATTCCAATCTGGACTCTTCTTACTATGCGTATTCGGGTGCTAAGTCGAAGAAGTTTTGGACAGTGCGGGCCCAACATGCCCAGTCAACTATCCAAGCTGTTGACCGTCAACGGGCACCATTAACTATTATACGGGCTCCTGATGGAAAGTTGTACAGAACCACCCGCGTCCAGTCCTCCAGGGCTAACGGATAGGGTGGGTCTCAAAAGTCTCCCTCTAACGATCGAGAGCAAGTGCTTTTACTAGTCTCAGATCAGGGAGCAAACATGATACCTACACACCCGTGTGCTCGGGATACCCGAGTCCACAAATTGGATGCAAAGGTAGATCAGTTTGCTATCGACTTGCGATAGGTGATTACTCACAAACGCAGGGAGAGAGAAGCAACCTTCTCATGTGATGAGCCCTTTTCGGGACTTTATTGCACCCAAGTCATCATCAACTGCTGCTGCGACAAGTCGGCAACACCTGAAGATCGGCAGTCCATTTTCTAACGACTGTCCAGCCAGCACCTGTCCGACAACATCTTGAGAAACATGTGCAAATTTCGGGAAACGAGGAATTTCTTTCCGTCTCCTGTAATTCAACTTAGAAGTTTCCTTCCAGCAAGGGAGGAAAGAAGACAGGCTCTTCCAGCACGGCGATCTCAGCCAGCACTGCAAGGAAAATCTTATCTGGAGGATTGTCGTCGACAACCACAGGGGGTGTTTACCTAGGCACTCGATCCAGAAAGAAGCTTCCAACACCCGGGGGTGCACCCTCGACCTCCCTGGGGGTAGATGAAGCCTGGGGTAGCAGTCCCCTCAATGTATGTGATAACCCGGTATTCCAAGAGCATACACAGGGGGTAGCGATCCACTGGAATTATGCAACAGACTTGGACGTCCCCGAGGATGACCACTTTCGCCAAGACGATGCAACTTCCTACACAGGGGGTGGCACCCCTTCTGAATCCGAGGAGGAAGACATTCTGACATTTTTCGATAATTTCTCGGTACGAGGGTACGAAACGGAGAGCACCTCTTCTACGGTCCCTGCCACGTCACCCACGTACGGACAGTCTTTATCGCTGGCAATGATCATGAAAGACCTACTGATCGACAACGTCTAGAAGTAATTGAAGCCATGCTCCTATCCTTGGTCAAGTTAGTAGACGAATCAAAGCTGCCTTGCCGACTCAACTAGCAAGGACGCCCGAACAAACAAGCTTGGGACCCGCTGTCAATGCGGACTCCAACATGATACTCCTCCTTTGGGTGACAATCCTCCAGGAACATTCGCTCCTTCAGCTGCAGACGAAGCCAGGGAAGCAAAGAGGGAAGTCCAGGAGCTTCGAGCAATGTTCAATTCCTGAGACTCCTCTAGGGACCTCAGAATACGACATCCGTATCCCATTGTCTGGAGAGATATTCCTTTTCTGCCATGGTACAAACCGTTTCATATCGATTCATATGACGGAAAGACCTCTGCCAGCCGGTACATGACAAATTTTGAGGTCACAACAGACCATTTGCCGCATAGCGACACCATCCTCACACGATTATTTATCGGAGCATTGGAGGGAATCGCGTTCGACTGGTACCGCAACCTTCCGGACAACTGCATCCATTCCTTTGACGGCTTCAAGCATATGTTTCTGGAAAGATTCTACGAAGTAGGGCATGATGTGACAATATCGTCTCTCATGGACGTCATTCAGGGAGAGAGGGAGCAAACGAGGAACTATATCGAACGCTTTCGCCAAACCGCGATGAGGTTGCCCCAAGGCAATCCCAAAAGCTCCTTGATTGAAATCTGCCAGAAGAAGTTGCTCCCCGCAATCAGCCTCTAGATGGACGAAGATCAGTTCAGAGATTGGACGACCTTCATCATATGCGCTACCAATACGGAGGCGAAGTTAAAGAAGGCTCGCCAGCTGGGATTACACATCCCAGATGGAGAGGACAAAGGCAAACGTCCTGGTACCACCTCCAGTAACAACAACAGTGGCGGCACCTCCAATAACTGGGACAATAAAGGCAAAAGGCCATGGTCGCTGGTACGACCAAGAAGCCTGAACAAAAGCAGGCAGAAGCTCAGTGGCCCAAGGTGAATTACTCATTCGAAGATGGTCATGTCAAGCCTATCTTCGACATGCTCTTGCAAGGAGATAGGATCCAACTCCCTCCACCAAGGCACGAGCCTCGAGCAACGGAGATGGAGGACCCAAAATATTGCCACTTCTACCGCTATGTCCATTATTCCACTCATGACTGCTTCCAATTAAAGTGGTACATCCAGAGTCTTATCGACTCCAAAGCTCTGTCACTAGATTTTGAAGAAGTTACCGTCGCCGTGAACATGGTATCAGTTCAGTTCGGTGACTTCCCCAACAAATACTCAAGACGGGGTAATACCTGTCCCCCGGGCAACGATGGACGTTACTAATCTTCTACCCGTCCGGGACCAGACGACTGGCTTGGTACCTCTCACCACGTCACGAGGAGAGGTCATGTGGGTGCACCAAGACTTAGTGCCCGACCTTACCCAGCCGGTGTCATCTTCAACCAGTAAAAAGAAGGGCAAGAAGGCTAGATCCTACCATACAATTTTAGCCGAAGCTGAGGAGGCGGCGGCCATTGTTACCCGGTATGGGGCACAAGTCCAGCCCTCTCTGGGTAATTCAGTCGAAGACCCTCAGCCGGCAATACTGTCTGCTACTAATGTTTCGGGGCCGTCTTAGCTTCCACCAGCGGACAGGTCCAAGCCGAAGGAAACCTGCTTTGACAGGCCGCTCCGTAAGGATGTACCTCAGGGGCTGGAGAGACCTTACAACTTTGACATATTAGCACAACTAGCTAATACACCGACAAAGTTGTCGTTATACGAGCTCCTAAGGCTCTCCAAGGATCTTCGTGTCGCATTGAGCGAAGCGCTCCAGAATGCTGACGCCTACTTAGCCTAGGTCAAACCTACAGGGGAAGACTCATCGGCAGATCTCTATGGCAGCAATTGTGCAGATGCAATGCCCAACATCGTGTTCACCCCACAGGACATGTTAATCAAGACCAACTTGCATGATCGCCCCTTGTACTACACTGGATACATAGGTGACATCAAGGTGGATCGGATGCACATCGATCCTGGCTCGTCAATAAGCATTATCCTAAAAAGTTTGCTTCAAATCCTCGACATCCCTATGTACCTGCTAGTGGCGACCAACACTGCCATTAGCAATTTTAACTCGGGAAGGAGCTATCCCCAGGAAAAGATCCGCTTGAAACGTCAGATTGGCGACCTGAAGACGGAGGTTACCTGCTACGTCATAGACGCAGATACGTCCTACAATATCCTCTTGGAGCGTCCGTGGATACATGACTATATGATCGTGCCATCCATACTCCACCAGTGCTTCAAGTATGTCAGTAAGCACGGCTTTGTGAAGACGAAATTCGTCAACATCGATCCCTTCAAAGGGGTTGAGTCTTATTACTCTTCAGAAGCTTGTCTATATGAAGAATCCAAGAAGCACATAACTGACGAACTGGAGGCCATAACAGGGTCAGAGGAACCTTTGGATATCCGTCTCCAGGCCCGTAAATCGGGCAAAGTTGCGCCCTTTATCACAATTTTGCATAAAGAGGTGCCTGGTTCCCCCGCCCCAGCTGTGCAGTTGGAACCGATGGTCATCCGACTCCCGAGGTCCAGCCAGACGCCAAAATTCGTCGTAGGGCCGATGGTGATTCGATTGCCAAAATCTAATCAAAGGCGATCGGAAGATGCGAGGCCCTCTGTGGATCCGAGGTTGGTCTGATTGCCAAGATCCAGTCAAAGGCAATCGAAAGATGCAAAATCCTCTATCGAGCCGATGGTTATCCGTCTCCCCAAGACAAGGCGGCAACCAAGTGTTGATCCGAGGCTCTCAGGCAAGCCAATGCCACATGCAAAACCCTTGGTGGTCAAGTTGCCCAAGACAGCGTCCCAACCTCCGATCATGCAGGGGGTAGCTGAAGAGGAGGCGGAACTCGCGAAGTATCTTGTTGCAAAGATGGATAGTCCCTCTCCTGATGATGTAATCCCTGTAGACAAAATTTCTTATTTCATCAATAAGAGGCTACCTTTGAACTACCCTAAAAGCAATCTGATGTATGTTGTGGAGCACGATCTAGACACTAACAAGTCTAGACTAGCAATCAAGCACAACATAAGGCTAACTCAAGCATCACACACAATTACAATATATATTTAACACACAAGGTATATATATAATACACATAGATGGCTATTGCCTATATTACAAGGCAAGGTACAAAATCACATATGCATAGAATAGGGGGTGAGTGACACATGAATGTGAACATGGCATAGGGCTTAGTGCAATCAGACAAGGGGGTTAATGTGTGTGTGGACAGTGGGTGCTTATGTTCACAGGTTCAAGCATTGTTCATTTCATTCATGCATTACATACATGCTTACATACATTCATTCATGCATGCATACATTAAGATATCCATACTTGCCTTCATATATGCATACATTGCATTCATACATGGTTATATAAAAGATACTCGTTCACCTCATACATTAATATATATACAAGTCAACATATAAAAGATACTAGTTCAACATATATACAAGTCAACATATATATATATATATATATATATATATATATATATATTATATATATATATATATATATATATATATATATATATATATACATCAATTATTGTATATTCATGTAAACATATATGTATATATAGTTATAGAGAGGGAAAAATGTGAGGGGGTTAACATGTGTGACAGTGATGTAGGAGAGTGTGTGTGTGTGTGTGGATGTGTTTCAGTCCAATGTGTGTGTGGTGTTTCAGTGACAGTGATGTGTGTGTGTATATAGGTAGATGAGAGTGATAGTGAGGGTGTGTGTTCTCAAGGTTCAACATAGGTTGACAGTGAACCATTTCCAGGTTTTGTGTGTGTGTGTTTACAGTGTTCAGAACATGGTAGGGGAGAGTTTAATGTCTGGTTTTGTATACATCAGTGAAATGATCTGAAATCTCAGGAAAATACCATGTAACCTCAGTCAGTTCATCACACATGTAAGTACAACCCTTCATTTCAGAAATGTACCAATTCTGGTATCAGCTAGACCTAGGTATCCTCATTCACACAACCAATCAAGCTCCACATTGAACCCCCACCAAAACAAATAGCCAATATATATATATATATATATATATATATATATATATATATATATATATATATATATATATATATATATATATATATATATACATGTTAACATTACAATTTAATCATCAATTAACAATTTAAATCAATATTGAAACTCTGAAATCTCAGGTAAACTGAACATGTATCAGTAAAAATAAAACCCGACCAACCAAACCCAACTATGATTTTGAAAACCCAATAATAATCCAAATCAGAGGTGTACAGAGGTTAGACACATTCATACGTGTCAGGGGGGTGTTCGTGTCCAAACAAGTGGACACGAACGTGTCCAAACAATAAAAATACCTACAGACTCGAATACTGCACAGAGCAGTCTCGTGCGGAGGTGCAGAGTGCCCCAGGACATGACACACGATACATCCAACCTCGTGCTCGTGTCTAGGTGTTCGCCAGGCATAGGGCTTCGTGTCTAGTAGCTTAATACATGTCCAATCGTGTTGTGTTGTGAGATACAAAGGCGTATCAGTGTCAAATTCTCGACTGTACACAGTCAGTGCAAATCCAGTACGAACGAGATTTCTCTCGATCCACTCAATAATATCAGTCCTAGGGGGATCCAAAGCAACCGATTAGAACATTGTATTATTCAAGAAGCTCGATAGAAAATGCGAGTTCGAAATACAAGCCAAGAAAACTATCGAAAATATTCACGAAAACGCATTCAGAAAACCAAGGCCAAAACCAACGCAAGCGGCGTAAAAAATAGAGCAACGAAATTTCTCTCGATCTACTCAATAATATCTCACGAAACTTGGTCAGCCTAGTGTCAGACATGTGTCCTACATGTCCACCATGTTTCAGCTCTCCACGTGTCATGTCGTGTCCTACATGAGTCCCGAGCAGCAGGGCACTCGACCGAGTCCTCGTGCAGTAAGTTCGTGTCCATTTTGGACACGAACGGGACACGAAAACATGATCAGTCCTAGGGGGATCCAAAGCACACCTATAGGGCTACAAATTACTTCAAACAGAAATCGAGAATAACAAATTAAATTTTATTCAAATATTTCATCGAACACTTGTGCACACACACGGATACGTGTCCGATACGGACACCAAACTAATTCTAATTCCTACCAAACTTCACCTACAGCTAGGAGACACCTAGATGGATGCATCTACGGAAAGAAATCAAGATTTTAGGATGATTTGTAGGGATTTACCTATAGGGATCCAATCTCCAAGAAAAAGCCCCAAATAGTGAAGTCTCCTTCCTCAAGCTATGTCCCAATGAGCTCCCCTCCTTGCAAGCTAGCCTCCTTCTTCTTTACTCCAGATTTGGAATCCAATGCAAAAGATTGGGATCAATTTGGTAGAGGAATGGGGATATTTGATGAAAGGGGGAAGAAATTAGGGTTTCCTACAAGGGGGTGTTCTAAAATAGGCAAGTGGTTATGAAGAGAGACTTTATAGGCTGAAATTAGATTTAATTTGGGCTGTTGTGACTATCCTATATAAGAGCTAGGGTTAGGGTCTCTCATGGCTTCATGGTGGACTTTGGGCCAAGATTAGTAACTAGCTAGCTCAACTCCTTAACCAAAAAGTCCAATGCACTAAACTCTCTCAATCCTCTCATGAACCCTAGTCACACTCAAGTCAACTAAGACCAACTTAAGTTAGATTAGGGTTCCACGTCATGCTAACTAAGTCACCAAAGTCAAAGTCAAACTCTAGGCTAGTCTCTAAAGTCACAACTAGCAAAAGTCAAAATAACAACCATCAATCAAATAATTATCAACTAATTCCAAGAAACCAAAATGACCAAAATACTCCTAGGCCAAAAATGATAAATAAAACATCCTAATCACATGGTTAGGCTCTAGGTCAAGTAGTCTCTAGGGTTTCACTAGCAGCACATCAAAATCATAAATCACCAAAAAATAGTTTTAAAATAATTAAAAATCACCAAAAATCATATCATGATTTAAATATCATTATTGAAAGATTAAAATTACAAAATTTTAAAATTACCCTCATTTTAGAAACTGGGTGCTACAATAAATCATTGAGTATGCTTATAAGAGAATCCACATGCTGTCATGCTAAGAACAAGAAAAGAGATAACTTGTATGATAAAAAAAGATTGTTGCCTGATAAAAAGAAATGAATGTTTGCTATGTTAAATCAAACGAGATATTGTCATACTAATATAGATCTTTGTTCTGAATATGACTCATTATCATGCTTGATAAGAAAAGAGAGAAACTGTTGGCTATATGATACGAAAAGAAGAAAGGTACGAAATGAACATGTCGTTCATCTACAAAGGCATGAAAAGAACATGTCGTACATCTGATCACAAATCTGTCTCATCTGATAGAACTGCTAGAGCATGCATATGGTCTCGGACAACTCGTGCACGAGTAAAATTTGTCTCTCGGGTGGAATCTGGGGGCGCTTGGAACCACTCGGCCAAGAAAAGATTAGGGCCTCCATGTGAAAATGGGAGTCGATATCTGAGTCCTTAGCAACGAGCTGAACCGAAGAGTCACAGCGGCTAATTATGGGATTTCCTATGGACCATCATATAGATAGGTGTTGGTTGGTGCAGAGCTGAACCGGAGAGTCACAGCTGCCAATCGAGTCTGCATGTATCAAGAATGTTTTGCTAAGAGCTAACAATACAGAGACGAACAGAGAACAATGTTGGTATTATCATGTTTATGCTAATCCTTGTCTTGTGCAGGGATGGACCGTCGGCTATGGTAAGAATCACTTAAAAGTGATACATATGTATTGCTTGAGTTTGCTATATGAATTGCTTGCAGAGATTAATCCATTACAAAGAAACGCTATGTTCCACTAAAGAAAAGATATGATATCGTGCTTATAATTGTCCCTAAGAATTGCTTGAACAGAGAAATGATTATGCTCATGAAACACGTAGCGTACTGCACATGAAATATTTTAGTCATCGTGCTTGAATTGAACAGTCCCTTGTATGTTTGAGATGAAATGAAATGAAATGTGGCTTTTCAAAGATGTTTTCAAAGAATGTAAACTGACTCTGTATGCATGAAATGAATATAGGTAAAAAGTAGCAAGATCACATCACAAGAAATATTTTTTCACTAAATGAACAGTAATCGTTTCAGACGAATGTAGCTCTTTGTTCACAATCACCAGTATACTGATATACTGACCCACCATCAGTCTGCATGCAGGTGTAATATGCATCGAGAAGGATAGTCTGAAGCGATAGCCCGAGCCTCATCCTCAGGAGCCAAAAATCAGAAGAGATGACATCTATTGCAAGAGTTGATTTTGTATATAAAAGAATGTAATGTATAGGAACGGGATCATTATAATCTGTAAAGTTCTGAGAGAATGTAACATTGTATCAGAGAGAATCAAGAGCTTGTAATCTGTTCAAAAGAAATCAATAAAAAGAATTGTTTCTTGTTACCATTGTGTTCAATGCATGTATACTGAAATATGTTTCGCTGTGTATTATCAATCTTGTCTATCTTGTCTTGCTTCAGGTCTTGGCCTTGTGTAAGCGCAACTTAGGCTTGCACGACATCACGCCTTAGCGAGGACGAACGGTCTCACAGAGTTCGAAGCGAGGACGAAAAGGACTCTGCGGGATCGGGGCGTGACAGTAGTATTTGCTTTGAAGCTATGGATGCATTACTTATACGGTGATCGAGTGGACATGTACATAGACCACAAAAGTTTGAAGTACATATTTACTCAGAAGGAACTGAACAAGAGACAGAGAAGATGGTTAGAGTTGATCAAGGACTACGACATAGAGCTTCAGTATCATCCAGGCAAGGCAATGTGGTAGTAGACGCTCTTAGCAGGAGAGGTGGCATATCTATGTTGACATCACAAAAACACATTTTAGAAGATCTTTAAGAGATGGGCATCGAGGTTATACTTCCTAGTGATGTAGGAATTATGGCAAGTCTACGAGTTCAATCCAATTTGGTAGACAGGATCAAGGCAGCTCAAGCACAAGACCCAAGGATTTAGAAGCTTAGGACAGAATGTGAGTCAGGACTCAGGAAGGAGATAAAAGTTCACGAAGATGGAACACTTAGATTTGGATCACGTCTATGTGTGCCAAGTGGAGATATCAGACAGGAGGTTATGACAGAAGCCCACAGTTCTCAGTATTCTATACACCCCGGAGGGACCAAAATGTACGAAGATATTAAGCAGCACTTCTGGTAGAACGGAATAAAGATGGAGATAGCTAGATTCATTTCCCGTTGCTTAATATGTCAGCAAGTGAAGGCAGAACAACAGAGGCCAGCTGGATTATTACAACCGCTTCCTATCCCGAAATGGAAGTGGGAGCATATCACAATGGACTTTGTGACCGGTTTACCGAGATCACCAAGTGATAAGGATGCTATTTGGGTGATAGTGGATCGGCTTACGAAGGTGGCACATTTTCTTCCTTTTAGAGTAGGGCAATATACAGAAAAGTTGGCAGAGTTGTATATGCAGCAGATAGTTAGGCAGCATAGAGTTCCTGTCAGTATTGTGTCAAATAGAGATACCCATTTTATATCACATTTCTGGAAGAGTTTACATCAGAGCCTGGGTACCAAGTTAAGATTTAGTACGGCTTACCACCCATGACGGACGGGCAATCAGAAAGAACAATTCAGACTTTAGAAGATACGTTACGAGCATGCACCCTAGATTTTGGAGGATCATGGGAGAGTCACCTGCACTTAGTCAAATTCTCGTACAACAACAGTTATCAAGCCAGTATCCAGATGGCACCATTCGAGGCACTATACGGTAAGAAGTGCAGGTCGCCACTGGCATGGGATGATATCGGAGAGAGGAAGATGTTAGGCCCAGAGATAATTGTTCAGACGGTTGAAGTGGTTAAGGGGATTAGAGAGCGACTTCGAGTTGTGCAAGATCGGCATCGTCATTGGGCAAACCAACATCGTAGGCCGTTAGAATTTTCTGTTGGGGACCACGTGTTCTTGCGGATCTTGCCTACTCGTGGGATCATTAATTTGGTGTCCGCGGGAAGTTGAGTCTGCGATACATGGGCCCATTTGTTATCATCGATAGGGTAGGCGATGTTGCTTATCGTTTGTCCCTTCCACCTTCGTTACGAGAGGTGCATGATGTGTTTCATGTATCTCAGTTGCGTAGGTATATATCGGACCCAAGCCATATCCTCGATCATTATGAGCTGGTTGTTGGTACCAACCTGTCTTACGAGGAACAGCCTGTATCTATTTTGGTCCGAAGGGAGAAGATACTCAAGAACCGAATAACTAGCCTTGTCCGTGTTGATTGGGGTCATAACTCCTTAGGAGAGTCAACGTGGAAACGTGAGGATGATATCCGATCACGGTATCCGCACTTATTTGACTCACAAGGTATATTTCTTTCCGTGTACCTTGATTGTCTTGATTTCTCATACTTATCACCCTATGGTTAAAAATCGTTTGATGTCGTAGATTGATAAATATAGATATATTACTTGTTATTGATATTGTAAGATGATTGATTGCTTGCTAGAATTGCTTGTAGTTAGATTAATCTAGCCCTGATGTTTCTAGCCTACTTGGATTTGAAATTTCGAGGACGAAATTTTTCTAAGGAGGGTAGAGATGTCACTCCCCGTTCCCGAGATACGTATTTTTAATACATGTACTACTTGACTGTATTTATTTAGTATTTATCATGCATTTATTCTGTATTTAATTTCTTTAATTATATGCTAATTATTTTTCTGTATTTTATTTTCTGCTTTTGCTTAGCTCTTGGTTTATTTTGGTTCATGTTGAACCAACTTGGTTTGGCTTGGTTCATCATGATAAGGGGTGGATGGCCTAGATTGAATGGGGAAGAAATGGGTGGTGGAGATCAAACTTGACTTGATATTTATACACCTTTTTTTTCTCTCTCCTCACAACTCTCATTTCATTTCCTCCACCAAAACCCTAACCCAATTTGGAGAGGCAAGTACATCTTGCACACCACGAGGGATTTCATGCATCCCCATTTTTTTAGTCCATGTTGTCCATCTCCTCTTTCTCTACAAGTTTAGGTCTTGAAGTTTTTGATTTCCATGGATGGTTATGTGTAGATCTAGGTTTTAAGTTTCGAATTTTATGGATTTTCATGATTTCTATCAAACTTTGTTGTTTTCAAAAACAAGTTGTTCCATGTTGTAGAGAATTCAATTCTAGTCAGTTTTGACCTGTATTTTGCCTAATTCCGAGTCCGATAGCCCAAGTTATGGCCATTGGAAGTTTTTGAAACTCCATGGCCGAAGCTTGCTGGTGCAGAAGCACCCATACCATGCGCCCACATAATTGAGTGGTTATGCGCCCAAAGGGACTGCTATGCGCCCACAGTGAATCGGTGCATTCGCCACCTGTGTGCGCATAACAGTCGTTTCAGTCCATGCATTTCGCTGAATTCGCGCCATCTGTCTTATCCCGCACAATTCGCCGAATTCGAGTGTTTCGTCTTATCTCGCACGTTTCTTCGAATTCGAGCATTTTGTCTTATTTCGTACCAATCGTCGAGATTGTGCTTTTTTGTCTTATCCCGCACCATCCGTCTAGATTGTGTACTTTGTCTTATCTCGCGCATTTTGCTGGATTGCCATTTGATCATATTAGTGTTTTAATACATATTATTGTGTGGAGTGTGCCCCTTGTCTTGATTGGCTTGTGGGCATCCCGTATCACTGGTACTTACCCTGATAGTTATAGACTCGACCATACTAAATACTAGTTTGACTTTCATGCCTTGTCAAGAATTGACATTGATTGTTAACTTGACTAAATGATTGATCATGCGTTCCTAGTTGGAACTACAAGACTGGCTAGTCGTCTTATTGAATTGAATGAGACACATTCGTGTATGAACCATGAACCATGCGATCGACTAGCCGATCCCGAACCATGCGATCGACTAGCCGATCCCGTGACTAGGTTTGATTGTTGCATTACGCTATGTAAGACCTACAACCTAACCGCACGGGCATCGTTGTAGAGTTATGCATATCATACTCTGTACGAAAGTACTCATTCAAAATAATCATGATCCACGGTATGAGATTTCAATTAACGTAGGGACTATTAAGTTAATAAAATAACTATTGCATTGAGAGAATGGATTCCCGAGTTCTTACATGGCAGCCATCTTGGGACAATTAGTACCCTGTGACATGTCGGCTGGTTCCCACGGATACTGCAAACCTGCCACACGGGCAGGGAGTGGTATCTGTTTATTTTTTTTGTATATTGATGACGGACGTCCCGCTGGGACTCGTCTAATTCATGATTGGCGCAATTGATTATTCGATAGACTAGCCTTGCTCGTACATTGTAAGAACTGAGGAATCCCTTATTGCATATGTCCAAGGTAACTTGGAACTTACAGTTAGCAAGTCTTAGTAGTTGTATTTCTGTTTAAATTAATTTGTTTGTGTACTGTACCTACTCTGTTAACTACTGAAATGAGCAAAATGTCAGGACACGACGGGTCAACTTCTGTCTTTGTTTGGTTGGAAAGTTGGCTTGAAGTGTCGTGATGTTGTGTGAATCCCAGTAGCAAACAGAGACTTATTTATCACATTCTTAACTCTTATCACTGGTTCTACTTCTTCATGTCGTGCTTCCTTTGCGGTACTTGCTATTTGAGATCTAACCTCTCTGGTTTTGCATGGCCAGATTTTAGAGGCAGCTCCCGAGGACTCAGCTTACTTCCACCCTCAAGATGGTCAATACTAGAAGGATGACCGCAGGAGGACATGAGTGGGTTCCTTGCTTCCCTGCTCGTTTTGCTACTTACTTTACTTTTGCCGCTTGGCACCGACATGTTAGTCGGACCGTCTTGCACTTACTTTTACATAATTGTAACTAAGTCAGACTGCAGCTGATAATGATTGTGTATACCTTGTTATATCATCTGGCTATGTTTTGTAAAGCCAGATCTTAATAACATTTTGACTGAGCTTTTGGGATGCCTTACTGCTTATTCTTACAAGTTCTCTACTTACTGCTTTTCATTGAATGATTGGGACAATAGAGGTTGAGTAACCCTAGTGAGACTTGTATGTAGTATGTACCCCCTTGTCTTGTAGACAGCATTGATCGTATTATACGGTATTCATCTACCCGTAATACGTAGCTGGCTGAGTCATTCCCCTACTCTCCGGTATTCTGGAACTGGGGATATTCTCATATTCTCCTCTGGCGATGTAGGATCCGTCGAGGTAGTTCACAACACGCTGCAGAGATACACCAAATGCTCTGGCCAGCGCATCAACCCCAGCAAGAGTGTTATCTACGTGCATCATAAGACCAACAGAGATCACGCATCCGCGCTTTCCAGCATTACTTTCTTCTCTGTCGCATATCCACCTTTCAATTACTTAGGGTGCCCGATGGTATACGGCAGATCCAACGCGGGCATCTTCGAAGGGCTGGTGGACAAAATCAGGAAAAAACTTGAAGGATGGCACAATGCTACTTTATCACCTGGAGGGAAGATGATTCTGATTCAGCATGTGCTCTCCTCTATCCTAATTTAAATATTAACTGCCTGCTTCCCCGTAAGAAGATGCTGACTTCCATTGAAAACCTTTTTGCCAACTTCTTCTGAGGCCACAGTGACGGTAAAGACAAACACCATTGGGCGAGTTGGGACTCCATGGCCAGACCTACCGATGTAGTAGGACTGGGATTTTGTAGGTTGTCACATATCGTGGATGCCTGCTCGATGAAGCTGTGGTGGAAGTTGCATGTGAGCCGTAACCTCTGGGCGCAGTTCATGAAGGCAAGATACTTCAAGCACATTCATCCTTCAACCGCTAACTTCAACTGCAGATCCTCCGCATCTTGGCGATGCATCCTTCATGGTCGGAACATTGCTAAGCCCCTGATCCGCCTCAAACTGGGAGCAGGCGAATCATCTCTATTCTTCGAACCTTGGACAGGGGATGATCTCCTCCATCAGTCCCTAGCTTCCCCGACCAACAGTACAATCAATGATCTGTGGGATCACTCGGGGGACTGGAACTGAGAGAAGGTTCGAGATTGAATTGGAGAAGAGGCAGCTGCTTCGCTCCTTATCTTCGGATTGAAGATCAATTCGAAGCCTGACGCTCTGCAGTGGTCGATCTCGGTCAACGGATCCTTCTTGCTTGCATTGGCCAGACGAGTGGTGCACAGTATCGGAACACCCTCCCCCATCATTGGGACCTTCTGGCGGTCATGCATCCCCAAAAAATGGTCCTCCTCATATAGAGGGCATTTCGTAAAAAACTTCCCACCGACGACACTCTCAATACCATCGGCTTTAGCTTAGCTTCTGCATGTCATTGATGCACGGGGAGACAGACGGACCAACGACACTCTCAATACCATCGACTTCAGCTTAGCTTCTGCATGTCATTACTACACGGGAAGACAGACGGAAACGGTGGACCACATCTTGCACTCAAGAGACTTACCATCTAGGGTTTGGAGAGATCTCTCCCAGTGCTGCAGATAAGACTAGGGCGGTGGGAGCTTCAACAATCTTCTTGCCATTTGGAGTAGAGCCTCTCATGGCCACCAGATCGTTGCAGCCACCACGAGTAGGTCATTTGGAAGAACCGTAACAAATTCAGATATGAGGGCCACCAATACTCGGCCAATCAACTTATTCACGAGGTTCTCCGACAACCACAAAGTCAGCAATCACTACAATCACGGTCATCAGAACTTCTGGCAGACCTTACTCTCTTGAGTGCTAGGAGCAAAAAGCAGCCTTTTATTTTCTTCATCTTCTCTGCATTCCTTTTGTGTTTTTGAGCTTATTTATAAAGGCTTCGGCATTTTGTGCCTTGATATGAATAAAGTGGGGATCCTCCATATATATATATATATATATATATATATATATACATATATATATATATATATATATATATATATATATATATATATATATATATATATATATATATAAATATATATATATATATATATATATACATATATATATTATATATATATATATATATATATATATATATATAATAAATATATATATATATATAAATATATATGGATCCTCCATATATATATATATATATATATATATATATATATATATATATATATATATATATATATATACTTTATTATATATATATATATATATATATATATATATATATATATTTATACTTTATTATATATATATATATATATATTATATATATATATATATATATAT
>JANAVB010011397.1:17639948-17747448 GCA_029216955.1 Iris pallida | reverse complement strand
TGTCCCCTGCTCTCCAGTATTCTGGTTCTGGAAAGTGACATGATTTAAGTGGTGGCCCATGCAGGTCTTGTAAATCAAGATGTGTGAGGGTTTTACCGGATAGATGTCTCAATCAGCACTCGCCTTTGATCTCTACTCATGTCTTCTAATCTTTCTGAAATCTTGGCCTGGTCACATGCTTATATCCTTGATCAATCTTGGTCCTTCCTTAATGCTCCTCATGTCATCTTCTTCAGTGGCATTGCTCCTGGTCCTGCCGATCAGCCGGAAGGAGAACCACCAGTGAACCAGCCTCAACAAGGAGACCAAGCCCATCTTTCAGGATCAGCCTCCCGAGTTATGCCTCCCTGGGATCCAGAGCCACCAGTTCAGCCAGCTCAGCCTGCAGAGCCTGACAATGGAGTCTTGGTAAGACTCATCCGAGAATTACTCGCCTCTCAAGATCGTCGGGGCGATGTCCTGCACCAGACAGTACAAGATATTATGGGAAGAGTGGGTTACCAAGGTAACAGTGCAGCCAACAATTTCAAGCGCTTGAACCCTCCCTTCTTTGATGGCAGTGAAGATGTTATTATTGCCGATGCTTGGCTTCAGGACATAAAGGTTATCCTTGAGGCAGCAAGTACTCCAGAGGAAGAGAAGGTGGCTATAGTGTGCCTACAGTTATTGGACTTAGCTCGCACCTGGTGGGCGATGTTAGCAATTGGATTGGTGGCACCTGTCCCATGGGCGACATTAAGTGACAAGTTTCAGATCAAGTACTTCGATGTAGTGGCTCGATATGATCTACAGACGAGATACACCAATTTGAAGCAGATGAGCAGGACGGTCGATGGATATGCGGTCGAGTTTTCAAGACTGGAGTCGGTTTGCACCCACCTTGGTGGCAACCGAGTTGGATCGATCGCAGTGGTTTCAGCAGGGACTCCACCTAGAAATTATTCTAGCTGTGGAGCAGCTTGAGGATCGGACTTTTGATGCTTTCTTGAGGGCAGCTAGGAGGCACGAATATACCTCGCAGAGGATCGTGGACCGAACCGGAAGCAGGAAGAGGTCCTATGGGCAGATGAGTCTGTCCTCAGCACCAGTCCTGGTAGCTAGGGCTTTGTCGATTGGAGTTCCCCGAAGGGCGAATTCAGTTACATCGATTCAGCATTCAACACCGACGTACCCTCAGCAACAGAAGCGGAGGCAGTCTTCCGCAATGGGCTGCACTCATTGTGGGAAGCCAGGACACATTATTTCGAAGTATTGCAGAGAATAGGGATTGTGCTTGGCTTGTGGGGCACCAGACCACATGATAGGATCCTGCCCGAATAGAGCCAGTTCATCATCGTTGAACCTAACTAGTCCATCGGTTAGGGGACCAGCCCCAGCACCAGTGCAGCAGCAGCAACTGTATCGGCCTCCGAGGTCATTGTCGCCTCAGGCATAAGCCTTCCAGCAGCAAAGACCCCAGCAGTATGCCCAGACCCAAGCTCAGATGCAGAACCGACAGAGAGGTTTCCAATAGAGGGGACCAGTACCCAGAGGGCATGGTCAGGCTATGGTTCTAAACGTGGAGGAAAAGTTAGCTTCGGGTGAGGTGGTGGCATGTACCATTCTCGTCAACTTTTTTCCAACATCAGTATTATTTGATTCGGGTGCATCGTATTCATTTATGTCTGCACGATTCGCTACACAGATAGGACTAGAGTCCGAGTCATTATCAGTAAGGCTCAATATACTTACTGGTAACGGTCTTGTGGGAATAGATAGAGTGTTTTCCTTGTGTCGAATCGTAGTTAGCGGTAGAGAGTTTTCCGCTAGGTTGATAGAATTTTCGATGGCCGACTATGATGTGGTCCTAGGAATGGATTGGTTGAGGGAGCAATACGCAAGAATAGACTGCCATATTGGCAGGATTATTTTTGGTATTCTCGGCGAGGTAGAATTTTTATTCTCTAGGGGCGAAGTAGAACCTTCTCCTCCAGTCTTGCAGATGGCAGTAGCAGAGGCAGTTCAGTTTTCCAGAGTCGTTGAAGAGTTCCCAAACGTGTTCCCCGGAGAGCTTCCAGGCATGCCGCCAGAGAGAGATAGAGTTCACTATTGATTTGCTTCCAAGGACGGCACCGGTATCAGAGAGAGTCTACAGGATGGCACCTTCGGAGTTGGATATTTTATACAAGATGATTGAAGAACTCAGAACCAAGAGATTTATTTATGCTAGCAGATCGCCTTGGGGAGCCCCGATGTTTCTTGTGAAAAAGAAGGATGGTATGTCAAGATTATGTGTTGATTATCGCACCTTGAACTGTGTAACAATCAAGAACAGATATCCTCTACCAAGGATAGATGACTTATTTGATCAGCTCAGTGGAGCGGCAGTATTCTCGAAGATTGACTTGCGATCATGGTACCATCAAATCAGAGTTAGAGAGCAAGACATCTCGAAGACAGCGTTCAGATCAAGATATGGACATTGGAAGTTCCTTATTACGCCATTTGGAGCGACCAATGCGCCAATCGTATTCATGGACCTCATGAATCGTATCTTCATGCCCTATTTGGACCAGTTCGTGGTAGTGTTTATAGACACATCTTGGTTTATAGCAAGAGTGAGGCAGAGCATGAGCGGCATCTCCGTGTAGTTCTTCAGATTCTCAGGGAACACCAGTTGTACACGAAGTTCAGTAAGTACGAGTTTTGGCTTAATCATATTTCATACTTAGGTCATATCATCACCAGAGGTGGAGTGGAAGTTGACCCCCAAAAAATAGTAGCTATAGAGACATGCCCAGTTCCCAGCACCGTCGTAGAGGTTCGCAGTTTTCTAGGATTGGCGGGCTATTACCGGCGATTCGTATCAGACTTTGCTAGGATTTCAGCGCCCTTGACTCAGTTGACCCACAAGGATATGCAGTTTGCTTGGACAGCAGAGTGTCAAAGTTCATTTGAGAAGTTGAAGCGAGGATTAATGACGGCCCCCATTCTTACTCTTCCAGATAGGACTGGAGGATTTTCAGTTTATTGTGATGTTTCAGGCAGAGGATTAGAATGCGTATTGATACAACATGGTAAGATAGTAGCTTATGCGTCACTCCAGCTTCGTGACCATAAAAGGAATTATCCTACCCATGACTTGGAGTTAGCAGCAGTAGTTTTTGCATTGAAGCGTTGGAGGCATTATTTATATGGAGATCGGGTGGAGATTTTCACCGACCACAAGAGTCTTAAGTATGTGTTTAATCAGAAGGATTTTAATATGCGTCAATGAAGATGGCTAGAGCTACTGGTGGATTATGACATCAACCTGCAGTATCATCCCGGGAAGGCCAACGTAGTAGCAGATGCATTGAGCAGAAGAGATGGAGTTTATTTTCTAACAGCGCAACCAGAATTATTAGCCGATCTTCAGAAGATAGGGATAAAGATAGTTCTCCCTACCAATGTGGCATTGATGGCCAGCATGCAAGTTCAGTCCAGCATAGTTGAGAGGATCAAGATGGCACAATCAGCAGATTCCAAGCTTCAGCAGCTCAGAACAGAGTGTGAAGCAGGACGGAGAGCAGAGTTATGTATTCACGAAGATGGTACTCTCCGACATAGGAGGCGACTTTGTGTACCCAGTGGTGATATCAGACAGGAGATCATGGCAGAGGCTCACAGTTCTTAGTATTCAATTCATCCTAGTGGCACAAAGATGTACCGAGACATCGTCAGTATTTTTGGTGGAATGGCATGAAGAGGGAGATAGCCCGGTTTGTCTTCCGATGTTTAGTTTGCCAACAAGTTAAAGCTGAACATCAAAGACCGACTGGACTTCTTCAACCTTTACCGATCCCAGAGTGAAAGTAGGAGCATATAACCATGGACTTTGTAATTGGGTTACCTAAATCCCCGGCTGGCAGGGATGCTATATGGGTTATCGTTGATCGTCTCACGAAGGTAGCTCATTTTCTCTCCTTCAGAGTTGGTCAGTCAACGGATCAGCTAGCAGAGATGTACCTCAGGCAGATTATCAGATTGTATGGAGTGCCAGTTAGTATCATATCAGACATAGATTCAAGATTCACATCGTACTTTTGGCGGAGTCTTCAAGAGAGTTTGGCGACTCGTCTCAAGTTCAGTTCAGCATATCACCCACAGACAGATGGTCAGTCAGAAAGCACAATTCGAACTTTTGAAGATATGTTACGATCTTGTACGCTGGACTTTGATGGTTCGTGGGAATATCACCTGCACTTAGTGGAGTTCTCTTATAACAACAATTTTCAGGCCAGTATCCAGATGGCACCCTTTGAAGCACTGTATGGCAGGAAGTGCAGATCCCCGTTAGCCTGGGATGATATATATGAGAGGCAGATGCTTGGTCCAGAGATGATTATGCAGACAATCGAGGTGGTCAGACAAGTCAGAGATCATCTTCGAGTTGCCCAAGATCGCCAACGCCATTGGGCTGATTCTCATCGGCATCCCCTTGAGTTTTCAGTCGACGACCACGTGTTCCTTAGGATCTCGCCTACCTGTGGCGTCATTCGATTCGGCGTACGGGAAAAGCTTAGTCCTAGGTATATAGGGCCGTTCGATATCCTTGAACGAGTAGGTGATGTGTCATATCGTCTCGCTCTTCTGTCGTCGTTATATGAGGTACATGATATATTCCATGTATCCCAATTGTGATGGTATATCCCGAATCCGAGCCATGTCCTTGATCATTCGGAATTGGTCGTTGGTACCAACCTTTCGTATGAGGAAAGGCCCGTATCCATATTGGACCGAAGAGAGAAGGTACTCAAGAACAAGACTATTAGTTTAGTCCGTGTTGCTTGGGGTCACCACTTTTTAGGTGAGTCAACGTGGGAGCATGAGGATGATATCCGATCGCGATATCCATACTTGTTTGACTCATAAGGTATAATGTCTTCCTTATGCCTTATGCTTCTTTTACTCCTTGCTTGCATGGATGTTGCTCGTTTAACTGCTAGCCGTAGATTGCCAGTATTAGTATTGCTTGTCCAACATCTTTAGCCTCTTGATTAAATTTCGAGGACGGAATTCTTTTAAGGTGGATAGAGTTGTCACTCCCGTTTTCCGTTATACGTTTTTCTAGCATACGTGTACGAAATCCCGACCTGTAATTAGACTTGCCATGCTTAGCTTAATCTTGATTCAGTTTATTTTGTCTTGCTTTAATTTGGTTTGGTTCATCATGGCATGTTAGCTTGGCTTGGTTTGGTTTATTTTAGGTTTGAGATGAAAAGGGGTTGATATATAAGCAACTTTTCTCTCTCTCTCTCTCTCTCTCTCTCTCTCTCTCTCTCTTTATTACTCTCATTTACTTCTTCTTATTCCTCCATTACTCTCCCACCAACCTAGAGAGCTTAGGCAAGTACAACTTGCTTCATGATGGATCTTCCATTTTATTGTTCTATCTTCTTCTCTACATGATTCGAAGCATCTTTAGGACTTGGAGTTTTCGATTTGGACGAATGGATTTTTGTAGATCTAAGTTTGTAGCCTTTTCTGTTTTCTTGGGTTTTGATCTACCAAACTTCATTATTTTTAAGTTTTGATTGTTCTATGTTGTAGAGAATTCGATTTTACCCTAAATGAACCTTTAAAAAGTTAAATTTTGACTTATTTTGAGGTAGTTATTGCCAAATAAGATTTGGACATTTTCTAGTTCATCTGTCCGAAATCTGGCAGGGATGATGAATAATGCCGCATAGTGCAGCCTGCTGCATAGTGCAACCTGCCGCATAGTGCCGCATGGTGACACAGCCTACGGTATAGTGCAGCCTGTCGCATAGTGCCACATGGTGGCGCTGCCTGTCGTATAGCGCAGCCTGCGGCATAGTACAGCCTGTCGCATAGTACAGCCTGCCGAATAGTGCCGCAGCCTGCGGCAAAGTGCCACAGAATGCCGTATAGTGCAGCAAAAGGCCGCATAGTGCTGCAGAATGTCGTAGAGTGCCTATTTTGGCTGTTTTTGGCTGTTTTATGTCCTATTTGGCTGAATTGTGGCCAGAATTTCTCCCAACTCCCAACATAAAAGTTGTAGATCTTTTTCTTGGCTTCAAGAATATGCTACTAGCTATTTTATGCAAGTTTCTCTCATTCATGATAATGTAAGGATAGAACATGATAGTGGTCTGTTAAGGTGCACTCTTAACAAATAACAAGTAACATGACATGATAGTGGCCCGTCGTGGCGCACTCTTAACAAGTAAACCTGACACGTAATCTTGAATGTTGTTGCGACGACTATCTTGACATGCTGAGTAATAACCCGTCTTGACACCGTGGGTGATTGTTCTTCAATGTGGTTGTATAAGCTACCAGTCTTGCTTAGCTTAGCTTAATCTTGGTGTGGCATCTGCCTCTGTCACTCCCGTTTTTCGTTATACGTATTTCCAGCATACGTGTACGGAATCCCGACCCATAATTAGACTTGTCTTGTTTAGCTTAATCTTGATTCAGTTTATTTTGTCTTGGATTAATTTGGTTTGGTTCATCATGGCATGTTAGCTTGGCTTAGTTTAGTTTATTTTGGGTTTGAGATGAAAAGGGGTTGATATGTAAGTCAACTTTTCTCTCTCTCTCTCTTCATTACTCTCATTTACTTCTTCTTCTTCCTCCATTACTCTCCCACCAACCTAGAGAGCTTAGGCAAGTGCAACTTGATTCATGATGGATCTTCTATTTTATTGTTCTATCTTCTTCTCTACATGATTCTAAGCATGTTTAGGACTTGGAGTTTTCGGTTTGGACGGATAGATTTTTGTAGATCTAAGTTTGTAGCCTTTTCGGTTTTCTTGGGTTTTGATCTACCAAACTTTGTTATTTTCAAGTTTTGATTGTTCTATGTTATAGAGAATTCGATTTTACCCAAAATGGACATTTGAAAAGTTAGATTTTGACTTGTTTTGAGGAAGTTATGGCCAAATAAGATTTAGATATTTTCTAGTTCAACTGTCCTGAATCTGGAAGGGACGACGAATAGTGCCGCATAGTGTAGCCTGTCGCATAGTGCAGCCTGCCGCATAGTGCCGCATGGTGATGCAGCCTGCGACATAGTGCAGCCTGCCGCATAGTGCCGCATGGTGACGCAGCCTGCCGTATAGCGCAGCCTATGGCATAGTGCAGCCTGCCGCATAGTGCAGCCTGTCGCATAGTGCCGCAGAAGGCCGCATAGTGCCGTAGAATGCCGCAGAGTGTCTATTTTGGCATGTTTTGGCTGTTTTTGGCTGTTTTATGTCATATTTGGCTGAATTGTGGCCAGAATTTCTCCCAACTCCCAACATAAAAGTTGTAGATCTTTTCCTTGGCTTCAAGAATATGTTACTAGCTATTTTTTGCAAGTTTCTCTCATTCATGATAATGTAAGGATAGAACATGATAGTGGCTTGTTAAGGCGCACTCTTAACAAGTAACAAGTAACATGACATGATAGTGGCCCGTCGTGGCGCACTCTTGACAAGTAAACCTGACACGTAATCTTGAATGCTGTTGCGACGACTATCTTGACATGCTGAGTAATAACCCGTCATGACACCGTGGGTGATTGTTTTTTAATGTGCTTGTATAAGCTACCAGTCTCGTCTCGCATCATGTCTAGGACTTTTATCCCTGGTTACCACGGTCTGGGATTCATGCTGAATCTGACTAGGTTAATTACTAGATTGATCAAAGTAGCTCATATAGAGAGGTGTTTCCAGTTACAGGCGATCCCGTTATCCCGGCCACACCTGATGGACTTGTAGCCTGTCGACGAGTAGGGCATATTTCCAGCCCACTGCCATGTGGGGCACTTCTTGAAACAAGTAATATGCACACTGTCATGTGTTGCACTAAGTCACCTAATAATTCTTGATAACTCTTGTATGAACCTCGCCTAGATAACCTGGATAGTTGCAGGCTTGTGACTGCCGGAACATCTCGTTGCATCTTGCTAGTAACTAGGCTTGTGATACCCTAGTTAGTTAAAGTATCAAGTCGTACTCTTTGTTTGGCCGTGAATGTTGGATGGAGTCTAATCTTGTCCAGATTCAGTACATGGCTATCTCAGGACATGCTTGCTTACGCTTTACTCTTAGCAATAAATGGCTAGAGACCCGATTCTGTTCAGGCGAAGGGTTACAACCCCGGTCCTTGTTTGGTTTAAAGATTGTAACCTGGTTTTCGGAATAGTTCCTCGTCCTCTCATCATTTGTTGCCTTATATGGCCAGATTTTGGAGCAGCACCCGAGGATCCCCCAGCCTTCCAGCCAGATGGTGAACACTAGGCTTAACCCTGGCAACGTGTGCATTTTATTTTGCTCTCCCCCTCTATTGTATATTATTCTTTTGAGGCGTTTAACCGCCGAGCAAGTGTTAGCTCGTGTTGAATACTTATATTTCTTGTCTGCCTAAGGGCTGTAACATGATTAACAAATCCTAAGGTTGATCATGTATGAATGAAACTCTTGCTAGTCCTCGCATTCTGTACGACTAGCTTCATGATCATCTGTATATGAAATGTATGGAATGCCTTACTATTGAATATCTGATGGTCTAACATCTTGTAACTGTTATTACTTGCTTGAGATTGCGACACTAGGCTTGTTCTTAACCATAAGAGACTGATGGCTTGTAGATAAACCCTCATACATCTAGACAGTCGTGACCGTATATCAAGGTGGATTACACTTCTATATACGTAGCTGGCTGTGTCTGTCCCCCGCTCACCAGTATTCTGGTTCTGGGGCGTGACAGCCTCTCCGATTAGAAATTTGGGGATTTTTTTCATTTTTATTTGATTAGTTTATAATGAATTTTCTATGATCATAGGAGTTGTGACTAAGCCCATAGGTGAGTTAGGACTATCTTATGGTCATATGGCCTCTAGATAGGATCTATTAGCATTATTTAGCTATATTATATTTTAATATGATTTTTAGATATTTTTAAATATTTATTTTCTAAAGATTTATATTTTTCAATGACTTTCATAATTTACTATAGGGCCATTGGAAGCTATTTTGAGACAAAGTATTTTTATTTAGACTCTAGAGGGTTACAAGTATTTTCAATAATTTTTAGAATTTTTCTGGGATTTTTAGAATTTTATTTGGATTTATTTGGCTTTGGAATCATTTTTAAATTATTTTTCTAAAATAAAAACCAGTAATTACCCAGTCCGCTGACCAGACAGCGCCGCTGGGCCCACTGGTCTGTGACCGGACCAGCCTAGCTGGCGCCAGTCAACGCTGGCTGGTCAGAGAAAGAGTGGGTTTCCATATATGGGAGCAGGCTCTTAGCCGACTCCACATACCCGCTTCGCCATCCGTCTGCTCATTTTAGAGCGTGACCGTGGGATATCTGCCATGTGGCAGCTCGAGCGAGCCGCACCCGTACCGACTCTATCAGCCACTGCATATATATATATATATATATATATATATATATATATATATATATATATATATATATATATATATATATATATATAAATCCAGAAACCCTAAATTTTCACTTGGCCGAATTTTGAGAGAGATTGATCTTGGAGAATCCCGATTTCCCGAGGTGATTACGGAAAGCCCCGACCTCGGATTCGTGTGCCATTTTTTTTGTTTG
The DNA here is from genome assembly GCA_029216955.1 of Iris pallida. NCBI lineage: Eukaryota > Viridiplantae > Streptophyta > Magnoliopsida > Asparagales > Iridaceae > Iris > Iris pallida. The sequence goes on along the minus strand of JANAVB010011397.1, from coordinate 17,737,851 downwards.
ATTCGTATTGAGGTTAACTTTCAGAAATTATTATTTATTTTCGAATATTTTGCTTCTGAATTTCTGGAGAATTATTTTAGTGTTGCTTGTCCAAAACTTGACAGGTCGCACAGTTTTCGAGATTCCGAGAGATCCCGAACTCCGATTCGCGATCCTTTTGAAGTTTAGGAAAGGTAAAAAGACGATCTTCGACATATAATTTTTCCAAAATTTATGATGTTCGTTTACTATTTTAGTTATTCAGTTAAACTCTGATTTGATCGGTAAATCACTATTTTGGTCACGGTTAGCTATAACGGCGATATCTTTTGACCAAAGCATGATTTTGTGGCACGGTCGATTCCAATGCACTCGTAGCACTGAAATCTACCGAGTTGCACTTTCCAAATCTCGAGTTCTTGATGTTTGACTAGATAGTCAATGACACACCTCGATTTGCGTGCCATGGTTTCTAAAATTGGAAACATGACTTTCTATGGCCAAACTTCCTTGTTTAAGTTATATTTTAGATTAAATTAGATTTTTAGATGATTCATTTTTGAATTAAATAGAATTAGTTATGTTAAACCATTAGCCACTTTCTAGGATTTTTAGAGTAGGATTTTCATAATCTAACTTATGATTATTTATATGGCGGGGTAGATCGGTCTACGACGTTTGATGTGTGACTTCATCATCTAGCGGAGCAAGGCAAGTATCACTATGACCTATGTTGCCTTTATTTTATGATGCATGTTATTCTTTTCCTTAAACTGTTAGTCTTATCGTTTCTATTGTTGTGCACGAGAGTTATACTTAATATCATGGTCATACATGTTCACTTACTGCTTTCATCCAATATTTAATGTTTAATGTTCAATGTTTAGAGTTAAATTTAATGTTAAAGTGATCATGTTTACTTATAAGAGAGTCGGGAAGGGGAATACAACTAGTATGCATGTGGTCTACGCAATGTACAAGTTTTTCCCAATGTCAATGTTAGTAGCAGTCGTTGCACCGTACGTACCGACTGCCAGATGTCCTAACCCATCCACATGCGGAACACTTGTATTCTAAAACACAAAGTACATGTGATTTGATTCGTGTTGACATATTGTCCAATGGTTTGTCTTATATTCGTCGTTCTCTTATATTGTCTCTGTGTCTTATTTATACCTTCAACTATTCCATATCATAATTGTACTCTCAACTATTTTTCAATGTATACTGGTCTCTTTTGTATCGTATAAATTCATCCTTTCCTTATTGTTGTTCTGCGTGCTTGTATATTATATTGTGTAGTGTTGTGCTATGGTGATCTTGCTCCAATCCTGACTGGATAACTATTTTTTAGCTTTAGACGACGTGGTTTGCCCCGAGGTTTATGGTGCGTATCTTGGTGACACTGACGTTACCAATGTGCTGGTTGCTTCTTCTGATGCGGAGTAGCATATTTCTTTCTTATGCTTTTTTGTGTTATTCTTAGCTAGTGAGCTTAGCGAACTTTAGTTTCAGTTGTTTTATATTTATTTTAGCGGGTTTGTTCCCAAGACTATTTTGAGTTGTAGTGGATCGTTCTTTAAATTATTTATTGAGACCTGAGTTTAATCTTTTGTCATAACTTAGTTGTGGATGATAAATGCGAACTGTGTACTTGTATGGATAATGCTTATCATAGACAGCGTACTACCGCCGACACTACGGCGTAGGCTGGGCTTGGACACGTACTCATATCCCAAAAGTGGGTGCTGGTCATGACAATTGGTTTTAGGAGTAACGGATGAGAAAAAGTAGATGAAACCCATCGAAGAAGATGACCAACCTGGGTTCGAAATTTTTATTACGGCTAGAAATAACCTTCGAGTTCGGCCTTCAAACGACGAAACGAGTAGATGAAGCTCCTCCGGGGCTTGATAAGGTTAAAGAGGGGCCTTATAGGGTCGTCGTATAGGTGGTGGCACGACAAACGGAGGACGGAAGGTGGTGTTTGGAGGTGGTCGGTCAAAGGGGGTTGTGCGCACGACTTGGGAGTGTAGGGCTCAGATTTGGAGGATGTAAAGAAAGGGGCGATTGATTTATGTGCACCTATATATAAAGTTTTCAGGGTTTATGAGTTAGGGTTTGATAGTAATTGGTTTGAAGAGATTTGGTTGAGTTTTGGTAACCCAATCAAAAGATATGGTGAGATGTATCTATAGTTTTTGGGTTTCCTAATATGGAAAGGTAAATATTGAGTGAATATTTGGTGGATCGAAATGAATATGGATGCTATTGATAAAAATCAACCAAATATGGGTTTATTAGATTATGGCAACCTAGGATAGGCTCCACTAAGCTAGTTGGACTAGAGTGGGGTCCAAACAATTTATTGAGTCAAAATAGACTCCAAAAATCTAATAAATGGGTCATGTGTGCCATTTGAATTTGAATAGCATATGTGAACTCAACTTAGTGGGACACCATTGACATGTGTGTAATAGGCTCAAAATAGATCAAAATCATATTAGATCATTTGGGTTGGATCGAAGTTGAGTCCTACAATTAAATTGGAAGATACGACAAGTTTTACGGTAGATATAAAATTGGCCTAAATTGACCTGAAAGTTGTGCAATAAAAATAAAGCACAAGGGAACATGTTTGAGTGGCATATGATATATCAAAATAACGATAAATTTGTCTAGATCAAACATATGAAGGACATTTCGAGAAATTGGCATTTATTGTGCTCATAAAATCAAAGCTACGGATATGAGTATGTAATAATCAAAAGTAATAGTTAAAAAAAATCTATTAATAAATAATTAAAGTAAAATTCAAAATAAATTCTAGAAATTTTATGGGACTTACAACCTACCCACCTTAAAATTTTGTTTTCAAAGTAGACATACAATAATATAACAACACATAATATTAATAATAACAAATAATCAATGGCACCGTTCTAACTTCTTCTTACAATCCTTATGAACATGTCCATTCTTGCCGTAAAAGTGACAAGTCGGGAGCTCATTTATCTGGTACAAGGTGACCCTCTGCTGATGATGTATTCCTCGACGTACGATTGGTCTTCCATGTTGTCCTCAAAATTACATGAAATATGGGATAAAAGAAACTAGTCGAACATGATTTTCTAAAGGACACTACTACTAATGGGATTCTAAGTTCGCATACCTACCAAGAAATAAGGCACCCTTAGTTCAAGATCCATCCTAACTTATGTGATGACAACAACAAAAATCAAGGTCAGGAACCGTACAACTCCCTACAAGGAATACAAAACTTAGATATTGTGGACTTAAAGTTAAGGGCTTTCTAAGTAGTCCTAAGTTCCATTATGGTGCGATTAGTCAACGACTATATAAGAAATATTATTACTAATTCCACACTATTCCTATATAGGCCAGATCTTCAACAAGATAGAAGAAAAACAATACTCTATTCCTTCTAACTATCAACAAGATATACAATTCCTACAAGTACACCTAACAATTTTACACCTATCTGTTAGGCAAGGGTCGAGGCTGAGCTGAACAGATACACACACCTATTGGTCAATCTTCTAGTCCTGGTCATTTATAGATCGTTTCAAGGCTAGTCTTAATGAACATAGAGATAATCATCTAACCTAACTCAAACCTTCATACTATATTTATTACTTCTAGGTCACCTATCACTATGATATTAGCACTCGGTAAAATCCCTCTAGTACTTCTATTCAAGGTTCTATCTTAGGCAAGGGTAGCATAGATTTAGTATAGTGATCCTAGGGTCTCTCGTTATGGTCAAGTCCTACGCTGTACACTACTCTAATTTCCATCTTAGGGGAATATCTATAAAATTCTACCCACCTTAGCTATTTACCTAGTCCTATTAAGCATAAATTCCTATATTCCAAAAAAATTCATATGATACAAACTTAGGTCCAGCCTTAAGCAGACTTACCAAATCCTTCTACTCATAACAAAGTCTCAAGTCATACTTTCTAAAGTCTACCAAAAAGGTGGTCCTATTTTTGCTTAGGGGACTGTAACTAATACTAATGTTCAACTATATAATTTCCCAATCATATCCCTAGCTATCAGGAAAATCCTATCATATGTTCCTATCAACTCTATGGATATGAAAAGCTTCTAATCCACCCTTCCTATTTAAGCAAGGGTAAGAATGTTTATCATCAATAAAAAGGAATTTCCTACCAAACTAAAACTATAAAAATGTCTATATGTTCTAATCGGCCTTTCTAATGGAGGTATTTTATTCTACTCCTACAGACTTTAGATAATCATCCTTCTATGAAATATTTTATCAGTACGGTGGAACACCTTGTTCATTAAATTCATGGATACAATCGGTGCCTTCACCAGTCCAAAAGGCATCACCAAGAATCTCGTAATGATCATAGCGAGTCCTAGATGGTGACTTGGTATATCTTCTCAGTGCACTTTCACCTACTGGTACTCTAACCTCAAATCAATCTTTGAATATACCTTTGCTCCTTACGGCTAGTCGAACATGTCGATGGTGAACTATACCTCGGTTATTGTTCGCCATCGAATTATTTGGGGGTAGAAAGAGTGCTTGTGATTATAAGTATCTTTCAAGGAGGATGAGGGAGACAGTATGAAACAAGACTCCTTTCCTTTCCTTTATACAATGTGATTTTGAACAGTACAACAAAACCCTAATCGGAAGGATTTGCTAATACAAATAAATATTCTGGAAAAGTGTGCCGACAGAGATCGGGTATTGTAATTGACCCCTTTACTCCGTTGACGATCCGATACTTAGTAGCTTCTTGAAGTGATCTCTATGACTCTCTCCTATGCATCTGGTATCCTCATTTACGAGGTTGATTTTGGTGGATTCAATCAGTTGATGATCCGATCTCCTCCTCCTTCTTTGGCGATCTCCTCGATCATCTTTCGATGATCTCTCTCGAAGCCGGTCTGCCCTGATCTATTTTTCGAAGCTGATCCGCTCTAATCTCTTCTTCCCTATCTTCCTTTTTAGTGGGCAAGCAATAGAGGAGGTAATGATGATGGGGGGAATCTCCTGCATGGAAGGTGCCATCTGGGTGTCATAGCTATTTAGGCAGGCAGTTTAACCGTTCGGCCTGGTTGAGGCGCTGATGGGGCGACCGTTGCTGCAGAAGCTCCGGAGGAGGACTTAAGGATGGGTAGGCCGTGACTTTGAAGGGAATCTCTAGTTTGAATGAGGCGATTATGGTGCACACACCATAAACATGGTGTTGATTCTTTCAGCTGTTGTCGACGGGATTTGAGGTGGTCTGATTCGGGGACATGACCAACTTGTTTGATCTGGTCCGGGGTGCAGACCAATTTTTGTAGATTTGATTTGGGGCACAAACCAGCTTATGATAATCCGGTCTGGGGTGCGGACCAATTGTCTTGGTGAGGAAGATGGCTCAGCCAAGGATAGCCGTCTGTCTTGATATGGGGACTGGTGGACCGATTGAGCTGCATGCCTCCTTAGCCGCATGAAGGCCTTCTGGCAGGGGAGCCGCATATTGTTTGGGCTGCGAGTAAGCTGGTCATATGGAGTGGTCCAGCGGCCTTTGGTTTTGCAAATGTGGTATACCTTTAGGGTACTATAACCCCCCATATTTTTAGGGTTATTTTTTATTTATTTTTATTATTTTATTTAATATATTTATTTATAGATAAATTTTCCCACTATTATTTTTTATCATAATATTTTTTTTTTGTAGCTTTAATTTTTGAGCACAAGAAATGCCACTCTAGAAACGTCATTAATATATTTTGATCTAGATAAGTTTATCTTTATTTTCACATATAATGTCCTACTATAACATGTTCTGTTGTATTCTAATTTCGTCGCACAATTTTCGGGTCAATTTAGGCCAATTTTTTATCTACCATAAAACTTGTCGTAATTTCCAATTTAATTTCGGGACTCAACTTCGATCCAACCCAAGCGATCTAATATATGATTTTGACCTATTTTGAGCCTACTGCACACATGCCAATGGTGTCCCACTTAATTGAGTTTCCATGTGCTACTTATTTTCAAATGGCCCATGAGACCCATTTATAGCCTTTTCGGTGTTCAATTCAATTCAAATAGTTGTTTGGACCATAACCTAGTCAACCCAACTTAGTGGAGCCTAACTAGGATGGCCAAAATCAATTAGAGACATATTTAAATGATTTTTGGACATTTAATAGCAGTCAACATGCATTAAATCCATGCATCTTTGACTCAATCTTCCACCTTTTCAAATATGGAAACCCACTAAACCAATCTTGCCATATTAGTTAATTGGATGACCAAATCTCCACCAAATCAATCCAAACCTCCTCCATATTAATCCTAACTTATATGAGGCCAAAACCTTATATATTAAACTCCTAAAAACAGACACCCCTACTCCCCACCTTGTAAATTCTAAAAGTGCATTCAGCCCTGGCGTCGGAGGCACCTTATGGCGTAACGACAGTTTTGATCCCTTCTAGACCTTCTGTGATGCTCTACGAATATTCGTTGTGAAGCTAACACGAACTTCTATAATCATATCAAACCCTCACATGTCCATAACCCCTTATAGTATACCAAAATAGCCCTACAAGTTAGCTTATTCTAGCACAATTCTGTGCGAACCAGCAGGTTGGTCATCTTCTTCGATGCATTTTATCTACCTTTTCTCATCTTTTTGAATTGAAACAAAAATTAGTAGATAGCCCTATGTGTCAACTTCTATGTAAAATTGCTAACTCACACCGTTTACTCGGTTTGGCTGTGGCGTCCGTTACACTAAGTTGGTCCAGATTTGACTAATTTCGGTGCGAGGATCTTTCCGACGACTTCCGAACCCATTTGATCTCAAAGAAATTATTGATAATGTCTCTAACATCACTCTTAATCATCTAGTAATATTCTTTGTTCATATTTGTAAGTATTCATGCATTTATGGCATCGTTCCTATGATACTAGTTTTTCGGACACCGAAAAGTCCACCGTAACCCGACTACTTGATCTCTAAACTTCATAAGAGTTTAATATGATTTAAATTTGATTAATTGATATGGAAAATCATTTTTTTAATTTATTCTAATTATTTTCAGAATATATATTTTCTATATTTTATGCCGATTCGCTTTCCAAGTTGTAACCTTGTATGGCACAGTTGTGTGATTTTTGAACTACTTTGTGTTGGACTTATTTTTCCTAAAATATTTATATATAAAATATCTTCAAAAATTAATATTAATTTTTCTAGAAATAAAATTATATATTTTGGGACTTAAATATTATTTTCCTAAAATAACATGGTGCCATATATAGTAGCATTGATGGTATATATGGTTAAGTATTATTTATTATTATTGACTAGTTATATCTATATATAGTATGTGATCCTTATTTTGTAATTTTGACAAAAATTTCTATTATTTCTCAAATTACTTAGATTTATTTTAGAATTTAAATATATTAGTTTTATATTTATTTAGTTTTGATTTAATTGACAAGTTGGCCTATCAAGCCAATAAATTGATATACTTAGTCAAAGTATATTTTTCTATAAATATTATGATTAAATATTATTAGGAATACTCCAAATTTTATAATTACTATTTTTAGTTAATACAAATACTACTTTTACCTAATAGCATGATTACATGTGTATGTAGAATAGCTAGAATATGTATATATTTACTTGTTTCATAAATATGTATATATATGATGGTTGTATTAAATAGATATTTTTTCAAAAATATTTCTATTACTATTTCAGAATTTAAAATAATTATTTTTATATATAAAGTATTATTTTATGTTTTGATGATACTGTATGTGGAGGGTATATATATGTAGTTGTAAACTAGTTAGCTAGTATATTTAATAGACTCTATAAATAGTATGTATATTTATCGTAGATATGTTATCTTAGAATTAGTATTTATTTTAGTTTATTTATATTTTAGGAGTTCGTGCTTCGACTACAGTTGGAGACGGACCGTGATTTACTTTGCTTTCGAAGTTCCAGGTAAGATATATTGCCATCAATTATTCTGTTTAAATGTTTACGTTTGTTCTTCTTTTCTGTTGGTAGTAGTTATAGTGGTGTACGTCCGAGTATGATTTGGGCGATATCGATGATAGCATCGATATGATAGGTGTGTGTGTGTGACTTAGTTGTATAGAAAAAAATTCTCAAAAGTTGTGTAACTTTCATGCCATGACACGTAGCATTACATGATACTTTGAGTGAGGGTTCATTATGTTGGCACGAGCTTCCACATTTGGCTAGCTACCGGTACAAGCGGTTCATGTGTCAGTACATGTAAAATTTAGATTGTATCTAGTTTAATAACTCGCATTGAGATATGGGTTATTCGAGTCATGTATATGACTTATATTATTCACGGGCAGGGAAGACTACTAGTAGGCATATGGGACAACCCCTTTAGATAGCATAATCTCTGAAGGAGACTACAGAGTCATGAGCCTGATAATTTCTTAGTTGCATGTTTAGTTCGTAGCTCATAGTTAATAGCATCGGATCGTGATTCGACACCGGCCTGTGATTTGGTGCTATATATGTATCACCTACCTATACGTCCAACGTCGTCTTCAAAATGCATTCACATATATTGTATGGTGAGATGTTGTACTTATCTCTAACCATAGCTTGGGACAATGTCTTATCATGGAATAGTGGGCCACACCTTGTCCTTGTTTGGTTATGGGTGTGGTTCATTGTTTCGATGATAAGATAGTAGACCGTGTAGTGGTTCAGGTTATTCATTCAGTTCGTATTATGGCATGGGATAGTATTTTGTCATGGAATAGTTTGCCATCCCTTGTCCTTGTCTAGTTGTAGGGGTGGTTCGCTGCTTCGATGGCATAATCTGGACCGTATTATGATCCGAGCTATTTATTTCATGTTTATATTTATTCATTTCATATTATGGCATATTCCTTATGTATCTTGTTATGTCCCTCTGAGGACCTGGTGATCTCTCCATATTATTGCGGAGCACTTACAGATAGATAGATGGATGGTATGTGTGTGTCTTCATAATTTAGGTACTGCTTGTAGTATTATTTCATCATTCTTTCGTGTTTTATATATTTCTCATCATGATATACTCTGCTTATTAGCCTATTTTTGCAAACTTATTTTGTTCTCAAGTTTGCTCGAACATGTGTATTATAGGGCGGCTAACTATATTATATATCGTTCATTCTTACTTTATTCACCAATATGTGGATTAAGATATAGTTGTGATAGTATAGGTTTAGTACACTTCTTCAGCATAGTACATCTAGCGTAAGTCCATTAAATTGGAATCTTATTCAAGATCATATTAGCTGGCATGCTAACGTTTCTAGTCATATGTATTTTGGGACTTAGATGTGACATATTTTTGTGGTGGCCTATGTAGGTCGAGATTAAATTGTTTAGGTTACGTTACTGTACCGAACGAGCCTGCAATAGGATAGTGTATTAGAATCTCAATCCACAACTGTTATTGAATTTTCTTTGATTTTTTCTATCGCCCTTGACCTCGTGTTTGTAATCTAATATACTTCTCTTGATCTCCTTATATCGAATTCTCGTCTTTTTCTGTTTCGAAAAGACGAACATCTGTGCGTAATGAGCTATTTTAATTATAATGTGTTATAGAAGTAAGTGTAGTGCCCCGTCCCGCTCAGTCAATCAGAGGAATCGGAACGCTAACGGCGTTCGGACTTAGCCTTACAACGGCGACTCGAAGACATCGCTCAGGTGGGGTAGTTTCGGTGAACTTGCCTCATCTTAGCCTTCACATAATAAATCACATGTTTTCAACTTGCACAAGTAGGCTTGATAATAAAAGAGACGAATTCACATAGCTAAAGGGAATAATCCCGACAGGTCGAATTGAGTTAGAATATGGAAAGGTCCAACGGTCGGCTTAGAGTTGGTGCGCGGCGTGCTTTGAAAAATGGCACTCGGTCCTTCGTCCCGTGGCTTGGAAGAAGGAAAAGTTGGTCTTCGCCACAAGCTAAGAGTTAGCCAAATTCATAGGCGTCGCCCGCATAAATGCTTCATAAAGCATGCACGGTCTCTTCGCCCAAGACGTGGCATAGCCTCTGCTCGCCGACGGATTAAGTTGTATTGCACGGCTTGTGGCATAAGTCTAGGCACTTCAAATAACTTGGTTGTTCAAGTCGAACGCGTGCACGACACGTTCCTACGACGCAAGGCTTGATGCAGCCTTTGCTCGTCAAGTTGTTGTAAAGTAATTTAGGTAAGTTACGTTAAGCTATCATGAGTAGTAGCAGGCACGGCCCTATGAGTTCTATGGCCGGGTATAATCATATAGTCTCACGATTGTTGGGCCCGTCATATAGAGTATGACTTGGGCGGTGGTGTCACATAGAGTTTCACATTGTTGAGACACGATGGCACGGACTTAGTGTTTTAAGGCACGGGCCACGGTTGATTTATTGCGTTTGGAAAGTGTTTCAATAGTTGTTCTTGAGTTGAGTGAAATGATAGGACAAGAAAGAAAGAATGCTCACGACTGGGTCGTCGAGGCAAGAAAGAAGAATGCTCGCGACTACAGGTCGTCGAGGCAAGATCTCAGATGTGAGAAGTATTGCACTTAGCCTTGAAGGAGATGGTAACACTAGAGGTACAATGACTGTGTGAGACGTCAGTTTGAGTCGAGTCTTGCATGGTCATTGGAAAACTTGTACAAGGTAAATAAAATAAACAGTTTCTCGAACGACGACCCAGGTGGCCCATAGGAACCGTTGCGATAGAGACTTTTCGTAGACTGTGTGCTGGATGACCGTACGGGTTAGGCGGGGACTTGTAGCAGAGCTAGCTACTCGCGCTGGCAAGGGGCGTCCGTCTAAACAAAACTACAAAATGAGTCCACAATGGCTCTGGGAGCCAGTGACCAAATTCATATAGTTGAGTCGGCAGAATAGCGGCAAACCGCGTGTATGCCTTTGGATTTGGTCTAGAACTTGAATGTATGTTTAGTCGGTAACACAAAATATTTGGGCCTAAGATTTGGCTGCAACGAAGACACCGTGCTTCGGCACGAGATGTGGCGTCGAGTCTTGAGTTGTCGGCATATAAGTTGCATAGTTTGGATGTAAGTTGTCTTGAGTTTAAGTCAGGAAACCGTCACAAGGCAAAGTTGGTCGAGTGACACTAAGTTCACAAGTCTTGATTGGATCGGTTGATGATTTAGTAGCAAAGGGTCGCGAGGCGGCGATATGGTTAAGTATCACTGAGTTGCGAGGCACGGCCTCAGCAAGGGTTTTGTAGCACGGTCACACAGAAAAGGAGTCTATCGTGTAGTTACGTCTCCGATTTTGGGCCGTTAGGCAAACACGAGTTGATAGGTTAACGTTGTTGGCACGAGAAGGGTCTAGAGGCAAAGTATGAGTTAACATTGTTGCTGCAAGCACGGGATGGTCTAAAGACACGAAATAGGCCAAGGCGTCGGTTCTAAAATCCTAAGGCAAGAGTAGAAAGACAATCATAAAGGGACTAAGTTGCAGAAAGTAAATCAAACGTGTTGGTTTTGTATGGGTGGGCGAGGAGCTCATTCCACCAGTACAGTTGAGTACTGACACCCACATAGTTTCCATGTACAGGCACAGGTAGAAGCTCATGGCGTGGAGCTCGCTTGGATGCGTCGAGGCACGGAGTTCCTTGGCTATTCGAAGCGTGCGGCCGCATGGAGTCAAGACTTGTACGGGACATAATGTATGGACATCGAAGCATCCGCTGGCTCGAGACATAGATTGAGAGATAAGAGAGAGCTGAGTGAACTTGTGAAATATGAGAAGAGTGAGCTTGAGTGATTGTAATCTTGGCCTTGCGCCCCCAATGTAACCGTTGTTTCAATATCAATAAAGAGCTTCTTTGAATAACTTGTGTTTGTTCTAAATTTTTTTGCTATGTGTTTAATGTCTCTGCTTGGGACTTCTGTGCGACGACCCCGTCGTAGTCGTTGAAATCGACCGTTATGGAACCCGCCTTGTACGAGCACAATCTAGGCTCGTGCGGCATCACACCTTAGCGAGGACGATCGCTCCTACGGGAGCGGGGCGTGACATAATGGTATCAGAGCACGGCTTTACGTCCTTGGACTATCGATTGAATTCTTTAACTTCGTTGTTTTCACAAACTCTGTAGTATTGTTTCCGTAAAGTTGTTATCGTTGGTGCGCTCTCTTTCAAATGTCCCACGGGATGTCCATACAATAAGTCTAACTATTTTGCAAAACATAGGAGAACATTTTTTGACAAGAAAGAAAAGATGGTTTACGTAAGCACGGTTGGCTAAGTCGGGCTGGGCATATACACCAAAGTTGCGTCGCCCTTAGAAAAGTTGAGTGCGGGAATTGAATAGTGTCGAACAAGAATGAGTTGAACTCGATTGAGTAAAATGAGATGACTATCGATAGGGGTGCTATCGAACGACGATGTTATCGTCGGTGCGATATAAGGTGAGTGTGCTTGAAATTTAAGGAATCGTTCGGACGAAAATTCGAGGAAGTAGATTGTGAATCGATTGATAGTTTTGAGGATTTGTTGAATGACTTCATCCCTGAGTGGTGTATGCGATAGCCTCAGGGATGTCGATCGATCGATTAAGCATACGGGGTGTCGGTGAGTCTATCAGCAAGTGTCGTGTTATGCAAAGTCTTAGATTGAGTGTCGTTGAACAAGACGTAGTCTTGAAGATTTTGATGAGTCGGTTCGAATAACTTAGAAATGGACGTGCACAGAACGTGTACGGGATTGAGGATTGCGCAAGTATGAAATGCGAAAATGATCGAGTAGATGAAACTGAATCGAAAAAAAAGTTAAGGTGTACAAAAGGATGACTTATTCAAGGAAATCGTTGAGAATCGTATACGAAAGTTAGCACGATCGGAAGATAGTGTGCATGAAAAGTTTGATTCGAAGGTGTGAAAATGACTCTGAGGATTGGAATGGATGTCGTTCGATGATTGAGTTAACAAGAATGATACGAATTGAGAAAATACGTCGGTCGATGACTTAAGATAGACGGATGAAAAATACGCGAAATTGGGTTTGAGGAAATTGATGTTGTGAATGATTCGAGCGATAATGATCGAAATTGATTTTGAATGTCGAGGAGATTATCCAGTCGGACGATGGCATCATTCGCACGACTCGAAATTGGTTGCAAAGGAAGATCGTCAGGTTACACATATCGTCGATGGTATTGAGGCGTATCATAGATCGATATGCGATAACTTGGGGGTACTCTAACTCGGCAAATGACGATCGTGCAAGTGTTATTGTTCGGTTGGATGCGATACTTAGGATTTTGATCGAGATGAATGTTGGATGAAAATGATTGTGTTTTGATTGTTACGCGGATAACCACAACGTCGAAGATCTTGTCTTGCACGAGCGCAACTCTAGCCTCGCACATGCGTTGCGTCGGATTTGGGGCGATCGTTCCGCGTGAGCGCTGACATGGTGATTCATGTCGCAGGAATGATCAAACTCGAAAAATCAGGACGCCGCAACTTTGATTGTCTCGACTTGTCGGTTTGATGCGAAGGAAGATTGAGGATGTTAAGACTTGCGATTGATGATCGAATAAACTTGAGGATTGAGTAGGTCCAATCCGTGCATCGAGAATGAATTAGTCTAGACGCAAACAAGAGTTACGTCCCGATGAGGATAATTATCCCGCAGAGCGTGCATGGTCATTCATGCCCACCGTGGATAATCTGACTCGCGTGAGATTGGGGTGCAACATATTGTTAAGCTAGACGACCTTATGATCGATTACGTGAATTGGAATAGATGACTTAGGAAATGTGGAATGTGAAATTTTGGTTAGCGACGAATTGCGTCATAGCGTGCTTGAATTGAGAAGGATTGATAGGCGAACCATATCGAACGTGTTCGAAGAGATAGACTATACGAAATGGCTTGATGAGCGAGCGATGTGTTCTTGGCGAGGATTGGTTAAGTGAACTTATCGTAGGATGGCTTTGCTGAATGACTCGGACCCCGTGCGACGGATATTGGGATGTGTGTAGGAAATCGGTGCTCGATGTTTAGAAATCGGAGTGATGCGAGCTTGGATAGAAAGCCCCGTACTATCAATTTGGTTTGACCTTAGGATGGGGTCAGTGTTGATATCGTTGTTTGGGAACTATGATTCCAGTCCTGACGGAAAGACATAGCCTAGCGGTTAGGCAAACGTCCGAGTGCGAAGCGATAGGTAATTGTGGAGGCACCGCTCACGAGGCTCAGTTGACATGCATGTATATCAAGGACGCTTGAATATGTGCACGATCCGACTCGAGTGGTTATGGCGGATTCTCTATCACAAGGCTTGGCTGAAATACATGTATTTTGGGGTCGCCTGTAATGCGTACACGATCCAACTAAGTGATACGTTGAATCAAGTGAGACTTGAGGAACGGGAAAGTGTCGAGGATTTTGAGATCGTAAGTTTTGAAGAAAGGATTGAGGGTAGCACGAGCATGGCTCGGATTTGAGAAAACGCATAGGCGTATTATGTGCGAGAGTTCTTGAATGTTGAGTAAAGTGATAAGTCAATAAGTATACTCAGTTAGTTTCGAGGACGAAACTTTTTCTGAGTGGTGTATGATGTAGTGCCCCATCCCGCTCAGTCAATCGGAGGAATCGGAACGCTAACGGCGTTCGAACTTAGCCTTGCAACGGCGACTCGAAGACATCGCTCAGGTGGGGTAGTTTCGGTGAACTTGCTTCATCTTAGCCTTCACATAATAAATCGCATGTTTTCAACTTACACAAGTAAGCTTGATAATAAAAGAGACGAATTCACATAGCTAAAGAGAATAATCCCGACGGGTCGAATTGAGTTAGAATATGGAAAGGTCCAACGGTCGGCTTAGAGTTGGTGCACGGCGTGCTTTGAAAAATGGCACTCGGTCCGTCCCGTGGCTTGGGAGAAGGAAAAGTTAGTTTTCGCCACAAGCTAAGAGTTAGCCAAATTCATAGGCGTCGCCCGCATAAATGCTTCATAAAGCATGCACGGTCACTTCGTCCAAGGTGTGGCATAGCCTCTGCTCGCCGACGAGTTAAGTTGTATTGCACGGCTTGTGGCATAAGTCTAGGCACTTCAAATAACTTGGTTGTTCAAGTCGAACGCGTGCATGGCACGTTCCTATGACGCAAGGCTTGACGCAGCCTTTGCTCGTCAAGTTGTTGCAAAATAAGTTAGGAAAGTTACGTTAAGCTATCAGGAGTAGTAGCAGGCACGGCCCTATGAGTTCTATGGCTGAGTATAATCACATAGTCTCACGATTGATGGGCCCGTCATATAGAGTATGACTTGGGCGGTGGTGTCACATAGAGTTTCACGTTGGTTTGAGATACTATGGCACGGACTTAGTGTTTTAAGGCACGGGCCACGGTTGATTTATTGGGTTTGGAAAGTGTTTCAATAGTTGTTCTTGAGTTGAGTGAAATGATAGGACAAGAAAGAAAGAATGTTCGCGACTGGGTCATCGAGGCAAGAAAGAAGAATGCTCGCGACTACGGGTCGTCGAGGCAAGATCTCAGATGTGAGAAATATTGCACTTAGCCCTGAAGGAGATGGTAACACTAGAGGTACAATGACTGTGTGAGATGTCAGTTTGAGTCGAGTCTTGCATGGTCATTGGACAACTTGTACAAGGTAAATAAAATAAATAATTTCTCGAACGGCGACCCAGGCGGCCCATAGGAACCGTTGCGATAGGGACATTTCGTTGACTGTGTGCTGGATGATCGCACGGGTTAGGCGGGGACTTGCAGCGGAGCTAGCTACTCGTACTGGCAAGGGGCGTTCGTCTAATCAAAACTACAAAAGGAGTCCACAATGGCTCTGGGAGCCAGTGACCAAATTCATATAGTTGAGTCGGCAGAATAACGGCAAACCGCGTGTATGCCTTTGGATTTGGTCTAGAACTTGAATGTATGTTTAGTCGGTAACACAAAATGTTTGTGCCTAAGATTTGGCTGCAACAAAGACACCGTGCTTCGGCACGAGATGTGGCATCGAGTCTTGAGTTGTCGGCATATAAGTTGCATAGTTTGGATGTAAGTTGTCTTGAGTTTAAGTCAGGAAATCGCTGCAAGGCAAAGTTGGTTGAGTGACACTAAGTTCACAAGTCTTGATTGGATCGGTTGATGATTTAGTAGCAAAGGGCCGCGAGGCGGCGATATGGTTAAGTATCACTGAGTTGCGAGACACGGCCTCAGCAACGGTTTTGTAGCACGGTCACACGGAAAAGGAGTCTATCATGTAGTTGCGTCTCCGATTTTGGGCCGTAAGGCAAACACGACTTGATAGGTTAACATTGTTAGCACGAGAAGGGTTTAGAGGCAAAGTATGAGTTAACATTGTTGCTGCAAGCACGGGATGGTCTAAAGACACGAAATAGGCCAAGGCGTCGGTCCTAAAATAATCCTAAGGCAAGAGTAGAAAGACAATCATTAAGGGACTAAGTTGCACAAAGTAAATCAAATGTGTTGGTTTTGTATGGGTTAGAGAGGAGCTCATTCTACCAGTACAGTTGAGTACTGACACCCACATAGTTTCTATGTACAGGTACAGGTAGAAGCTCGTGGCACGGAGCTCGCTTGGATGCGTCGAGGCACGGAGTTGCTTGGCGATTCGAAGCGTGCGGCCGCATAGAGTCAAGACTTATACGGGACATAATGTATGGACGTCGCCTTCCGAAGCATTCGCTGGCTCGAGACATGGATTAAGAGATGAGAGAGAGCTGAGTGAACTTGTAAAATATGAGAAGAGTGAGCTTGAGTGATTGTAATCTTGGCCTTGTGCCCCCAATGTAACCGTTGTTTCAATATCAATAAAGAGCTTCTTTGAATAACTTGTGTTTGTTCTAAATTTTTTTGATGTGTGTTCAATGTTTCTGCTTGGGACTTCTGTGCGACGACCCCGTCGCAGCCGTTAAAATCGGCCGTTATGGAACCCGCCTTATACGAGCACAATCTAGGCTCGTGCGGCATAACGCCTTAGCGAGGACGATCGCTCCTACGGGAGCGGGGCGTGACAGTAAGAGGGATAGAATATTTTAGGAAGTGATTGTCTAAAGATGAGTAGGGTAGAGATAGACACCTATACTAGATGAACCAAGCAGGTAGGAGTGGTATTCTTCTGATGTAGAAATTATTACTTAGTGGACATGGGAACCCATGATTGATAGGACTAGGTAAATAATTAAGGTGGGTAGAACTTTATAGATATCCTCCTAAGATGGAAGTTAGAATTGAGTACATTATAGGATTTAACCCTAACGAGAGACCCTAAGATTACTAGACTAATCTATGCTACCATTTGCCTAAGATATAACCTTGAATAGAAGTACTGGAGGGATTTTATCGAGTGCTAATACCATGATAGGTGACCTAGAAGTATTAGATAGAGTATGAAGGTTTGAGTTAGGCTAGATGACCATCTCTGTATATGGTAAGACTAGCCTTGAAACTATCTATAAAAGACTAGGACTAGAAGATTGACCAATAGGTGTGTGTGTATATATTTAGCTCAGCCTCGACCCTTGCCTAGCAGATAGGTACAAAATTGTTAGGTGTACTTGTAAGAATTGTATAGCATGTTGATAGTAAGAAGGAGTAGAGTATTATTTTCTTCTATCTTGTTGAAGACCTGACCAATATAGGAATAGTGTTGAATTAGTAATAATATTTCTTATAGAGTCATTGACCAATATCACCATGATGGTACTTAGAACACCTTGGAAAGTCTTGATTTTATTTCGTAATACCTAAGTTATGTATTCTTATAAGGAATTATACCGTACTAAAACATCTCACTAGTATGATCATTACCACGACCTCGTTGCTTAAATTAGGATGGATCTAGAACTAAGGGTACCTTATTTTCTGGTAGGTTATGTGAACTTAGAATATCATTAGTAGTGGTGTCCTCTAGAAATCTTGTTTGATTAGTTTCTTTTATATCATATTTCATGTTTTAATTTTGAGGATAGCATGAAAGACCAATCAGACGGCCAAGAGTACATCTTCAGGAGAGGGTTGTCTTGTACCAGACAAAGAAGCTACCCACTTGTTACTTTTGTGGCAAGAATAGATATGTTTAGAAGGATTGCAAGAAGAAGTTAGGACGGTGCCATTGATTATTTGTTATTATTATTACTATGTGTTGTTATATTATGATATGCCTAACTTTGAGGACGAAATATCCTAAGAAGGGTAGGTTGTAAGCCCCACTGATTTTTAGGGTTATTTTTTGATTTGTTTTTATTATTTTATTTAATATAGTTATTTATATATAATTTTTCCTACTGTTATTTTTTATCATAATATATATTTTTCCGTAGCTTTGATTTTTGGAGCACAAGAAATGTCAATCTCTAGAAACGTCCTTCATATATTTTGATTTAGATAAGTTTATCTTCATTTTGATATATCATGTCCCACTAGAATGTGTTCTATTGTAATCTAATTTTGTCGCACACCTTTCAAGTCAATTTAGGCCAATTTGTAATATACCGTAAAACTTGTCATATTTTCCAATTTAATTTCGTGACTCAACTTCGATCCAACCTAAGTGATCCAATATATGATTTTGACCTACTTTGAGCCTACTACAAACATGCCAATGGTGTCCCACTCAATTAAGTTCCTATATGTTACTTATTTTCAAATGGCACATGAGACCCATTTATAGCCTTTTCAGCGTTCAATTAAATTTGAATAATTGTTTGGACCATAACCTAAACAACCCAACTTAGTGGAGACTACCTATGATGGCCAAAATCGATTAAATAAATGTTTAATTGATTTTTGGATATTTAATAGCAGTCCACGTGCATTAAACCCATGCATCTTTGACTCGATCTTTCACATTTCCAAATATGGAAACCCGCTAAACCCATCTTGTCATATTAGTTTATTGGATGACCAAATCTCCAAATCAATACAAACTTGCTCCATATTAATCCTAACTTATATGAGGCCAAAACCTTATATATTACACTCCTAAAAATAGCCACCCCTACACCCCACCTAGCAAATTTTGAAACTGCATTCAGCATTGGCCGTTGGAGACACCTTGTGGCGTAACGACAGTTTTGACCCTTTCCCGACCTCCTGTGACGCTCCACGAATATTTGTTGTGAAGCTAACGTGACCCCTTCCCGACCTCCCATAATGACAGTTTCAATTCCTATTATTTTTCAAATTACTTAGGTTTATTTTACAATTTAAATATATTAGTTTTATATTTACTTGGTTTCGATTTAATTGACAAGTTGGCTTATCAAGCCAATAAGTTGATATACTTAGTCAAAGTATATTTTTTATAAATATTATGATTAAATATTATTATTAAAAATTTTAAGGAATATTCCAGAATTTTGTAATTACTATTTTTAGTTCATACAAATACTACTTTTACCTAATAACATGATTACATGTGTATGTAGAATAGCTAGAATATGTATATATTTACTTGTTTCATAAATATGTATATATATTTATATTTGATGGTTGTATTAAATTTATATATATATATATATATATATATATATATATATATATATTTTATATATATATATATATATATATATATATATATATATATATATATATATAAAATATATATATATATATATATATATATATAAATTTAATACAACCATCAAATATAATATATATAAATATATATATATATATATATATATATATATATATATATATATATATATATATATATATATATATATATATATAAATTTAATACAACCATCAAATATAAATATATATATATATATATATATATATATATATATATATATATATATATATATATATATATATAAAATATATATATATATATATATATATATATATATATATATATATATATATATATATATATATATATATATATATATATATATATATATATCCCGTGAATTGCCTTTCATTTACTTGACAGGGAATGCCAACGAGATCTCGTGAGAGCTTTGACTCAGTAAGCTCATCAGCTACGGCTCAGTTAGCACCAAATTTAGGGTTAGAGGTGGAAGTTCACTTCAAGGCGGTTTTTGTTTGCTCTGCCCCTTTTGACCTTCTCTGGACAAACTCTCTATCCTTTCGCGCTTGGGAACGCTATAGCCTTGCTTGAAGCCGGCTCTCCTTATATTATTATATTAAATGAAACATTTTTTTTCTCTCTCCAGAATCAATAGAAAAAAGAAAATGTTTTCAAGATGTATAAAAATATATTGAATTTTAATAAATCATTTATTTTCATTAAAGGCTATTAGAGATTGATTTATAATTTACTAACTAATCTGGTAACTATTTTTACTTATTATTATCTATAGTTAATCCAAGTAGCTAACAAATCCTTTTATTTAATTAGTTGTTTTAAGTAATTATTTCAGTTAGGAACCTATTAGAATTTGAAAATCTATTAAATTATCTTTTGAAAACTGTTGGAGGGAATAAATTAGATTTTGGGATCTGTTTGAAATTTGAATTTGAAAATCAGTTACAAACTATTTCCTAAATACCCCTGGATCTGTAATTATTTACAACATTGCCATTATCCTATAATGGGGAACACCCCCAGATCTATAGTTATTTACACCTCTGCTACTAAATTATTTCACTATAAATAATATTAAATTATTACACACTTTCCAATGTTCTGACACACTCTCTCTCTCTCTTTCTCTCTCCTCTCTGGACAGAGGCTGAGCCCAGCCGTGCGCCGCCGAGCACCCCTCGCCTCTATTCGTCGCGCGTACACCACTCGACGTATCAGTCGCGCCGAACTTCTTCACAATGGCCTAGAGCTCTCCAGAGTTATTGATATCTTTCCTACTTTACGGAGATGAATGACGTGGTGGTGGTGGTTTGGTGATCGGGAATAGGGGGTCGGGGCAGTGGTAACATTGGTTGAGGGTGGTCGAGAATAACAGTGGTTGTTTGGGGTGGTGGTGTTGCCGTTGCTGTTAGAGGAGGTTGGCTCGGGTGGTGATGGCTGTGATGGTGGTACGGCGGTGGCCGGCGGGTCGAGGCAGAAGAAGAGGGGGTGGTTGTTGTTGGCAGGAATTCTCCCCAAAGGAAATGGTGGCTGCTAAGAATTCTTTTAGGTTTTGGAATGTGTCGTGTAAAATATTGGGAAATGTCCAATATTTATAAGGTAGTGTGGAAACCCTAAGGGCAAGGTTGTAAACTGTAATAGAATTAGAAAAAAAATAGTGGAACACTAACTACTAACACTAATTCCTAACCACTAACATTTAGTTACTACACACTAGCTAATAATTAATTAATTAATACTAATTAATCTCTAGCTAATTATAATTTAGCTAGCAACGACTAGTTAATACTAAGTCAACAGCCGTAGCCTACAATCCAAGTGCTAACTTGGTAGGCTAGAACTAGGACCGGAATGATTCTAGCCTGACACGAGGGAAATCGAATAACCAACAAATTATCGTAAACCCTTAGGATTAAAATAATTAGTGCTAAAAGTGTATTTAGTAAAAATATTATTTTTGACAAATTATCCCTTATATAAAAGAAATATCTATATCTTATGAAAAAATTTAGAAAAAGGACAAGAATTTTATATATGACAAGATTCCATATAATATAGTTTTTCTCAAAACCAAAGACCCAACCAAATAACGTTAGCATATCACGATCGAAAATATACTCGATATTAAAACTCACGATTTTAAATATTCGAAAAAATAGAAAATGCAAAAATTCGAAAAAAAAAGAAAATTCGGATAACGGAGGTTACAAATCTACCTTCTTTAAAGAAATTTTGTCCTCGAAATTTAAGGTTGGCAGAGGGATCAAAACACGATAGGGAGTTTAGGCAATATCTTAGGCACGATTAAAGAACGATGACTTGACGCGATTACAATAATCAAATTCAAAATAACTTAGGCACGACTAGTGATTTGGCACGATAGACTCATAATATGAACAAAATTATATAGGCACGATTTTGGAATAACTCAAGTCATTGAGGCACGCTCTCAATCACAGCTAGGAGAATCGAAGATATGATTAAAATTCGAGTATGGAATGATTCAGATAAAAATCCAGATCTCAGGTCGCATAGGCACGATCAAGATTAAAACTTAGTTATTAATAAAGATAAAACTTAGGCATAAACAAGATTTCAAAGTCAAGGTCTTATAGGCATGATTTAGAAGTAAATTCAAGTAATTTAAGCGCGAAGTCGCGACTAAGAAAATCAAAATCGTTCAGTTACGATCTAGTTAGAATCAGGTCTAAGTATAAAATTATCAATATGATCTAAGCCGGATAAGATTAGATTCAAGGTTATATAGGCACGATCAATTACGAAAATGACGCGATTGGCATCATTAGGAAATATCAAATGTTTGACACTACCAAAAATTAACCCTTATACGACTACTACCAAAAATCATAATCTTCAGTCATGAGGATGGAACCCTATTATAAATACTTTAGGCTTGACCTTTATTCCAAAGGCACCAATTCACTATGGCACTAATCCCTGAAACATACCCTTGTTAGAACCCCTCAATTATTTTTTTTCAACTTAATCCAACTTCCTCCACTTTGTCCTAAATTGGATATGAAATCTTTGAATCAGGTTTATAAAAATCCTTGAACTTGTTCAAATCACACCCCCGTAATACTCGAATATAATGCCACCCTACCATATAAAAATTATTCTCCAATTTTTTAATATCAACCTTCATATTTCCTTCAACTTTATACTTTCAAACATTATCTTTCTTAAATTTAAAAGTCTGGCAAAGTCTAATATTTTTCCTACAACTCAAAACTCTGTCTTACCAGTTCCTAATCATTCTCTACGAATCCTTTATCCAATTTCGTGTCTTACCAGCTAGTATGACTGCGATAAATTTTAGACTCCATAACTAAAGAAGACATTTATCTTTCACATTGTCCTCATCAAACATGTCATCAGAATATACCTTAATTTAGTCCATATAATTCATCTCGATATCAAATCAAAGTTAACAACGAACACTAAGGTTCAATCAACGAACAAGGAATAGTAGACGAAAACAAGCAGAAACAGATTTCGGGATAGGGTTTAGAGTGAGATTCTCAGGGGTCGTCCCAAAGGTACTATCTTGGTTAAAATTCAAAATTCCTTGAATATAGCCTAAAATAATTCTCAACCTTTATATATAAGATTGACTAATCATCTTTCTTATCAACCTAAATAGTTATAAGTTTAACTTCCACTCTTTTGTTCCTTCTAGAGTCCTTAAAACTCTTCCAATTGCAAGAATAGGGTTCAACAACGGACACGTGTTTTGAAAATCAGGATAAGCAAAAGCGAAATGAAAATAGACTCAATATAGTTCGAAGTAAGATTCTCAGAGGTCATCCCTGGATCCTAATATGTGATTGAGTACCAAAACCCTAAAATATTCTATGATTCAATCCTAATCCTAGGGCAGGCTTGCAGTAGTACGACTAAGCTTAAGTACTACCACGACTTCGCATTAGCTACGAAGACAGACCTGTATGGGCCACCATAAAAATATGTCACGATCCACACCCAGATATTCGGGCACGAGTGCGTGGGACACGCCCAGCCTACGTCGTAGTATCGACGGTAGAACGCTGTCAAGTACCCAATAAATATTTACAACATCTAGATGATCCATAATAACAAATGTTCTCAAATCATATCACAAGCAGCTAAAGAAGATATGAAATAGGAAAGATATCAATAACTCTGAAACAACTAAAGTCTACGAATAAACATACATAACCAGATTGTATCAGAGACAAATTCGATAACGAAATATAAATAAAAATACAATGGCCTAGAGCTCTCCAGTGGTCAACTCACGATCTAAAAATACATCGAGATCTGTCATCATGAAGTCCAGGGTGTGGGGCATAACATTACCTAAAAAAATAGTTATCCAGTCAGGATTGGAGCGAAGTACACTCTAAAAGTAGTTCCATTGCATGGTAGGAAATATATAGCTTGCAATAGAATAAAATACATGACATGCTGGAAAGAAAATACAGAGAAATAAAGAAATAGCATCATGAAGATATAAGAAAACTAAGTACATGAATAAGATAAAGAACATGTTAACTTGAATGAACACTAGTGATTTAGAGCACACGATAGTTATGTGATTGGTTTAGGTTGTACATGATTATTCTACGGTAACTCGGTTATACGTGAAGGTTTAATCGACATATACATGATTACGCTAAGGGATTTAATCGCATAACTACTTCTACACCCCCGCCCCAATTAATACACATGGATCTAATTACGACACGTTACGTACATGATTGTTAGTTTGTACATGAAGCACATGTGAGAACATAAGAGTACATGACAACACATGAGAGTACATGAATAATACGAATACAATGAGTACACGATGTACATGATAAAGTACATAAACATAAAATATCTGATATACCCGATAAATGATAACATCTTCTGACAAGATCCATTTAGTATCAATCTATGTAACAATGTATCAGCATCAAGTAAAGTAGTCTAGAGCAGGTAATATAGATACTATCATGATGAAAACAATCAGAGAATGTACTCGCCTGAATTGGTTAGTGTCGACGTGCGCGACACGAACATTTTGACACGGAATAGGTACGATATTGTGCTCTGCAAGATGGTCCCAAACGACGGCACAGGTGGTTCCATTGAGTCCATGATAGTCTAAATAGCCTAGTTTGGTATATAAAAGTCAAGGATCAAGATTCAGCATGATTATCGAGACAAGAAAGAAGTTCATGATCAAAGGATAGAAAATGACTATATTAGTCATGATCAAGAGTATATTAATCTAGCCACAAAGAATTGATTTAAGAATAATATTGGTGCCAAATAATTTGTAAACATATTTAGTCAAGAAGGACTTTTAGAAAGTATTGAGAATTATAAAAATTCAATTATTATATCAAGGCTAAATATCTATTATAATATAGGCCCAAACTAAAATTTATTCAAATTATATTTTAGGGCCTAAAGCCCACGATTATAATAAAAGCCAAAAAATCCCAAAGATAAATAATAATTATAATAATGCACAATTAAAATATGTGGTTTAAAGCCCATCAATTAGAGCCTAAAACGTTACTATAAAGCTCAACAAGATTTTGCTAAATATTCCTGGAAAATATAAGTTTATTAGAAAAATATTTATAAAATTCGTATTATCACTTTTAAAACCCAAATAACTATTAGGCCCTTGAATAAGCCCAACCCCTTTAATCATTTTAAAAGGTTCAAGCCTAATTATTAACCATAATAATAATACTAGTAAGAATTAATAAGTGATTTATGATAATAATAAATTACTACTAATAACCCAATATATAAACAGTAGGGTAGGGAAGCTGGTCCACAAAACATTCCTAAATCATGTTGTCAACGACAAAGAAAGAAAGAAATTAAAACCTAATTACTATCATTAATAATAATAACACATTAATTAATCTTGACAGTAGCTTAGGAAATAAAATCAAAGAAAGGGGGAAGAAGTCACACTACTGACTCAAAATCTCTAATGACCCTAGCCATATCAGTAACTAAAATAATAATAATATTAATAATAATTAGAGTAAACCCCATACTAAAATAGGTGTTAAGTAGAATATGGGGGGGTCACTCTGCTGACTCCAACTCATTCCCACTCAAATGTTACTGTACTATTTCAAGAAAATAAAATGAATTTTTTATATTATACTATAAATAAATAGAAGAAAGGTCATAAGCTGATCACCCATTCCCCAAATACAGAGAGAGAAGAGTGAGCGGCTGCTGCTCACCCTCTCCTAAAATCCCTCTACACAGGAAGTCGAAGAGACAAGAAGGGGGTGACGAGCGAGTGAGGGAGCTCATCAGCATCAAGTAAAGTAGTCTAGAGCAGGTAATATAGATACTATCATGATGAAAACAATCAGAGAATCTACTCGCCTGAATTGGTTGGTGTCGACGTGCGCGACACGAACGTTTTGACACGGGATAGGTACGATATTATGCTCTGCAAGATGGTCCCAAACGACGGCACAGGTGGTTCCATTGAGTCCATGATAGTCTAAATAGCCTAGTTTGGTATATAAAAGTCAAGGAACAGGATTCAGCATGATTATCGAGACAAGAAAGAAGTTCATGATCAAAGGATAGAAAATGACTATATTAGTCATGATCAAGAGTATATTAATCTAGCCACAAAGAATTGATTTAAGAATAATATTGGTGCCAAATAATTTGTAAACATATTTAGTCAAGAAGGACTTTTAGAAAGTATTGAGAATTATAAAAATTCAATTATTATATCAAGGCTAAATATCTATTATAATATAGGCCCAAACTAAATATTTATTCAAATTATATTTTAGGGCCGAAAGCCCACGATTATAATAAAAGCCAAAAATCCCAAAGATAAATAATAATTATAATAATGCACAATTAAAATATGTGGTTTAAAGCCCATCAATTAGAGCCTAAAACGTTACTATAAAGCTCAACAAGATTTTGCTAAATATTCCTAGAAAATATAAGTTTATTAGAAAAATATTTATAAAATTCTTATTATCACTTTTAAAACCCAAATAACTATTAGGCCCTTGAATAAGCCCAACCCCTTTAATCATTTTAAAAGGTTCAAGCCTAATTATTAACCATAATAATAATACTAGTAAGAATTAATAAGTGATTTATGATAATAATAAATTACTACTAATAACCCAATATATAAACAGTAGGGTAGGGAAGCTGGTCCACAAAACATTCCTAAATCATGTTGTCAACGACAAAGAAAGAAAGAAATTAAAACCTAATTACTATCATTAATAATAATAACACATTAATTAATCTTGACAGTAGCTTAGGAAATAAAATCAAAGAAAGGGGGAAGAAGTCACACTACTGACTCAAAATCTCTAATGACCCTAGCCATATCAGTAACTAAAATAATAATAATATTATTAATAATTAGAGTAAACCCCACACTAAAATAGGTGTTAAGTGGAATATGGGGGGGTCACTCTGCTGACTCCAACTCATTCCCACTCAAATGTTACTGTATTATTTCAAGAAAATAAAATAATTTTTTTATATTATACTATAAATAAATAGAAGAAAGGTCATAAGCTGATCACTCATTCCCCAAATACAGAGAGAGAAGAGTGAGCGGCTGCTGCTCACCCTCTCCTAAAATCCCTCTATACAGGAAGTCGAAGAGACGAGAAGGGGGTGACGAGCGAGTGAGGGAGCTCACCAGCAGCACGGAGAAGCTCGTACGTCCAGCGTGGAGGCGCTGGCGACAGGGCATGGGCAGTCACTCGCCTGGATCCACGCGATTCGGCGGAGGGAGCGCCGGCGCTAGACGAAGAAAAGGATCCAACATTGTGGCACTGGGAATGTCGGTCCAGGTAGGGTTCGAGGTCGGAGCAGTTGGCCGATGAGGTGCACGCAGGCGTCGACCGGTGGCGGAAAGGCTAGATCTGGGAGCTGCGACACCCAATCTGGAGGAGGAGAAGGCTTCCGTGGTGGAGCACAGCTCCACACGATGGCGACGAGTTTTGGTCCCCCTCCCACTCTCACTTACTGTGATTTATGCTGGTGTGCTTGGATGTGGCGGTGGCCTATTTGAGATGTGGAGGAAATTTTTGTGGTGGTGTTGGGGATGGCCGGTGTGGTCGGAGGTGTATGGGCGGTTGTTGTGGCGGATTGTGGGAGTGGTAGTCGAGGTAGATGTAGTAGTAGGACGGCGGCGACAACGGGGCAGTATTGGTGGTGTCGGCCAGTATGGTGGTTGGGGTGGGCCGGAGATGAATGTAGTGGTGGTGGTGTTTTGGTGATCGGAAACATGGGTCGGGGTAGTAGTAATATTGGTCGAGGGTGGTCGGGAATGACAGTGGTTGTTTGGGATGGTGGTGCTACCATTGCTGGTGGAGGAGGTTGGCTCGGGTGGTGATGGCAGTGATGGTAGTACGGCGGTGACCGACGGGTCGAGACAGAAGAAGAGGGGGTGGCTGCTGTTGGCAGGAATTCTCCCCAAAAGAATTGGTGACTGCTAGAAATTCTTTTAGGTTTAGGAATGTGTCTTGTAAAATATTAGAAAATGTCCAATATTTATAGGGTAGAGTGGAAACCCTAAGGGCAAGGTTGTAAATGTAATAGAATTAGGGAAAAATAGTGGAACACTAACTACTAACACTAATTGCTAACCACTAACATCTAGTTACTACATACTAGCTAATAATTAATTAATACTAATTAATCTCTAGCTAATTACGATTTGGCTAGCAACGACTAGTTAATACTAAGTCAAAAGTCGTAGCCCACAATCCAACTGCTAACTTGGTAGGCTAGAACTAGGACCGGAATGATCCTAGCCCGACACGAGGGAAATCGAATAACCAACAAATTATCGTAAACCCTTAGGATTAAAATAATTAGTGATAAAAGTGTATTTAGTAAAAATATTATTTTTGACAAATTATCTCTTATATAAAAGAAATATCTATATCTAATGAAAAAATTTAAAAAAAGGACAAGAATTTTATATATGACAAGATTCCATGTAATATAGTTTTTCTCAAAACCAAAGATCCAACCAAATAACGTTAGCATATCACGATCGAAAATATACTCGATATTAAAACTTACGATTTTAAATATTCAAAAAAATTCAGAAAGATAGAAAATGCAAAAATTCAAAAAAAAAATCCAAAATTTAGATAACGGAAGTTACAAACTAGCAGCCAAAAACTACTGAAACCCTAAGCCTAGCCACCCTATACTCTATATTCCAAGCCATTCAAGCCCTAAAAACTTGGATTCAGAGCTATCTCGGGGTTCTCTTCCACTGTTTCGAGTAAATTTCGATATATCTCTACTCTTTCCTCATTTTTCAATTCCTATGGCTCCTAAAATTTCTTATTTTTCCAAAAAGAAAAGAAAAGTTGGAGAAGCTTCTTCCTCCACTGCCATGCCGGATGGAGACTATTTTGATGATTTTATTTTCGTATCACAAGATGCTTCGGATGAATGGTTTAATTATTTTCATCAACAAAAAATTTCTTCGGGAAGTCCAATCAATTTTAACTTGTTTCCCGATCATACAAACATCTTTGGACACTTCGACCTTATCGACCTAGTTCAATCTAGTTTTCCTATATATTTTAATGCTATTAGAATGTTTTATTGTAATCTATCGGTCACAAAAGGCACGGTTAAATCAAAAGTTGGTGGAATTGATATCGAGTGATGATCAGGCAATCATGCTTCACATTCCCAATGTAGGAGAAGCATTTGTAGATATCACCTTATACAATTTCCAACCCATATGACTATAGAAGCATGAAAAAAGCACAGAAATATCAAAAGCGCAGGTGGCGTTCTCACTACGCATGGCTTCACAAAAGCACAGGTACCCCAAAAGCGTAGAGAGACAACTAAAGTCACACAGGCGAACAAAAGTGGTGCATAAATAATTCTTTATTAAAATTACGTCTACAAAAGATCTATTACAGATTCTTCATTACATATAAAGGACTAAACACCTAAAAAAAGTCTACAAGGGAGTTAATCATCAGCACGCGCGCAGCCTCCCAGATGCACAGCACTTTCTCGTCAGAGCGAGCCATTCCCTGAAGTAGCTATTGGTCCGAGTAAGAACTCAGTCCACAGCACAGGGTGTACCACCGCCATTGAGCAGCACAGAGCACAACCTGTGGCTCTTCGGATTGGCAATCAATCCAAACCCAGAAGCTTAGATCTCGAAGACCTCCAAGATGTTGTTCAGGTTCGAACTCTGTACGCCAAACGCTCAAGTGCATCTCAAAACTCAGCAGCAGTTCTTCTACAAGGACATAGCTTCTTTGAACGAAGGGATCCACAACCAACAGTCGACTTGTGCAAGGCCAACGGCCGTTCAAAACTAAGTCGGGATCGAGCATGACGGTGGGAATGGTAAGAGATAGAAGACACAACCCTTCAGAAAAGCTTCCCTTTATATAGGGTGAGTGTGGTCCAACCCATATGCCACGTGGCCGTCGTTCAAAGACTCCCAAATTAATTGGATGAACCTAAGACTCAACACAATGAATCTCATTTAATAGGTTCATTTGACTGAATCCTAGGCCACAGACTTCTTGAAATTCCCTAAATAACGACGGTAATTAAAGAAGAGGATGACCGACTCGTCCATCAAAAGAGCAGTCATTAATTGCTCTTATGACTTCGATATAAACTAGCTCCTTCGACTCAGAAGCGCAGCCAGTTCATTCCTTCCACTGCGCCCTCGTTTCAACCCAGAAGCACAGCGCCCTCCATCCCATCTAAAAGCGCAACCCGTTCAAAGGCTCCTTTATCTTACACTTTGTTGCCTGAAGCACAAGTCCACTCGTCGTCCTCAAGCACAGTGACTTCGTCACCTCAAGCATAAGTCTACTCGTCGTCTTCAAGCACAGTGACTTCGTCACCTCAAGCACAAGTCTACTCGTCGCCTTCAAGCACAGTAACTCCGTTGCCCAAAGCACAAGTCCACTCGTCGCCCTCAAGCACAGTGACTTTGTCGCCTCAAGCATAAGTCTACTTGTCGCCTTCAAGCACAGTGACGCCGTTGCCCAAAGCACAAGTCCGCTCGCTACCCTAAAAGTGCAGTGACTCCGTCGCCTCAAACACAAGTCTACTCGTCGCCTAAAAGCGCAGTGACACCATTGCCTGAAGCACTTGTCCACTTATCACTCTAAAAGTGAAGTGACTCCGTCGTCTGAAGCATTTGTCCACTCGTCGCCCTAAAAGCGCAATGACTTCGTCGCCTGAAGCACAGTCTACTTATCGCTCAAAAGGACAGTGAATTCAAAGCCTCGCCAAAAGCGCAGTCTTACGGGGTGACGTGGTCCTACGTGGCCAGATGGATGTTTTTGTCTTTTTAGATTGGTTTGTTTAAAAACTACAACTCTTAAGATAGGACAGAGTTTGATTCTGTTGATAAGAGCAATATCCTATCGTTTTATTTAAACCACAGATAAGGACAGAATTTGTTCTTATAGACGAGGGGTATATCCAATTGGTTTGTTTAAATAATGGCCCCCCCTAAGATAAGATAAAATCCAACTTCAGGGATAGGAACAGAATCTGCTCAGGTTCATCCGATCAACAATAAACACACGCTACATGTCGTTTATTCGGTCATGTTGATAATTCCCCCAAGATCTTGATAAAAGAGAATCCCAGCATCTTCCACGTGT
The DNA here is from genome assembly GCA_029216955.1 of Iris pallida. Classification (NCBI taxonomy): domain Eukaryota; kingdom Viridiplantae; phylum Streptophyta; class Magnoliopsida; order Asparagales; family Iridaceae; genus Iris; species Iris pallida. The sequence goes on along the minus strand of JANAVB010011397.1, from coordinate 17,706,533 downwards.
CAGCTCAGCAGCAGCCCTTACCGTGTAACTTCGAGATTCTCTTGTATCTCTATGTGCAGTATTCCTGCACAATCCTTATGCACATCGTATATGTGCTTCCCTATAAATAGAAGGAGTTTTTCTTCGATAAAGAGGCTTCGAAATCTTCATAAATTCGGCATCCTCTTGATTGGTAACCCCAGAGTTCCAATCACAAGTACCAGAAAGCCAGACCAAGTTTAACTCGTCATAAGATTGTCAATGGAGTAAAGAAGCCGCTGCAGTGCTCGATCTCCACCGTCACACTTCCTAGAAAACTTTGTACTTAGATCTCCTATTTAGGAATCGATTGTACTCTTTTTTACGTTTAATATACAAAAAGTTTGTATAACCTTTTGTCATGGCAAACAATGACTTTTGACTCTTTTCGTGATTCTTTATGTGCACCCTATTCACGTCCCAAAGATAGTCTTCGCTCCAAGCATCTGAACAACTACTTTTATGATTTACATCGGATGGTATTTTCTGCTATTCTTTCCAAACAAACCTCCACCGATGAGATCACATACTTGGAACTCTCTGCTATTTACCATCTCCACTTCCAAGTTCCATTCAGTCTTCCGAAGACTATTGTCGCTGCTATGGAAAAGTGTCACAAGAAACTGCGAAGACTTCTATATGCGATGTATTTGCCTTACATCTTTCAGTTCTTTGAAGTTATCTTGGATGATTGTGCCCAAGATGCTCCATCTGCCCATCTTTATGAGCATCTTAGAGTCACTCATGTTCCAGCAGTTCAGGTTCCTCCTGCTCCAATTGACCCATCAGCAGACGGCTCACATCCTTTCCATCCATCCAGTAGTGTTACCCTTGAGTCTCTTCAGGCCTTGATGTTGGATCAGTTCAGGTCCATGGATTTTCGTACCACTCTTCAGTTACAGGCCATATCCACCAACATGAGGGATGTTACCTAAAGTTTTGCTCACAATCCTGGCAGCCTTATTCCTATGGTTCATGACCCCTCGGTGATTGGTTATCGCATTGATGATCGAGAGGCTCAGCGTTACTTTGACCCAGCTGCTGCCCTCTATGATCTTCACCGTACTGCTGAGTCTGGTCCTTCTAGGACGGCGGATGATGATGACGATGTGGATGACGTTTGAGAATGTTCCATAGTAATATAGCGTCACTATTTATGCAATAGTTATGTTTTGTTATGTACTAGTAGAAAATGCTTCTTTGAAGCATTATGAGACTTAGTTATATCTGGATTGTATTAGTGTATGCATTTTCTGCTTTCCGTTTATATCAGTTTACTAATTCCAGCACTATGAGTTATAATGCTTCTTTTGAGTTTATGCAATATTTTTTCTGTGTTGAGTACATCACTTTATAATTGTGTCATTTTGCTTATATGAGAAAACGGGGGAAAAATATGATACTTTGTTGATTATCTAGATAAAAGAGGTTTTGTTGCTCTAAAGGTTTTTGTTTGTGATTTCTGTCTAGACTTCACAGATGTTCAGTCAACTTGATTTGTTACGAGGGAGTAACCATTGATTACGGGGGAGCAAGTACACCCGCAAACATTGTACCGATGAATAAGGTACTTCCGTACCTCATAAAGTCCTTTTTCTAAAAAAGTTGAACGGTGCTAAAGTATTAATTGTAGTTTTGTTAAATTATCAAAATAGAGGAGATTGTTGCCCATACAACCATGGTCAACCTGATTTCGATAATTGTCTTAAACTCCAACTTTGATATAAAAAGACAGAAGATCACAATAGATATAATCAAGCAAATTTTTCTACTTTATTTTGTATTTTCTTTTTATTGAGTCTAGATAATTTGTGAGTCGGGATCACTGGCAATTTAGAAGTCTATCCTTGCAAACCCATACTTTTGACCCGAACTAAATCCTAAACTCCTACTCATCCAAAAACCCTTGCTAAAATCAAAACCAGGTCTTAAATCCTCTTAGCCGAACTCGGGCCGCATTCTGATCGAACTCGGACTGAACTCAGTCCCCTTGGTTCACCCCTGGTCAGCAGGAAATTTCTATTCCTTTGGATCTCTAACGTTCAAAATTTTGAACGTTTCCCAAGCCGAGTTCTTCCCGAACTCTAGTCTTAAAATTCCTATAAATAGAGAAAAATTTATCATTTTTAATCACGTATTCATTCTTCATCTTCTCTATCTATTCTAAAGTCTTACTATCTACAAAATGCTTCAATCTTCCTATTTTCAAGACAACTCCTATTCTTTTAAGTGTCGGTGGTTTCCGATTAGGAGTATTCGAGTCGTACAAGCTTGGAGTATAAAAGGTTTCTTTAGAAAGGTGTTGAAGTTTGATCGTGGGCTTCAGATTAAAACACGACGGTGTTGAAGTTGGCGTGTTCTTCAGAGTAAAGTACGCGGTGTAATCTCTATTTCAAATAGTGGACTAATAGAGGGCAAAAGTTCTTGCGACTGGACTAGTCCTTCCAGAGGGAAACCAGTATAAACCTTGGTGTCTGCGTATTACTTTTTTGCGTTATTTAAATATTGCTTTACTTCACTGCATCTAAGTATTTACTTATATCTGTCTTTACCTTCTTAAATTTTTATTAGGGATATTTTTTTGCTGCACTCTATTAACCCGCCCCTGCCATCGATCCTACAAGACGCTCTCTACAATCAGTTCCTCCACCTCAAGCAAAGAATATAACCATAGACGAGTATGACATGGAGTTTGGTCACCTTAGTTATTCGGTACCGCCCTGATACCAAATAACTTGGAGAAGGCGAAGAGATTTTACCATGGGTTGACGAAGGAGCCTCAGCGATATACTATTGAACATTCTAGAGTTTCGTACGTCGAGGTGTTAGCAGAAGCCCGCTAGGCCGTCCTGAGTTTAAATTCAAGTGAAGAACCATCGAGAAGGGAGTAGGGCAAGCAGTTGAAGCTTTCATGCCAATGGAGGTAGCACCACCGCCGCCTATAGTTGAGGAGTTCATGGATGTATTCCCGAAGGACTTGCCAGGTTTACCATCTGACAGACGAGTGGAATTTAGTACTGAGTTAGTGCCAGGAGCAGCACCGGCTTCTTCTAATGTGTACCGGTTGGCAAAGGAGTTGGACGAGATGAAGGTTCAGTTAAAAGTGTTCCAGACCAAGGGTTTCATTCGACAGAGTGCATCACCAGGGGGGGCTCCAGTGTTATTTATGCCAAAGAAGGATGGGTCAGTGCGTATGTGCATCGACTATCGGACACCAAACGCATTGACTATCAAGAACAAGTACCCTCTGCCCCAGATTGATGACTTATTCGACCAGCTGATGGGAGCGACGACATTTTTGAAGATTGATTTGAGGTCGAGATATCACCAAGTGAAGGTGCGCAGAGAAGACATTTCGAAGATACCATTCAGGACTCGTTATGGTCATTATGAGTTCTTATTGATGCCTTTCGGATTGACAAATGCGCCTGCAGTGTTCATGAATTTGATGAATAGGGTGTTCTACCAATATCTGGATCAGTTTGTGGTTGTTTTATCGACGATATTTTGGTGTACTCGAAGAGCTGGGAGGAGCATGAGCAGCATTTGAGGATTATTTTGGAGACACTGAGGAGCGAGAGGCTCTATGCTAAATTGTGCAAATGCGAGTTCTTCTTAGACTGTGTTTCTTTCCTCGGGCACGTTGTCTCAGGAGAAGGCATTTCAGTTGATCCAGCCAAGATATCTGTAGTAGAGACGTGGCCTGTTTCGGCCAACGCCTCTGAGGTGAGAAGTTTTCTTGGGCTTGTCGGTTACTACCGGAGGTTTGTAGAGAACTTTGCGAGGATTGCTGAATCGATGACTCGGTTGACCCGCAAGAAGTAGGAGTTCTTATGGACTTAGGAGTGCCAGACGACGTTCGATGAGTTAAAGAAGCGCCTGACCACTGCACCCATCTTGACGATTCTATCTGGACCTGGAGGATTCATAATCTATAGCGATGCTTCCGGGAAAGGATTGGGATGTGTATTGATGCAGCATGGGAAGGTGGTAGCTTATACTTCTAAGCAATTGAGGACTCATGAGAAGAATTATCCTACTCATGACTTAGAGCTTGCCGCTGTGGCATTGAAGCTTTGGAGGCATTATGTATATGGGGAGCGAGTTGTGGTCTTTACAGATCATAAGAGTTACAGTATGTCTTCACTCAGAAGGACTTGAATATACGTCGCAGAAGATGGTTCAAATTGATGAAGGATTTCGAGATTGACTTACAGTACCATCCGGAGAAGGCGGACGTAATAGCCAATGCTTTAAGTAGGAGATGTATAGCATTTTTCTTGGCTAGCCAACCGCAATTATTAAAGGATCTATAGAAGTTGGGTATAGAAGTTATACTGCCAAGAGTAGATGGCCAATTGACGGATCTTCAGGTGCAGTCGTCATTGGTCGAGAGGATTAAGGCCGTACTGCCGACGGATGCGAGATTTCAGATACTTCGACATAGGACCGAGGCCGGTATGCAGGCCGAATTGCATATTTATGAGGACGGGACCTTGAGGTGTGGAGATCGCTTCTACGTTTCGAACAAAGAGATTAGGCAGGAGTTGATGATTGAGGCACATAGTTCGCCATATTCTATTCATCCAGGAGGCACGAAGATGTACAGAGATCTGAAGCAACATTATTGGTGGCATGGTATGAAGCTGGAGATAGCTCGATTTATAGCAAAGTGCTTGGTATATCAACAAGTTAAGGCTGAACATCAGAGGTCACTAGGATTGTTCCAGCCATTGTCCATTCCAGAATAGAAGTGGAAGCATATTACAATAGATTTTGTGAAGGGATTTTCGAGGAGCCCGATTGGAAAAGATGCAGTTTGGGTTATAGTAGATCGACTCACGAAGATAGCCCATTTCTTGCCTTTCAAAGTAGGCCAATCTACGGAGGTGTTAGCCGAGATGTACATAAATCAAATTGTACGGCTACACGAAGTGCCAGTTAGCATTGTGTCCAACAGAGATTCGAGGTTCACTTCACATTTTTGGAGGAGCATATAGGAGAGTCTTGGTACGTGGTTGAAGTTCAGTACATCATATCATCCACAAATGGATGACAATCGGAGCATACCATACATACCTTGGAGGATATGCTGAGAGCGTGCATACTCAACCTTGGAGGTTCATAGGAGGACTATCTTCATATGGTGGAGTTTTCTTATAATAATAGTTATCAAACGAGTATTCAGATGGTGCCATTCGAAGCTTTGTAGGAAAGAAAGTGTCGCTCTCCAGTATGTTAAGTGATGTTGGTGTGCGATAGATACTGGGACCGGAGTTAGTGGTTCATACTATAGAGAAGGTGAAGCAAATTCAAGGACATTTACGAGCAGCACAAGATCGATAGAAGCATTGGGTATACAGTCATCGACGATCATTGGAGTTTCAGCCAGGAGATCATGTATTTCTGAAGATTTCTTCTACCAGAGGGAACATTAGATTCGGAGGGAGAGGGAAGCTTAGTCCGAGGTACATCGGACCGTTCGATGTGCTAGAAAGAGTTGGAGAGTACAGACTTGTGTTGCCACAGACCTTGGAAGGAGTTCATGATGTTTTCTATGTATCTCAGCTGAGGAAGTACGTGTCAGATCCTAGCCACATTCTGGACCATTTCGAGATTATTGTGGGGCCGAGCCTGTCCTACGAAGAGTAGCCCATGGAGATTTTGGACCGTCGAGAGAAAGTCTTACGGGGCCAGACCATTTCTTTAGTTCGTATCACGTGTAGGCATCATGCACCATGAGAGTCGACTTAGGAGCGTGAATATGCGATTAGGGAGCATTTTCCTCATCTATTTGTGGGTTTAGGTTTGTAATTAGTTATAATTAATTGTTATATATTAGTGTGTGTTTAATTTCGAGGACAAAATTTTCTAAGGTGGAGAGGTTGTCAGACCTCTAAAATTTTTGGCATATTTTATATATATATTCTTATATTTATTTGAGTTATATATTGGTTATTATATATTCTTCCACTTTTATTTATGATCATAAAATGCACTCTTCTGTAGCTTAGATTTTTGGAGCACAAGAAATGTCAAACTCTAGAAACTTCTTTCATGAGTTTTGACCAAGACAAGTTTATCTTCGAGTTGGTATATCATGTTCCATAAATATGTCTTCTTCTATTCTATTTGCTTCGCACAACTTCGGGATCAATTTAGGCCAAGTAGTTATCTACCGTGAGACTTGTCGTAACTTCCAACCTAAATTCGAAACTCGACATCGATCCAACCTAGATGACCCAATATATGATTTCGACTATTTTTTAGCCTACGACACACATGCCTAGGGTGTTCCACTCAATCGAGGCCCCATCAGCTATTTAAATTTAAATGGCACATAAGACCCCTTATGTTACTTGTAGAGCCTATTTCCAATTCGGGTAATTTTTATCGAGCCTAAACTTGTCCAACAACTTGTACAAGACTTGTTGGAGTCATTCCCATGTAGAGGAACCCTCATAAATATTTAATTCAGATTTATGGAGTATTTATTTGGGTCAAAAACCAAATAGGGAAACTCTACAAATCCAATTTCCTATATTTGGAAACTTGTATCTTCATGTGCAAATCCCTCTTATATTTGGACTCCAAAACCCACTAAAACATACCCAAACCTACTCTAAAACAGCCCTACCCAAACCCCCTATCCATCTACATATATAAACTACCTAACTCTACCCGAAAACCCCTCATTTAAACCATAAAAACCGGCCACCCTACTGCCGACCTGCTGCCGCTACTTTCCCTTCTTTTTGTTGTTGTGCGTGCCCTTGCCGACCACCTCCAGCCCAACCACCTTATCCCCGACGTGCCCAATAACCCCCTCCACCTTCCCCAGGACGAGCATCACCTAGAACAGCCTCTATAAGCCGCAACAGCCTGCACAAGACACCCTTACCTTGCTAGCCGAATATCACAGCAGGTACACCATCTTGCAACTGTATTTTATCCAATTATAGACATCAAAACTACATGAAACCAAAAATTCTGGGTTCCCCTATGTCTCTACTACCTTTATATAAAACTTAATGTCAAAAGTCTTTCTAGATTGGTTGGGGCACACGTTTTAACAAAGGGTAGATAGAACTGATAATGGTTGATTCATGGAGGTTTTCATCCAGTTAGAATAACTTTTACCATTGGTATCATATATGAAAATGACCATAATTTGATTATCTACAATTGCCTTTAATTACTTTTTCAAAATTTTGCTGTTTTAATACTTGAATAATTCCATCTTTGAAAAACAAATTCTGCCGTAAAATAAACTATCGAAATTACCATCTTGTGAGTCCCCAAAAAAATTTGTGCGCCCAATGCCCCATATTATTGATCCTCGACTTATGATCATAAATATTTGATAATCTAAATAATTGTTTACCATTTATTTCATAATATTAAAGCTAATTTATTTATGGCTAAACATGTTTTAATAACATTGATTCATCAATGTTGATATTAGATTAGTTATGAGATGATTTTTAAATGGTTTTTATGCAATAATAATTATATGATTTATAATTCCAAAAAATTATAGATTTATTTTATAATTAATACTGAATATTTTATACATATATTTTGTGAGATTTGGTTAGTCCTAGAAGGAACATTATGACTAGTTAATTAATTATGACTAGTTAGTTAATTATGACTAGTATATAGATAAGTTAACCCTAGTGATTATAAATATATGTATATATGGTATAGAAGTAATAATGAGATGTGGTTAGTAATGTTAGTTATTATTATTACTTATATAAGTTCGTGAGATCGTGACTACGGAGGTTGAAGCCGGACTGGTACTTTATTCCTTTGCGGCAATTCCAGGCAAGATACCATGCCACTGTGATGTGATTTTATTTTCTGCTATACATGGACGTGTTGTTGTGTGTTAGGATTAAATGTGTTAGGAGAGCGTCCAAGTGTGACTTGGGTGCAGTCGATGATGCCATCGATGACTGATAGTGGGTGTATGTGTGACCTAGCGGCTAGTAGGCTTCCTCGTATTGAAGTTATTTTTTCATGACTTCTATGACTTGGACATGACTTATGACACGACACTTGGAGTGAGAGTTACATTGGTATTAGCACACATCCTGTACTTGGCCAGTACAAGGGGTTCCTGTGACGGATCATATATGACTAGTTGTATTAGTTAGAGGACTTGCATGTGAGATACGAGTCATGGACATGATCTTGTACTACTCCTGAGCGGGAAAGACTATTAGTAGGCGTACGGGATTACCCTAGCCTCATCAGCCTCACTATTGCCCTATTATATGCTACATTAGTGGATATTTCATTATCGTTTATGGACTAGTCTCCGGATCGGGCGAGAGTATGGTAGTATATTCGCGATATTAGTTAACACTAATATCACTCCTTACCTACCTGTGCGATTCCCAAAGTAGTCTTCAAGTGCATTACACTTAGATGGATAGTTTACCTTGTCAGTTATATTCATGTTCATGTATATTACTTTTATTGTTCATATTGTGGCTAGTTGTTGTATCTTGTTATGTCCCCTGAGGACCTGGTTCTTTTCCAGATCCAGATGATTACATTTATCCTACAGGTTACAAACCAGGCATCGAGCCCGAAAATCTTGCAGAGGACCTGGAGGTTGTGCCCGAGGAGTTTCCCTGATCCAGGGGTTGGTAGATGATTAGAGTCGTGGACATTTTATATAGCTAGCTGTGTCCTGACTATTTCCTTATTTCAGTAATTTACTATTTCAGCATTGTACTTTGTTTTAGTGGATATATTCTCACCAGACTTGATTATCTCAAAAAGATCTTGTATTTGATTATTTCATACTTATATTCCATTTTTAGTCAGACATTCATTATATTCTTCTGTGTTGTTGTTATTATACTGGAGATGAGATTCGAGTATTGTTGATGTGGAGATGTTAGATTACATGTGCCTGTTATATTGTAGTTATAGGATACAACATATTACGATTAGGATAAGTCCATTAAATTGGTAATACTTATTCTAGTCGTATAGCTAGCATATTCATGTCTTGGGTTCTAATATATTTTGTAACTGGGGCATGACACATCCCTACAACCAAATAAGGATACCTGGGTTGCTGATCTGTTATCGCTACTGCTGCTATTGCGGCCTTGCCGTGCCAGTGATCGGCCGAAGATGACCCCTTCGGCGCGCGGACGAAGGGGAGGGGGGTTTGGCAGGGTCGATCTAGGATTAGGGTTTATATTTTCCCCCTTCGAGTATATATAGGGGGTCGGGGAACTTTCTGGCTCGGGTCTGTTTCGCGAGTGAATACTGCCCCCTCCACCGCAGGCACTGTTCACTCGTGGAAAATTTTGTTTTTTTATACTATATATATATATATATATATATATATATATATATATATATATATATATATATATCCAAATATTTACAATAAAAATTCTAAAAAGATACATCAAAACATAATCTCTAAAACTTTATCTTAATAATATTTGATATATATATATATATTGGGCAATATTTTTATCCTAGTATATATGACAACTATTTATTTATTTATATAAAATAAACATATATATTCTTTTATCCTTAATAAAATCACTATATACACTTTGATATATAATCAAGATAATTTATGAAAAATATTTTTAGCTCATATATCTATTTGTTATATGAAAATATTTTAATTAAAAAACTCTATAATATATGCATACACACCAAACACACCTATACTTAATTTATTCCAGTAAAGTAAATAACGTATAGAGCTCTATTATATATATAATTGTACTAATATATGTATATAAAGTAATATTCATCAAAAATAGTAAAAATTTATCTACTGAGGAAATAAACATTAAATAAAATATTTAGTAAAATTTTTAGGTGTTTACAACCTACCCAACTTATAAAAATTTCGTTCTCGAAATTAAAAATAATCTTAATATCAGGGATAAGAGATTTTATACAAAGGAAGAGCAAGTATGTCAAATCATAGCTCAGTTTTTGAAAGCATGGAGGGATGGTTATAACAGAATCCAAATTGGCGCCATATTTTACAAGATAGGTATCTTCATTCAGGATTCTACCCAACTTATAGAAGTTGGCTAGCCATGAAAATTATTGTTACAAAGCTTCTGAGAAGGACAATTTCTAGGGAGAGGCACGAGAATATTGGACACTTCTGGCCGCAGTCTCGGATTCTATGTGAGCCTAGATATTGTCATGGTGTTCTTGGTCAATAACTTCTATAGGAGGATTATTACAAATTAACAATGTTCCTATCGGCCATGCTTTCAACAAGAGGGTAGGAATCTCTTGTTCGAGTATAACTAAAACGTGTCGGTTCAAAAAAGATTTCGTTCTTCCTAATAGGGGACTAAGAGATGAGCTTGAAGAATTTAGGGAGAGGAGAATTTTATGGCCAACAGTCAAGAATCCATGGTAAGTGCAGAAACCTCGCTATAGAATATGATTAGGTAAGTGTTCGGGATCTTTAAGTCATAGTGTCGAGTGGGTGCAGTTTGGGGTTTGGTGTTGTGTAGGAGGCATGTGCTTGATTTGGGGGGGGATGCATACATCATCGGTGTGATGCATCTTGCATAGATCATGGGTATTTAGTTTATTTTGAGGGAATGCGTTGATATTACATGGTTAAATCAAAAATGGAATGAAAATAGGCCTCTATGGTTTGTTCGAAGGATAATATGTCATACATGTGGTATAGTTGAAATGGAGCACATGAAGGTGTATTTGTGTGGGACATGCATGTCATGTGTGTAGCTTGACTGGTCTAGTTCATGAGTGCAAAATTTGTTGGAAAAAAAGGTTTGTGTTGTGCTCCAATTATTAAAGTCACGATAGGGGTTATCAAATAATATGGATTGGAGCGAACGTTATGAACCATTGTTTTATTAGTTCAATTGGAACAAATATATCCCGATCCTTTGCTAATTCTTAGAGAGGCTTGCCTAAACACTTCATGAAATTTCATTCTCGAAATTGAAACTAAGACAGGATTTTATGACCAGTACGGAGTTTGAAGAATCAAGGTTGCGATTTTCTATCGCGGTTATCTAAATGCACGAGTACAAGATATAAAATATAATACGAAGATTGTATCACAACTCCCAACAGATGGAAGAACGGTTAAGGATAGAATCCAAGTTTAGCATCCCATTCTAAAAGACAGAGTATAGTAAGTTCAAGGTTCTATCCAACTTACATAAATTGGTTAATCGTGGAAAGCACAGTAATAGGACTTCTAAGAAGGTCAAATTTCAAGAAGATGTATGAGAATTTGAGGTACTTCTGATCGTAATCACGGACTCCAAAGGAGGCCTAGGTATTACTGATTTAATATTGCCCATATCTTGACCAGTTTCATCAAAGCAGTAGGAGAGGTCTTGGTCAAGCATGACCAAAAACAAGTTGGTACGGCAGCATTCCATTCATCGCATATCCTATGCTATGAAGAGATAAGGTTAAGGATTTATGGAAGGAGGATTAGTAGACCATGAGATGGAGACTATATAATAAGTGTAGGGATCTATTTCATAAAGTTTGGTTTTATAGCCCGAATATGGTGATATGCGTGGATTTAACCGGGTCTTAATGGGTTTCCTAATTGGACATCAATCTTTGATTGAATGAAGCTTGGATTTTAATCTAGATTGGATGAACCAGATCCCCTAAAATCAATCTAGACCATTCCTATTAGGTTAGGGTAACCTGGAATAGGTTCCAACTCAAGTGGTTTGGATAATTGCCAGTCGGGTTGGTTAACTAGGTTCCTAAAGCCCAAAAATGTGCCTTCTGTGACTTTTGTGTTTAAGTAGCACAAGAGAACTCAATTGAGTGGCACACCAATGTCATGTGCATAGTGGGCTTCGAGTAGATCACAACCATATATTGGTTCCAAAGGTTTGAGTCGAGGTTGGATATCTAATTAAAGTCGGAAAGTACATCGGTATTACGGTAAGGGTTATAGTTAGCCTTTTTGACCTGAAAGTTGCATCATAAAAACAGAGTACAAGGGGACATGTTTGAGTGGGACATGATATGCTTAAATGAAGGTGGACTCGTCTAGGGCTTGCATATGAAATTTGTTGGGAGGTAACAGCTAGTATTACGCTCTGATTATCAATGTCACGGTAAAGGACACCAAAAGATCTAAATAGAAAGTGGGTGTTCATGAGACACTAATTTATCATCCTAGTGGGAACCAATTTTTTCGAATCAATCGATAATCATAGTAAATCCTAAAATTTGGAAGGGCTTACAATCTATTCACTCCAGAAACTAAGACACCATTTTAGGATTAATGAGGTTAGAAAAATTTAAAGGTCGTGATATTGTACCTTGACTCTTGATTATAAAAGAACACTACACGACGTAATAGATAATGTGATTTGGTAGATTTGAATCATGTTTGAAGATCGTTCTCCAATTTCAAATAGATGGAAAACTAGTGTGTCTATATAGCTTTTATGGCCATATGTGGTATAGCGAACTAAGGGGGCCATTCTGTGTCTATCTTCCCTCTAATACGATCATTTGTTTTTTTTTTTGAATTAAGTAAAGGCGAAAAACAATAAAGAGTTCACGGGAGAGGGAATCGAACGCAAATACGGGATTCGAAAGACGATTGAATAATTTCAAGGAGAGTTGTCAAGGCAGTGGCGGATGAGATCCTAGAGACATCTATATCTCAATCCACGTGGGATAATCATATGAAGAGCGAACCAAGTGCACTAAGGTTGATTAGACCATAATACACCGATTCTAATTAGACAATATGTTAGTGGGCATCCCCAATAAACATACATCCTAAACAAGCTCGATAAAAAAATAAGCTTGCAAAACTAGGCTATAATGGCGGTGTTAGTCAAGATAGTCCAAAATATAAGTACGCGAGATTTATGATTGAAAGAAGGCACAAGTTATTCAAGTTCATCAAAATCTAAGACTCGTCCGATGTTGGTGCCTCTATGGTTGTCCTGCTTGTCTTTTTGTCTAAGGCCTTGGTCGACCAATGGATTACGGACTTCTAAACTCTATAGTTTAGGTAAACTTAGTAGTGTCAGTCAATTACCTCGTTAATAGGTCACAAGGACAACGGGTGCCCGGTTGGGAGGCATGCTACCCAACTTATAGAATTTCTACTAGTATTGGCTTTGAATCAATGGGACATACAGGATATTTTCCTAACCTCTATATTATTCGAAAACTGTAATCATGTCTGAAGTCATTTTACCGAGAATTTATGTTTTGTCAGTGTACACCTGGCTGTAGTAAACCCTTGGTTTTGTGACTCAAATATGATATAATATCGAATATTTTATTAACTCTATCCTATGTTGACGTAAAGAATACTAAAATCAGAAGTGGACAACTACGACATAGTTTTAACAATATTTGATAACCTACATTTACTTGAAATATTATCAACTTTAGGGGTCGTGCCTCGCCAGTGAGCTGTTGGCTGCAATGAACCCGCAGTCTCTATAAGTCAAATAAATGGCGACAGTGCGCTGCTGCCTTGCCATTGTAAGTCAACGGATATTCTTCCAACTATATCCGTAAGAATTCAAAGAAGCTTCTAGAGATTTCAAACAAGTTGACTATGACAAAAAAAAGCGTAAATATCTGTCCTTGGAGTGAAAGTATCAACTTTTGAAAATCAAATGATCGATTAGGTATCAATTTTGAAAATTAAGCGATCGACTAGGAGAAACGACCGAAGTAAAATTTCTAATTTCTATTTCTCTCATACTTAAGGATCGAGGGACAAACATGAATGAAAACTGACTCGGATTTACTAGATGGATAACTGGGTCATGTCAGGCTCAAAAGTCAACGGGTGGAAATGAAGTATAAACTCTTAGGAAAATAATTATTTATGGTCAATGCTAAGGTGCTACGGATACTATGATATGACGAGGATATTTAGAGAGGGGCAGACAACAAAATTTACACAAATGATCAAGATTGAAGTTGAATCATAGGAAGTCCAAATTTACCTAGCGAATAGTCTACCCACCTTTGATCCTACCATCATGTCAAAATAAAATAAGATATCCTCATAGGAGAATTCTTCAATTATCTAATAGGGTTAGAATTCAATAAATTCCTACTTAAATTACATGACCTATGTAGGAATCTTAACTACCACAAAGTCGAATTGAATAAGGGACTCCTAGTCCTAGTCATTCTCCTAAAAATCAAATTACTCCTAATTGTGAATGAGCATTTCATAGTCACAGGCTCGCGATAGTACTACTAACTTAAGTACTACCACGAGTTTGTAATCTTTGCAAAAACTGACCTGCATGGGCCACCACAAAAACTTGTTACGATCTGTACCCGCTTTTCGGGATACGAGTGCGTGTCCAAGCCAGCCTACGCCGTAGTGTAGGCGGTAGAACGCTGTCTAGCCACGATGCTTATAATCACATAAAATAATAACTTTTCTTGCTCATTCACAACAACTAAATTAAGTTACAATATTCAAAGATTTATATTTAAATACAAAGTAAAATGTCTCACAAATTATAAAAAGACAACTGAATAAATACTCAACTATCTAACTAGTCACTAGGTTTTCGCCTTCAAGCATATACCCATGTCTCCCCAATGGTCCAAGCATAGAGTAGCAGGCGACTATCTAAAAAATGTTACTTTCCAGTCAAGAATGAATGAGTAAAAATTATTGAATGTAGTTTCAAGTATATGTTAATGATTATAAGTCAATGATTAGTCATAAAATACATGGTGAGAATATCCATAAAGGTACAAGAAACGTGAAGAATACCAGACAGGAAAAATATTTGTAATGAGTAGAATAGGAGAATATAACTATCTATGTGCTTTGAAGTACTCTTTCGATATGTGATCGGTCTGGGGCAGTTACACCACAAGGTCTAAGTTAATTATCAAGGTCTACTTTATTTAACAAGGTCTACAAGGTCTACTATGCAGAAAATAAAACATGGGCTAAGGTCTGATCACATATCTATTTAGTACTTCCCTGTCCTAATACCAAGTACATAAGAGAAACAACATCACATATACAGGAAATATGAGGTGCCATCGTGTGACAAGTGTGTCAAGAATCAAGTATGATATAACTGAACAGTGTGATATAGGAATTATCAATATTGAAACAAACAATAAATGTACTCTCCTGAGGCCCTTAGCTGGTGAAACATATAGTACCATTGCGTTCAAAATCGTCCAATCTGCTAGGGTAGCACGCAAAATTAATAATACTCAACCCCTCAGTGAGTCACGAAAGTCAACTCTTGCAATTGTCTCCGGATGCTAAAACAGACATTACCAACATGTTTTGTATAAAAGAAATGTCTAAAAAACGCCTACCCAAAAGTCCAATTCTAGACACAGGGGCAAAATCGTAATTTTTTGTCAAAACGATGTTCGCCGTTGGACCCACTTTGCACCGAATAGCATGCCAGTATCTACGGTCTCTAAAGTCATCAAACTATATGTTTACGGGTCCGGTTTGACGATACGAACCAAATCGTATGTCAAAAGTTGGATTACGGTGGGCCGTGCGCAAATTCGCCCGTTGGATTGGGTCGTGGGCCCGCCAAAAGGGCGGTTCTGGTCGATCTTCTTAGAATAGGACCAAACTTGGCATATAGGACCAAAAAAATGACACGGTTCTGTTGGCCTATGTTTTGTCTCGAAATGACGAACGTGCACAAAGTTATGGGCAAGTTTTGCAAATGGGCCAATACGGGGTATCTCGACGAATACGTTTCGATTTCGTCACGCACGCACAACGAAATTGAGTTCAGTCGAATCCCACACATCGATAACATCCATACGCATCTTTCAATGCTCATGGGTCGCGACCACGTTGCCCGGTTTGTCAGGGCGCACGCCGTATCGAGAAATTGTCTAAAAGTTTTACAGTTTTAAAAACGGGGTTTTGTCAATTTTGGGGAACCGATTTCTCGGTGCATAGTCGATGAAATCGACTTCTGCAAAATGTATTGTGAAGCCCTATAGGTTGGCTGCAACTGGCTTCAATAAGTTTTCAAAAATCCTAGTATTTGGTTCAGAAATAGTATTCCAAAATAGGGTTTGGGATGAGTTTTCTGTTCTGTTCAAACAATTTTTGCTCGACTTTGGGTCGATTTCTCGGACAGGTCGTGCGACTATACAATAACCTAATTACTGGGGTTTGAAGTCGTATATGTTGACTACAGATCGGACTTTTCGGTTTGATATATCGTCGAACAACGAGGGAGAAACGAGACATGGAATAAGAGTACCTGGGTTGCTGCTCTATTATCGCTAACTATCAGATGGCGCCAGTAATCAAGTGGCGCTGCTTGCCACGTGGCCATCTTCTCGAGAAGCTAAACAATTATCATCACAATTGACATCATGTCTGTCGAGAAAAATCCCTTCGAATCCCGAGCACGTGGCACTCGAAGTGATTTTGTCAGACGTGTCAGATCTGCCATAAATGACCATCAGTTGTCCTACGCCATCTGTAGTTGGCGCAGGATGATCATTACTATCATATTAATTAGTGCAGCACTAAACTGGAGTTAGCACCTGGTGCCACTTAGCAAGTAGCGCCTGGCGCCACTCAGCAGTTTGCGCTACCTGATCAAATCATCCTGAAGCAGTTAGATTACGTGGCACACATGCCACTAATCTCGAAGAACGTGAATGTGGCACTGCCCATGACCAGGCACATATCAATCACAGCATGCCACGCGTCCAAGCAGTTAAACTAACCATTCGTGCCAAGGGGTGATTGGCGCGCCACTTGCAGTGTGCGCCAATCAGAATAACTGGCTGACAGTTATTTCAGAACTCTATAAATAGAGTTTCAAATCACTTGCAAATCATCACTAATGATCATAATCTTCTGAGCACTTGCTGCAGCACTCTCCAAAGGCTTTATTCTTCGATATCGCATCGTCCAAGGGATAAAGTGATCGTCTTTTGCTCAGATTCCTATAGTTGTACTTCTCCAGAAATCAATTGTACTCTTGTACTTTCTTTTTTCTAGTTTGTAAATGAACTCTTTTTGTTTTTTCAAATAAAATGGCAACTCTGCTAGGGACGACTTTCTCCTCTGACGAGAAAGTGACAACTCAATGCGATGTTGCGTCGGTCGGCACGACGCAGAAGACATTGGTCGTGAAAGTCGACCAAACTGCCTATGAAGCGATAATTGGCGCAGGGGTGCCAAGCGCACCACTGTTGCTGCCAAGAATAAGGCACGTGTTGTCTGGACTCCGAAGTCCTCCAGTGCACTAATCACTGCTGCTGCACCAGTTATGGAGAAAAGCTCTAAAGCCACTTCTCCTTCCTCACCGATTCTGAAATTGGTGGAAAGTGCTTCTATCACTACCTAGGCGCCAACCAAAGGACAGCACCGCCAGGCCACGTCTTCTTCTTTGCCAATTTTGAAATTGGTGGAAAGTGCTTCTATCACTACCTAGGTGCCAACCAAAGGACAGCACCGCCAGGCCACTTCTTCTTCCTTGCCAATTCTGAAATTGGCAGAGGGAGTGCCAGTCAACGCTCGGACGCCAATTAGGGGACAACTACGACAGGCTACTCCCTCTTCCTCCCCAGTTCTAAACTTGGTGGAGAAGTTGCTAACTAATACCCTGTACAGAACAAAGGAAAGCGTCCTATGGCCTTTCCTTATCATTCCCCAATCATGGACTTGGTGGAAAACACATTTGACTGTGCCCATGCGCCAGTCAATGCAAGAATGCTTCTGAGTGGAGATTCTACATCTCTTGGTAGAGACAATCAAATCAATGTCAAGAAACTAGACTCTGCTCGAGGTCTATCTTCTGTTGATCAACTGTGCCATGCCAAACGTACTGAAAAATAGTGTGCAGAACAATAGGGCATCCTGCCCACTCCTCATGGCCAGCGCCAGTCAAGCCAGAGCCAAGTTTTTCCTATCCTACAAATTTCAAGAACAAAGCAGGGTAAATTGAAGGTATCTTAGACAGACAATCAGGTGGCGCACAACTCTACGTGTGTACCTACCTCAACCAGCGCAGGGTAGTGTCAAACATACATCAAGTACCATCTGCGTTATCTGCCAAATTACACACAGGGAGAGTTACTCAGATCAAGAACCCTTTCACCTATGCCAATGAAGTCAGCACTTCTCTATACACACAGGGAACAGGGCACCTTAAGAATCGGAATCATGTTCCTAACATGATCAAGGAATATGTACCTCCGACTTCTCTTTTTCCTACTGTAACAGATCTCCGCAAACTTCTTATACAAAAGCGGAAGATCGTAAGACCATCTCGTCCATCTATAATTCCTCATCAGAAACATCATTGTAATTACTACCACGAAGTAGTAATCAAATATTGTTGCCACTCAGCTAAACGGTCTGTCTTCAACCGTTTGAACTACATTCGAACTCCTGAACTTGTGATGGTAGACGAAGATGAACTGTTGTATGCTTCAGCCAACATGATATCTCGAAGTACTGGGGTAGAAAACGTCCAAGACGTAATGCAACCCACAACCCTAGTCAATAATACCTTGATCGGGTCTGTGACTCTGACGAAGAAGTCTACCAACATACCAGATCAAGAAGCCGAGAGACAATCGGTCAAAGGAATCTTCCTTTCGACCAAGAAACAATTGGTCAAAGGAATCTTCCTGAGTCAGACCAGGAATTCCTCAATCAAGGGAATCTACCTGTTCTTTATCCCGAGGGTGGTTCTTTGCATAATTCCGATGCCGATAGTGAAGGCTCTGAATGGACCATCTTTTTCACCAGCTCTTCCTCGATGGCCAGAGAAGTGACTGCCTATGTCACTAATGAAGAACAAGATGCATCTAGCTTCGGCAGTCAGAAGCAGAGGATCGCTGCTCTAGTGTCCAATTTAAAGAATATGGCCGAAATGATGGCAAGTATGCATACTGTGATCATGGCACAATACTCTGTTCCACCAGTTACGAATTCAATTCCAACCTAAGCACACATTGCACTATCAGCTCCTGCCAACACCAGTCTGGGGTACAACTTCCTCACAACGCCACCATGCCGGCTCTAAGTCAGTCTGGTGCAGGGGGTGGTGCTTATCATGTAGCTCCGCCTCCTAACGCATCGAACCAATCTACTGCTCCCCAAGCATCAGGAGATACCAATGAGGCGGTGAAGCTTCTACGTGGTCAGTTTGAAGCTTTCAAGCAGAAGGACGGTCTGCAGAAGCTTGGGATCAAGCAACCCTACCCTATAGAGTGGAAGGAAGTCCCATTTCAACCTAAATACAAATCGCCAACCATCATGTTGTTTGATGGCAGTTCATCTCTAAGTTAATAACTCAATCACTTTGAGGTAATGACCGATCAGCTCCAACGAAATGATGCTCTACTCACTAGAGTGTTCGTCGGATGCTTGGCAGGTGCAGCCTATGACTGGTATCGTAGCTTGCCAGATGGTTGCATAACTTTCATTGCAGGGTTCAAGCAAATATTCCTGGAACGGTTCTATGTGGGAACAAATGACATGACTATGTCGGCCCTCATCAAAATCAAACAACGGCCGAATGAAACAGCTGAACGTTTCATTGAACGCTTCCGTCGAGAGGCACTCAAAATGCCTCTGGGTACTCCAGATGCACTGACTATAGATACTTGCAAATCAAACTTGTTACCTATAGTCAGCATGTGGACTGGAACCATGCAATTTCAAGACTGGGCCTCCTTCATAGTAAGTGCCAGGACAGCCGAAGACAGTGCTGACAAGTTCAAACAACTAGGCATCCGGATACCTAATCTTGACAAAGATGAACATCCCAACAACGGTGGTCGTCAGAACAATCGCAAGAACAAGGAAGCTTTAGCCATCAATGTGAACAGCAAAGAAGCTTTGGCTTTCAATGTGGGTCAGTCAACACCTACTATGACGGCACCTCCACAGAGAGTACAGTATCCGAAAGAAGAGTTCTTCTTTGATGAGGATGACATCATGAGCATCTTTGATTGCTTAATCAAGAGTAATAAACTTCAGCTTCTCGAAGCAAAGCGGCCAGATGAAGTAGGTAAAACTGATCATCCTAAATACTGTGTATTACATATTCATCGGACACTCGACCAGGCGTGTTACGTGCTCAAAGGAATGATCCAGGAGCAGATTAATGCTAGCATGATCACTCTCCAGCTGGATAAGAAAACTGTGACTGCCAATATCGTATCTCTGCAGTTTGGCGACTTTCCTGCTAAACTTGTGCAGGATGGAGTCGTTCCCATCCCGAAGGCTACTCTGGAGATTGTTAATCTTCCTCCAACACGAAGTGACAATCTTGTCCCTCTGTCAACCGACAAAAGAGAAATCATGTGGATCCATCCCGACTTAGTTGCCGACTTTGAGACGTCTGCTTCGTCTGCAAAGTCTAATAAGACAACCAAATACAAGTCATGCCATATGACTTCTATCGGTGGTCATCATCTTCCACCTATGGATGCTACCTTTATCCCGACGGTTGATTCACTTTCTTCTTCTGGGATAATACTAACAAAACCAGAAGCCAATTACCAGCCAGCATTCCATCTATACAGTCAACAGTACCGCGAACTGATGACAAAGATGGGATATGATCTACAAAAAGCCTCTGACTTGAATGATGGGAAGGGGTCTTCTATACCTCTCTTTCAACGTCTTCAGCACAACCAGTCCCGTGTTGGCTTAGGATTCTGGACAAATCCTCTATCGCTTCAGAAGAAGTCCTCGAAAAATAAGCTTCAGATGAAGAACTGTAATATGGTTTCCTTCTCACCAGCTCCAGAAGAGGAAGCCATGACCGGTACGAGATCTGGGAGACTCTACCTCAGAGACTATCCAAAGGGACAAGAGAATGCATTTATTCCACCTCCAGTCCCTGATATCCCTTCAACATCTTCTCCGCATGCTGTCAATGTTCCGTCAGCTTTATCACCTCTAGTAGAACTGACTCCTTCCAAACCAATAACGGCTGACAAAGGCCAACAACCAATTCACTTCGATAAATATTGAAGAAAACTCCACCTCTTGGACTGGAGAAGTCGTACAACTTTGACATATTGGCTCAGCTAGCCAGTACACCGACGATGTTATCAATTTTTGAGCTTCTTCGTCTTTCGAGGGAAACACTGAGCGAAGCTTTGATGCAAACTGACGCTTGTATGGCACTCCTCAAGAAACCAGAAGAGGAACCTATGGCATACCTTCATCGTCATAGTGTGATGGAGCTGATTCCCAACATCACCTTCACGCAAGATGATATGCTTCTGGAGGATAATCGACATGACCGACCTCTTTATTTCATGGGGTATGTCGATGCGATGAAGGTCGATCGCATCCTGATTAATCCTAGGTTTGTACTCAGTATCATGCCAAAGACTCTACTGGATGTATTGAAAATCCCAGTCCATAATCTTTCTACAACAATCAGTACTATTCTGGGATTTAATTTCAGGAGAAGTGAACCACTGGGGAAGATTCGCCTGAACATTAAGATTGACAATCTCCGCATGAAATTAACCTTTTATGTGATTGACAATCACGGCTCCTATAATGCTTTATTAGGACGACCGTGGATGCATGAGCATAACATCGTGCCATCAACTTTTGACCAATGTTTCAAGTATGTGGATGACCATGGTGAAGTCCGCAAGGAAGTGGCTGATCTCAATCCCTTCTGATGCGTTGAAGCATATTTCACTGACTCCATGATGTACAAAGAGAAGTTCATGAAAGTTGTACTGGCTATGGACACTGAAAAAGATCAGAGGGACAACCCCGATGATGTCCTTGTTATTCTGGTTAAAGGACGCACTTCTCGTCCTTCGTCTTCTCAAATGCTGACCATCCATCTATCCTCTCATGCTAAGCATCCTCTTGCTGAAAAGACGGAGCATAGGGAGCTCACATCTTCTGAGCCTCTTGTTATCGACCTTCGTCGTAACAAGCCTTTGCCTTTTCCTTCTCCTTCTCCTTCTCCGCCTCTGGTTATCAACCTTAGCAAGCCATCGACCAAGACCAAGATCCCTGTTGTAAATGATGATGTAATTATCAATAAAGTAGCATCTCCTTTGTAGTATACTGATGTCAACAACTATACTCGATGTTATCTAGAAATCCTAAATAACTTTGAACCTCTTACATTAGGAGCAGTTCAACCTCTCCAAGAAAAAAGTATCACTTGAACCAGCACGAGATTCATTCTTTA
Organism: Iris pallida; assembly: GCA_029216955.1. Taxonomy (NCBI): domain Eukaryota; kingdom Viridiplantae; phylum Streptophyta; class Magnoliopsida; order Asparagales; family Iridaceae; genus Iris; species Iris pallida. The sequence goes on along the minus strand of JANAVB010011397.1, from coordinate 17,684,289 downwards.
TAGTTTATTCTCGAAAGAAAGATGAACATCCTATCCTCTTCAGCAAAGGGTTGCATCAAACAACTACGTCTGATAGTGAGGCTGAAAATGACGATAATGGACGACTTCAGCTACGTCGTTACTGTCAACAATCAAAGAACATCATTCAAAAGATGGGCTACAACTTCAAAACTGGCCTCAACGGTGGTAGGGGAAGGCGAACTCCTATTCATATCCCTGCTCTGAAAGGAAAGTCACTACAATACTACAGCAAGACAAAGCATGGGTTAGGTTATACTTTACCGATCATGACCCCAGTAGCTTTTGAGTCTGATAAGGAGGAGAGATCTAACTCTTTCGACTCTGTTTCATGGGATTCAGACACCAGTGTAGGGCACGTTCATCGAGTGACACTATCTTCTAATATGGTGACCGTCGAGTTCTCCGAAGGCGACAACGACTTTGTTAAAGCTCCTGAATCTGATCGTTGGGCACAAATGATGGATACTCAATGGGAACTTTGCTTCGAGCAACTCGAACCGCCTACTAAAGATCAATTGGTTCAAGTCAATGTTGGAGACGAAACCTCTCCAAGACCAATCTTCATCAGCAAAAGCCTCCCCAAGAGCTGATTCAGGTTATTCAGGAATACATTAACGTATTCGCCTGGAGCTATGAAGATATGCCAGGATTAGAATCTCATATCGCTACTCATAAGCTCAACATCCTGCCAAATGCAAGGCCGGTCAAGCAACAACAACGTCGCTTCCGACCTGACATGATGGATGCCATAGAAGCTGAAGTCAAGAAGCTCATCGTCTGTGGCTTTGTCAGAGAAGAACAACATCCTGACTGGGTGGCTAATGTCGTCCCAGTTATAAAGAAAACATGGAAGGTCCGAGTCTGCATCGACTTCAGAGACCTCAATGAAGCTTGTCCCAAGGATGAGTTCCCTCTTCCGATCACTGATGTCATGATTGACAACACTTACGGGTTCGAACGGATGTCTTTCATGGACGGATTCTTCGGATACAATCAAATCAGGATGGACCTCGAAGACGAAAAACATACATCTTTTTGTACTCCTTTAGGAGTCTACTACTACACAGTCATGTCGTTTGGTCTTAAAAATGCTGGGGCAACCTATCAGCGGGCCATGAGCATTATCTTCTATGAATATTTATGGAAGACAGTCGAATGCTATGTCGACGATATTGCTGTCAAAAGTCGTCCAAAGGAAGACCACATCTAAGACTTGATAACTATCTTCGATCTAATGCACCAGCATCAACTCAAAATGAATCCAACCAAGTCATTCCTGGGAGTCTCTAGTGGCAAATTTCTCAGATTCATTATTACCTCTAAGGGTATATACGTTGACCCCAAGAAAGTCAAAGACATTCAAGAGATGCGTCCTCCATGCAACCTTAAAGAGCTACGAGGATTCCAGGGACGTCTTGTGTATATCAGAAGATTCATCTCAAATCTTTTTGGACACTGCAGACCGTTCACTCAACTAATGAAGAAAGGTGTGTCTTTCGTTTAGACTGAAGAATGCCAGCAAGCTTTTGAAGACATAAAGCGGTACTTGATGAACCCGCCAGTCCTGGTGCCTCTAGTTACAGGAATACCCTTCCTGATGTATAGGCAATAGATCATTCCTTGGGTGCCTTGCTAGCCCGGAAGAACAAAGAGGGTCATGAGCAAGCAATCTATTATCTCAATCGCATAATGATCGGTGCTGAACATCGATACAGTCCGATGGAAAAAGAATGTTTAGCCCTGATGTTTGTTCTTCAGAAAATACGATATTATATCACGGGCCAAACCATTCATGTCATCTCCAAAGTCAACCATCTTCAAGTCTTAATGAAGAAACCCTGTACACTCAATTCCAGACTCGCTACATGGGCCATACTACTAGCACAGTATGATATGGTCTATGTCCCATAAAAGTCTGTTAAGGGTCAAGCCCTAGCTGACTTCCTGGCTGTTCATCCAATCCCTGAGACGTCCAAACTCTATGATGAGATTCCTGATGAAACTCTGGAATCCAACATAATTTTAGAAAGGATCCTTGCTTGGCGACTGTTCTTTGACGGTGCTTCCAGAATCTGACCTAAAGGCACTATAGTCGCTGGAGTCGGAATCGTTCTGGTATCTCCTAAAGGACTGGCAATTCAGAGAGCTTATTCTCTGGATGAGCCATGCTCCAACAACATTGCTGAATACAATGCTCTACTCATTGGCCTTCAGTTAGCTAGACAGTTGGATATCGATTACATCGAAGTATACAGAGACTCTAAACTGATCGTCAATCAGGTTAGGGGTACGTATGAAGTTCAGCATCAAGATCTCGTGCCATATCATGAAACAACAATCAAACTGGCTAGATCGTTCAAAGGTTTCTTCATTGAACATGTATGTCGAGCTTGTAATACAGAAGCTGATGCGCTTGCCAATCTAGCAGCAGTGTTGGCGATCCCTGTGAAAAGACAACAGATGATCGTCATCACCAACATAGTTATTCTACATCGAGAATAATTTGTATCTGGAATCCAGCAACTCAGTCAAGGTCTGCACTACGAGTGAAGATTGGAGAGGTCCTTTCATCAACTTCGTGGTACATGACATCCTACCTGAAGATCTGAAGGAAGCAACTACAATCTGTCGGCGATCGCTGCGATTCTACTACAATCATATCACCAAAACACTCTATCAACGATCATATGACGGTATGCTTCTACGTTGTCTTGCTGGAGATGAAGTAAAGCAGATATTACGTGAAGCTCACAATTGTGTCTGTGGTGCACATCAGCCCGGACCTAAACTATAAGATCGAATTCGTCGCATGTGATATTATTGGCCAACCATGGTATCAGATGCTATAGAATACTCAAGAAAATGCCGAGCATGTCAAATCTATGCGGATTTCATTTATCAACCATTGAAATTTCTACATCCGACTGCAGTATCATGGCCCTTTGAAGCTTGGGGCATGGATGTCAATGGTCCTATTAATCCGTCTTCATCAAGAGGACATCGATTTATCCTAGCTATAACCGATTACTTCTCTAAATGGGCCGAAGCTATACCTTTGACCGAAGTTAAGACAAGCAGTGTCATCAACTTTATCAAACATCATGTGATCTACAGATTCGGTGTTCCTCGGTGAATTATCCATGACAATGGGCTAAGTTCATCAGTCATAAGTTCACCCGATTCTGTGATGACAATAGGATCAACAATGTTGCTTCTACAGCCTACAATCCCGCAGCTAACGGTTTGGCAGAAGAATTCAATTAAACAATCATCAAGCTTCTCAAGAAGTTTGTTTCTACCAATAAAAAGAATTGGAGCAAAAATCTTGGAGAATGTTTATGGGCTTATCGTACTACCATACGCGCTCCGACCGGTTGTATACCTTTCTCCTTGGTGTATGGATGCAAAGCTGTTCTTCCGTTGGAAATTCAGATCCCATCATTGAGAATAGCCATTGTCAATGAACTCACAACAGAAGATAATGATCGCCTTCGACTCAGGAGCTTGAAGCACTTGACAGGAAGCGGCTACTTGCTCAACAACACATCGAGCTATATCAAGCCCGTATCTCAAAAGCCTTCAACCGTAAAGTCAAAGTACGAGCATTTCAAAAAGGCAAATTAGTCCTTACTGTCAGACGACCTATGACTATGACACACATGAGCAAAGGAAAGTCTGAACCAAAGTGGGAAGGTCCCTACATTATAAGCAAAGTTTTCCCTAATGGAGCTTATCAATTGTCAGGGATGGATGGCCGAATCGCTATGATGCCTATTAATGGCAAATTCCTAAATAAATACCATGTTTGAAAATATATACTCTGTTTCCTAACAAATACTGTACATGTTTCAAATCTTTAATCCCCAACGGAGTCTATCCAGAGCGATAACATCATCTACCACATCATTGCAAACATCATCTTTTGAAGCCCAGTTGTTTTAAAAGATATCATGTTCTTGAGTCCCAGCTGGCTTAAGGATAATCAATAGATATACGAATTCACGTCCATATCACCTCTGAATTCTGCTATCTACATTAATGACTTGTCACGTCCATATTACCTCTGATGATGTCATCTTCGAAGTGACAATATTACAAGTTATATTCTGTCATGTCCACATTACCTCTGAACAAATATAATAAGTATTATTATTTTCAAAAGATGTGTCATGTCCGGTGCCTTTGATATAATAAGTATTATTATTTTCAAGTCACAAGTAATAGAGCAATAAAAAGATAATCAATTTTTATTCCAGTGACGTGCAAAACATCGCATTTGTACCTAAAACAAAATAGAACAAAAGTTGTCGCAACCTGGATAGCTTCACTTGGGAGGCTGAGTACTGACTTCAGTAATCATCCTCTTCAGAGCAACAGCCCTCTCAATTCTGGAGTCGAGTACCCTTTGCCTAGCCAAAGCTCTCCCAGATTATGGATCAAAAGGTTACAGGGATTTGACTCGACATTCAATTTCTAACCTCTGAGTTCGGAGAAATTCTTCTCGTTGCCTTTTCAGATCATCCAGATGGCTCTCGGCAACCTGATGCATTTCTAGGACTTCTCCTTCACGTCTCTTGGCGGCTCTAAGTGTCTCACGAAGTTAGGCCATCTCAGCTTCCAATGCCTGAAGATGAGTTTGGCATTCAACCGCTTCCTTTTCCTTCTCTGAGGCTTCAGTCGTATAACGCTCAATAGAAAAAGTAGTCTCGAGAATGCTAGACTCCAACTCTGTGGACCGTAATGAGAAAATAGCCACAAAATCTTCTAAGGCTGCTTGTCGTGCTACAGACTCACGAGCCATCGCCTCACACTCTACATCTACGAGCCTCTGGATATTACCTCTGGTCAGATCTTGGTAGGATTTGATTGGCTCTTCGAGCGCATCCAAAATGTGTCCGAAGAAGCTAACTGTATCCAACTCACCAAGATTACGGATAGTATTGATGATAAAGGAGACAGTTGTCTTCATTGACTCATAGGGGTGGCCTTTCTCCAAGACCATGTGAACCAGAGTTCCCAGGGAGGCGAAAAAAGCAGTGGTGTAAGTCTCGACGATGGCTTTGTTCATAGCCCATACACCAGGAGTTGATACTTCATCCTGAATTCTTTTTTTTGCTGAAGATGGAGTAATCACAGTCTATGTACCAAGAGATCTTAGTATTGTCATCATCGAGGAGCTTCCTTCTCCAGCCTGAGTCCCCATGTCCATAGGAGCTATGGTCGAGCTAAAGCTGAAAGAAGTAGATGGAGCTACTGCAATCATCCCCATGGGACCTTCTGTAAATAAGCACAATCTTTATACATCATCAAGGGAGCAAGCTAGGGTAAATAATAAAAGTTAGAAATTTACCTGAGCCTGGCAGTAGATATGGGGTCTCACGAGGCACATCTAGCTCTGTATGGAGCCTTGTCATGGTATTCTCAGGGACAGCCGCCTGGCTGCGCCCAGCCTCCGAACCACCTGACGTAAAATGACCGCTTCCGACCTTTGAGTCAACTTGGCCACCTGAGGCTGCAGCTGCTTCCACCCCTTTTGTTTCAACAACTTCAGCTGGAGTCTAGAGCTCCTCAGCATCAACTTCTTAATTATCTTTAGGGCTTTGATGGTCCTCGTCTTCAACAGGGTATTCTTTACCCTCAACGGCAGTTTGGCTATTCTCAGCCACTGGATTTTCATCCTCTTCTTCTTCAAGCAGATCATTGCCAAAATCGCAATCATCTAGTGCCTCTATCATCTCCTTGCCTTCTAGAAAGAGTTTAGTTCAGGAACATTGGAGGGCAAATACCTCCTCGGGAGTTCCCATCTCCGGAGCACCCTTGGTTGGTGACGGGAACGTTACTCCTGCCGCAGCAAGTGCAACCGCTGGAGCAACGACCTTTAAGGATTCTGGTTCACCCGCTGCAACATTTGAGACCAGAACTTGCAACGCTGGAGTCTCTGCGAAGAGAAAAATATATATATTAATACAAATTTCTAGTAAATTAATGATTGGGAAGGGAAGAATATTACCTGTGAGGAGTGGGTCTTGCAACGGCAAAAATAATTCTGGTTGACTAGGGGACTGTCCTGGCATTGAAGAAGTAAGTGAAGTTGCAGTCTCTTGTTGCTCAACCTCAGTTGTCAACAACCTCCTCCTTGTTTTGCGCTTAAGTAGCATTGGAGGGGAACCTTCGGATTCAGAAGGCTCATCGTGTACATCTGGTCTCTTATCTTCTTTTGGGATTGGAGAAGAGGTTATCCATGTTCCTCCAGAGGAAATCCCTGCTTCAGTTTGTCGTGTCTGAGATCTAGTCCTCGCTGCAGGCTGCTCAGTAATAACAAGCGCTGCTTCCTTCGTCTTTTTCCCTTGAGCCTTATGGGGAGGAGGAGGTTTAACTGGGACAGAAGGTGCAGGTGACTCCCTGACTTTTCATCTTTTGCTAGTCACTTTTGCTGGAGATTTTTCTTTCTTCTTTTTGAGAGAAATATCCAGTGATCATTCACCTCGTCAGGGAGACTGACAAGGGTAGCTTCAAAAGTTTCATCGGCTGGAGCATTATCTTCAACTTTTCAGAATTCCAGGGTAGTTCTGGTCCCCAACCGTGAGCGCTTGTCACTTGAAAAACTGTTTGACAGGGTGAATCCCTCGAAGAAAGTATTGGCCGAGGTATAAAAGTTCGCATATGTATATAACATACGCGGGCCCATCTCAGAAGTAGCATTGGGCATGGAGAAAGTAGCTTTAGTGCCCCTGGCGCTGTAATATCTCCATCCTCTAGCGCCATCAAACAAATAGCCGGAAGCTTGTAAACAAGTAGTGGCGTTGCCCACATGCATTTCATCATAGACGAATTGGCAAGCAAACCGGCTATGCAGGTATGGTTCATGGCTACATTTACCACTAAATCGATACACCAGGTGGGAAGGCCTGATCATCTTCAACCACATGAAGGCAACTGGTGGTGGACGGACAGCCATAGGCTCTAAATCCATCTGCAAAGGAGGAAGATTCTTGGTTCCTTAAGGTGGAGGAACACAGTAGAATCTCCATTCTGAAACCATATTTAACGCCTTTCGGCAGCCGGCAAGAGAGTTCACTTTCCACTGGCCTGTGGAAAAACGGCTAATGAAGTCTCCTTCTGCAACGCCTAAAGCCGGATCCATCAAAATGGGGTTGTGTAGCAACAACCAGCCGAACAGATAAGTGTACGACATCTCAGTACGGGGGAAATCATCCCTGGTATTAGGATTTATCATCATGGTATCTGTGAAAGAGCGAAGACCCGCATTCAAACGGCAGGTCATTGCATAGACAAGATCCATCTTGTGCCCGAATACTAAGCGCACGGCGGAGAACAATACACCCCGATGAATCCTATCAACAACACTGGCTCCGGGGAACACGAATCGTCGCAGCCACAAGGATAAAAAGCCAGGCAGAGCTGCTTCTCGAGACATTGGCCTCCCACCTTGTTTGACATAAGTTTCAGTAGGAGTACCAGCTGTAAATCCTTGTCGATCCTCTGTCAAATCTTTATCAGCATGTCGGGATCTTTCTATCAATTTCTGAATAGTACTGCGGTTAAACGGCTCAAAGAAGTTAGGATCGCAATCCAGGTGCTCTTGCGCCTTGTCTTCTTGAATGCAGCCCAAAAATAAATATGCCAACCATTTAGATAAATAATGTGTCCCATGTGCGTGGCTCTTATAGAAAATGGTGCAGATAATGAAGTGGCATAATAATTCCTCGAAGACTGCAACCATTCTTCGGTTTTTCTGAGCAAGGGCATCTAATTCTTTATTGGTTGACACATACTCTTCATACGAATTTTCACCCATTGGCAGATGAGAGATATACTGCATCTCATGAAGAGCGAGGCATATCTCTCCATGAGGGGTCATAAAAGTTCCCGTTCTACTGTTGTATCTCTCCACCAAGGCTAAAAATAAGTGAGGATTGGTGCGAATTCCACAGGAAGTAGTATGTATTGGCTCGTAAAGTTCCAAGTCCAGCCGTTCATCTTTAAAATTGTCCAGAGCCTAGATCGAAAGACAGGTCCAATGTTTGTTCTCTGGACTCATTAGACCTGTCAGCCGCATATTCTTATCTGAATACCTCCCTTCAGCCTTAGCAAACAAGTTCACGATGAAGGGAATTCTCACTGGGATCAGCAGAGAAGAATCCTAAGGAGGCACACAGTTGGGTTTTAGGCCCCTCAGGTGAGTGTTGCTTCTCTCCGATGAGCTATAGAATATATCCCTATTTTAGGGACCTTGTCTGTGGCATATTCTTTCCAACCTGGCCTGCTGGAAATGAGTTAGGTCCCAGACCATACTGCAAGGATGACTGGCATAAGCATAGCGGGATAGCGACAGATGTCTCTTCATTTCAGTAAGATGAATCAATCTGCTTCCGCTTTGATACCCTCGCTTCTTGCATTTTGCCTTAGGCTTGCGGTCTTTCTTGATAGCATTGCCAAACAAAAAGGCTAGTTTTTTGTAACGAACCTTATTCAAGCTTACGAGGGGTTCCCCATTCATCAAGCATAATAGGGTCTTATCATCCTGAGACCTTAATACGACTCTCCGGGTCTCAGGCAGATCATACTGAGAAAAAAAGACATAGGACAAATCTTCCTGATACTCTGGCACCTGGAATGCGGATGCCAGTTCTTCAGCATAAGGGTCTTCCCCCAAATCAACTACAATATAAAATTCAGAGTTAGACTTCTAAAAAGATTGTTTTTCCCAAAAATATCCTACGCCAATCATAGATAGCGTAGGGGAGGAAGAAATAATCCTCAGCCAGCGCATGCCAATTTTTAAGTCAGATGGCACATCACATCAATTAGCACATGGTCTGTGCATAATGATAGATGGCGCACCATGTTGAGAATCTGACAGATGGCGCATGGCATCATTGGTCCAGATTTTTAGTCCAACACTCTGAAAGAGGTAGCACAAGGTGCAGATGGCGCAAAGCATCGACTAACACTCTGAAGGAGGTGGTCGATGTTTGCCTTGGTCGCGCTCCACATGAATGGCGCCTACTGTTGTCTTCTCTGTTAAACTTTCTTACCGTCCAGTGCTGGGTTCGCCTCTTCGGCTCTTGCCGACGGCATGATGTGCTGTGACACCCTCAGTAGGGGCACATGCGAGGTGGCTCCGGCCACTCTCTTTCCCTTCTCAGCAGCAGTGGATTACTTTGGGGCTATTTCCGATCGTGAGAAAGCTTTAAAGTGTTCGAAAGTTTGAAGAGGGAAGGAGCTCGAGAGAAAGAGATTGCAAAGTAAAGTGTTGTTCTCTTTCTTCTCGGCTATTTATAGCCAACACCCAGCCGAAACAGGCGCATGATCTGCGCCTAAAAAATTGGTCGGTTATGATACTGCTCTGCGCCAACCACTTCTTATTCAAAGTATTTCAAATTTTGAAGTTGTTCAAATTTGAAAACTTTGAAGGGGGTCATATAGAGGCCTAAAAAATATCCTCAGCACCCTGCTATACTTATAGGAAGCGCCAACATTCAGATCAGCAATTGGCGCCAACTATCAGATAGCACCAAACATCAGATGGCGTCGATCACCAAGTGGCGCTGCTTGCCACGTGACCATCTTCTCGAGAAGCTAAACAATTATCATTATGAATGACAACACGTCAGTCGAGAAAAATTTGTTCGAAATCGAAGCGCGTGGCGCTTGAGGAGATTTTGTCAAACGTGTCAGATCCACCATAAACGACCATCAGTTATCCTACGCCATCTGCAGTTGGCACGGGATGATCATTAGTATCATATTAATTAGTGGAGCACTAAACAGCTAGCACCTGGTGCCACTCAGCAAGTAGCGCTTCACGCCACTTAGCTGTTGGCGCTACCTGATTAAATCATCCTGAAGCAGTTAGATTATGTGGTACACATGCCACTAATCTTGAAGAACGTGAATGTGACACTGCCCATGACCAAGCGCATATTATTCACAGCATGTCACGCGTCTAAGCAGTTAAACTAACTGTTCGCACCAAGGGGTGAATGGCGCACCACTTGCAGTGTGCGCCAATCAGAATAACTGGCTGACAGTTATTTTAGAACTCTATAAATAGAGTTTCAAATCATTTGCGAATCATCACTAATGATTATAATCTTCTGAGCACTTGCTGCAGCACTCTCCAAAGGCTTTGTTCTTCGACATCGCATCGTCCAAGAGATAAAGTGATCGTCTTCTGATCAGATTCCTATTGTTGTACTTCTCCAAAAATTAATTGTACTCTTGTACTTTCTTTTTTCTAGTTTGTAAAGGAACACTTTTTGTTTTTGCAAACAAGTATCTCCTGCTGCATACTACAAAATAACCGTATAAGACTATTTACGTACTGCTGTAAAAGTGTAATGATGATGATGGCGAAATCATTGACGTCTTCCTCGGAGTTTGAACACTGTATACTGCCCGAAGTTCATCACTTTATCCAAGAAGAAGACAAAAATCACCCGACTCTTGATCATGCGTGAATTGAACCATGCATCTTTTTTTTAACTATGTGTCTTTCTGATCTTTCTTTGGCTATGCATCTTTTTTATTAGTATTTTCAATCTCCAAGACTCATAAAAACTCCAAAGACTAAACTGCTTCAGACTTAAGATTTCATACTTAGGTGCATGAAGGTTATGCATCATTTTATATTTTTTATGCTTCTACAAGACCTCCTTCAAAGTTTTTAAAACTTGGCAAGTTTTGAAATACTTTAAAAGAAGCATGAGAGAGGAAATTATCTTTTTGACGCATTGGATCACTGCCACGATGTTACTGCTTTGACTTTTTCCTTCAAAATATGAAGTATCTTCGAAATTTGGGGCAGACGTTACTCTACAACACTTGGATCGAGTCTAAGTCAACTGTTCCTCGTGATTTTAGGAACAAAAAATCACACAACAGTTAATATTGATTTCATCACTTCATCGAAAATCATGTTTCATAACACATTGTCGCATATTGCAGCCTTATGTGCTTATATGATCCCTCCATCACTATAAATAGGGGATATTTTGGCAGAACTCTTCATCACATCTTCTCACCATATTGTTCTTGCAAACTCTAGTTTCAGTAGCCTCATGTAAGCTTGTAGGGGAGTTGAACATCACTTTGCCAAGGGCATCACTTTTCGGATATGTTAGGAGTCGAGAAAAACATCGATCTTCAAAAGGTAATATCTCTTGAATTGTTTTTCAATGTTTGACAAAACATCACTTCTTTCACATGAAATCCATAGAAAGATACTTAGCCATGATCACATGTGAACACAGCACATCACTAGATTGTATAACTGAAGTTGGAAAACTTTAAGAAGCAATACACTGCTAGCAAGAAATTCTATTGCACACATAGATGGAGTTGTCATTGCACTTCATCAAAGGAATGTTTTGTTGAAAATCACTGTCATGTAGCACATAGGCGCATGAAGCTAGACATACTTGTCTATTGGCCTTGCTGTTTATGCGATAATCAATCCAGGCTATGTTGATTTCCAGTAGAACATCATATATTATGCGTCTAACTCCTTGAAATTGCCATACTTTGCAGGATACTTCTTGGATGACTAGAGCTCAGATGGAGCCTGGAAGGACATCACAACATGTCTTATTCGATATGGTCCAACACATAATATCGAGGACTTTAGCTATCCTCCGACTCAGCTAACTGTCTGCACCCATCTGACGGAGCTTGCGACTGGCTGGTTTCGCTGTCGTGGCGTTCATGATGAGATTGGGTTTGAATCCCAATCAAAATACTATCAGTGACGGACAGTGTTGGCAGGTGGTGGAAATCTTGGACTGTGTGTCAGCCCAATTTGTATTCTCCCGCCTAGGCATACTGCCTGATACTACAAAGGGTGACCCACGTTTGCAGATGTAAAGTGTGGGTCTGGGGTTGAGCACCTTCTAAGGGGCCCAATCAGTATTGTGTTCTTACCACCAACCTTATGAGGTTGTGGGAATATTGGCACTAGACTGTGTGAAACAGTCTCCCCTCTTTGTAGTCGTCTCCTTCAGTGCAATATTTTCCATATATTACAGTTTGCGCTGGAAGACAAGCTGATGTAGAATATCTTGAATGTAATAGGTCTCCATCAGCCATTATCATGACTTAGAGATGAAAATCCTGAGTATGTTACATCTCCATCAGATAAAATCATGATACGAAAGGAAATAAAATACTTTAGCTTCAATGTTCTTTCATCTGCTTGTAATTTTTTGCTTTGTGAGTTCTGGCTTGACTTTAAAAAATCACCATCTTCAAAATGGCGTGTAACTGCTTGAAGTAGAAAATGTCGCATAATCACAATAGAACCATGCTGCATAGGACTTAGATTTTTTAAGATGCATAAAATCTGATATCCAATAGACGTATGAAGTCTGAAATATTTAAGACGCATAAACTCTGCTATCAAATTGACCATGAAACAATCAAGCTGGTTGAGACGCATAAACTGCAACTTTGACTGAAACGCATAAGAAGATAGAATTTGATGACAATGGTCAATATTTTAAAATCCTCTTCGCATTCTTTGCCATTAATATAGCCGTTGTTTGGCATGAGAATCGAGGAGTTTGGCATGATTCATCTGAATGACTCGAAATTCAAAGAGACACGGCACTCTATGCGGCTCGGCTCTTATCATGTATAAATAGTGGTTTGAATGAAGAGAAGGATTTTTCACTTTGAAATTTACTACCTTTTTTCAGACTTCTTCGTCTTCTTCTTCGTTCGATCGTTCAGCGTCCACTTCACAGTAATGGCTCCTAAATCTTATTCCAAACGATTGTCAGCAGCTAAGGGCAAGGGAAAAGCAGTTGAGGACTCAACCTTGACTTCTCTTATGGCCGTTCACCCACCAATCAATGTTGAGAAGGAAAACACTAATAAAGAAACTCCCAAAGCCATATGCTTATACGTCTTTGTCACATGAGTGAGGAAAATTAACTCTAAAATGTGCAAACGAAAATCCACCATTACATGCATAGTTGTCGTTGTATAGCTTCAACAGAAAATGCTCATTTTGGACTATGCGGTTTTTTAAATTGCGTCATGAATGTGACCAGTTTGTACTTATGCGCCATTTTACGTTATGTGTCATATGATGACTTCAGTCCTACTGGCATAAAATAATACATGCATCTATTTCTTTGCCTTTAAGTTGTCAAAATTTGAGTAAATCATCTCTTCTTCTCATTTTGCAATCGAATTCATAATTAATGCACTTGGAGAATCTTATCTAGATGCACTGGAAGGATTGTTGAGCACTAATTATTCAAATACAGTTTCTTAATGGAAACACAAATAAGACAGGAAATGATTGATGATAAAACCTGAAGCTTCTTATAACATATATTAAACAACAGGGACTTTGTTCATAGCAAAGAAAAGTTTTTGAGACCAGCCTTCTTGTTCGGTGATGCTCTAATTTTAACTGGAGCTGACATTTCTAAGACCAAGAAGAGGAAAACTCCATAGATAAAGTTCTGACAACCGACAAGTGTTTGTACCCGCTGTAGAACGTCATTTGCCCTTGACTACTTATGCACCAGTAGCTTTCCCAAGGAGAACAACATATCTGATTACGCCCTCGTTGGCTGGAGGCCACTCTGGATGCATAGTTCATAGATACAATGACTTAGGAAAGGACTCATTTTAATGTGATAAAGGATTTGTGTCTTATACCCATTTAGAGTTACTGTCTAGAGGTCTTAAAGGTGATGTAGGACCAGAAGTCCCGGCCTTCACTGTTGACACCTTCATCAACAAATTACTTGCCAAGAAGAAATCCTACCCTACTGGAACTTTGAGGCTGCTCAACTGGACTCATGACGCCAAGCTTTGGAGTGACCGATCGGAGTGGATCTTATAAAATATGAAAAAATCGTAAAAGAATGTGGGCTCTATTATGACATCAGAGCTACTTGTTATGGCTTGAAGATAAATAGTCATTTGTTCATTGCCCTTACAGAAATGTACAACCAGAACACCGGTACATTCTTCACACCTGCTAGTGAAATGAGATTGGCTTTGCATGATATGTATAAAATCTCAAAACATCCATGGGGCACTGAACCCTATGTATACTCCGACGGACAATGAGCTTGCCACTATGGAGCTAAGAAACTCGGAGATGGCAGTAGTATACAAGGAACTGCTTTATATCACCATATTTGCTATAGGATATACAAGACTGGAAAGACTGAAGGTCCTATTCCCCGTACCGAGGACTGAGCCAACTATCTCATTCGACATCATCTAGTAAAAGGAAAACATGCCGATTTTGAAGTCTGCCCCAAAATAACTGAAAACAAGGTCAAGAAACTAATGAAGGAATTTCATGAGAAGAATTTGAGGGCATGAGATGACACTTCCCCATCTTTCACTTACTTCTACCAACGCCTTCAACCGTTGTCCGACAAAGAAGTTGTATAGGGGTATTTAATGACCTGGTTATGAAACTGTGTAGTTTCTGGAGATGCTGGATCCTTTGAGAGACTCGGTCAGTGTTTGATCCTTTCGGCTGTAAAGTTGGTCTTCGGCCATAAATTAGCCCTACTTCTAGCTATAGTGTGCAACATTAAGAAGAGGCTTATACAGCTGAAAGGGATGCTTGCCTCGACGAAGGTCAATCACCAATGGTTCCTCTTTCTTGGTCCTCAGATCAATCATTAAAGGCTCTTTCTTTTTGGTAGACCTTAGATCGATCAACAAAGGTGGCTCAGGTTGCCCTTGTCGTGTTTTTGAGGAGATCGATAACAAAAGGTTCACTATCTCGATTACGAGCTTCTTGTGATGGTCTGGTAGAATTGCCTTTGTCAAGGAGCTTGGAAGGTTGATGACCAGTGGCTCTATGACAGGCTTCTTCTCCATAGGGCCCTTCACATATATAGCTAGAGGTTCTTGGGTGGGCTCCTTCCACACAGGACCCTTCAAATATATGGCCAATGGTTGTTCTGGACTATTTCGGTGGATACTACTTCCAGCTTAACGTCAACATCATTTCATTTATCAACAATAAGGTCTTATGGTACTCATTAAATAGTCGTTGATCCAGTGGTTTGTACAGGTGTACATCAGAATAATATACTTTGACCCCTTTAAAAGGATCGATATCTGCAAATTCTGTACAAATGGCCCCCTCTCCATCTATATATTTAAAGTATTGATGAAGTGTAGATTGCACAGGAAGATTTTTCAGGTATCTATGGTCGCCCCAAAAGACGTTGTAGCATACATTAGCATCAATAACAAAGCAGGTAACCTCAGTTCAGTGATTACTGATCTGACACTTGGGGCGGATCTTCACTAGAGGATGACTCCGTCCGGCATTGAAGCCTGTGATAGTGGTGGTAGTAGCTGATAGCATGTGCATCGAGATCCCCAATATCTGAAGCAGACTTCGACGAATGACACTAACTCAAGAACCGGGATCAATGTGAATATGGTCCACCATGCAAGCTTCGATGTACCCCGTATAATACAGGGGTCTATCGTGACGATTATTCTTTAACAACATGTCTTCTAGTGTGAAGGTTATGTAGGAACGTCAAGCACTATAGAGGGGTGAATAGAGTGCGTGTGTGCAGCAGAATAAAGTTCACCAAATTAGAAATATATATAGTGTCACAGTTAATAAGTGTTAGGCATATAATAACAAACTATATAGAGATTAAACATGTAATTTAAAGAGCATCAGAAAAACAAACTCATGACACGGCGACGTATACTGGTTTTCCTATGAGAGGACTAATCTAGTCTCGAGTACTCTTTTTCGAAGTTAATCTATTATGGCACAAGCTTTGAATCTGAAGCACTTGCAGCACCTTACAACCACGAGTTTTTATCCGAAGGTCTCACAACTTCAATAAGGTAAAATTTGAAAACTAGAACATTTTCGAAAAGCCTTATTTACTACTCGAACCAAATTCTAGATCGAACCAGAATGACACTTGGCTTGGCTAGGAATTGTAAAAGGCAAGATATGAAAGTGTAAAGCTCTCTGAATGCTCTCAATAGATAGAGAAGAGAAGAATGAATTGGAATAGAAATTTCTTATATATTTATAGCATTTATGGAAACCGAACTCAGCATGAATTCGGGTGCAGATATTTCGTAATTCGAACGTTGGTTGCAGATCGTCAGGAATACCACTAAATTTCAGGAACTACTTGACCGAACTCGGGTCAAACTCGGGTCAAACTCGGGTCAAACTCGGTTGGTTAGTTTCCTGACCAGTTTAAGTTCTTTATGAAGATAGGCTTCTTGGTTCTTTGAGTATTGGGACTTTTGGCTAGTATGGAATGTGGACTAGGATACTTTGTGGATAGGTCGGCTATTTTAAAAGTAGACTTTAGTAGCATAGCCAGTTGCTAATCCGATCGACCGTACATTTTTTCTAGAGTCAATAAAGTGTAAAAAACATAATAAAGTATGAAAAAATGTCTTGATCAACATCGATAATCTTTGTTTAACGAAGACGATTAATGGTAGCAGTGTTGAAGTAGATGTTCTGTGTTTGTTCCTGTAGCTACATATTATTTGTTGTAGAAGCATGAAAAAGTGCAGCATCTACAAAAGCACTGAACACCTCAATTTGTTTTATGGACATCACAGAAGCGCAGGAGAGCCAAAATTGTTGTGCACACCAGAACTCAGACTACAAAAAAGATAATGCATAAAAGAAAATTCTTCATTAAAATCATGTTTACAAAAGATATATTGCAGACTCTTCATGATTACATATAAAGACTAAAACATGAAGCACACATCATACAGCCTACAAAGTACGCAATCTTCAAATGCGCAGTCCCCAAAAGTGTAGGAGCGTCAGAGCGAATCACTTTATTGTCAAAAGCGCATCACTGGGCGAAATAAAGATGCAGCTCATGCTCGAAGCTCACAGCAGAAATAGTAGCTCTTCCAACCTAACAAGGTGCGTAACTCCCCTGCTCCAATACGGCTAATGAAGCATTTATTGAGCAGGACAGAGCACAACCTGTGGATCTTTGGATTGGAAATAAATTCAAATTCGGTATCTTGGACCTCGAAGACCTCCAAGAGGTTGTTCAGGTTCGAACCCATTATGTCAAACGTTCAAATGCATCTTGACACTCAGAAGTTGTTCTTAACCAAGACTACAGCTTCTTTGAACGAAGATATCTACAACCAACAGTCGACTTATGCAAGGCCTATGGTCGTTCGAAGCTAAGTCGGGGTCGAGTATCACAGAGGAATGACAAAAAGCTATAGGCAAAGACTTACCCAAAAGCTCCTCTTTATATAGGATATTTGGTCCAACCCATACGCCACGTGTCAGTCGGTCAAAGGACTCCAAAGTAATGGGATGAACCTAGGACTCAGCACAATGAATCTCATTTAATAGGTTCATTTGACTAAATCTTTGGCCCCCGCTTCTCAAGCCCCCTAAAAATGGCAGTGATTAAGAAGATGTTGGCTCAGCCACTCAAAGAAAGTCATTAATCTTCTTAGGAGTATAGTGACTTTAGCGCTTCGTAAAAGTGCAGCTCCTTCAGTTCATTCCAAAAGTGTAGCCCCTTCAAGCGGCTCCTTTATTGGTCTCTTAGAGCTTCCAGAAGCACAGTCCCTTCAACGGCTCCTTCATTGGTTTCTTAGAGCTTCCAGAAGCTCAGCCCCTTCAACGGCTCCTTCATTGGTCTCTTAGAGCTTCCAGAAGCACAGCCCCTTCAATGGCTCCATTGGTCTCTTAGAGCTTCCAGAAGCACAGTCTCTTCAACGGCTCCTTCATTTGTCTCTTAGAGCTTCTAGAAGTGTATCCCCTTCAACGGCTCCTTCATTGGTCTCTTAGAGCTTCCAGAAGCGCAGCCCCTTCAACGGCTCCTTCATTGGTCTCTTAGAGATTCCAGAAGTGCAGCCCCTTCAACGGCTCTTTCATTGGTCTCTTAGGGCTTCTAGAAGCGCAGCCTCTTCAACGGCTCCTTCATTGGTCTTTCAGAGCTTTCGGAAGCACAACTCCTTCAACGGCTCCTTCATTGATCTCTCAGAGCTTTCAGAAGCAGTCTTCTTGTCGCCCAAAAGCATAGTGACTTCGTCGCCTCAGAAGCACAGTCTCCTCGTCGCCCAAAAGCATAGTGACTTCGTCCCCTCAAATGCGTAGTCTCCTCATCGCCCAAAAGTGCAGTAACTTCGTCACTCCCCATAAGCGCAGCTTCTGCACAGACGTAGTATCATGCCGCATGGCTAGTATGGCAGCCGTATCCATTCAGATACAGTCACATCTGGTTTGTTTAAATAGTTGTATCTCCTCAAGATACAATCGTATCTCTTCAGATACAATCAAATCCCTTCAGGATACAATCGGGTTTAGTTTGTCTAAACATTTGTATCTTTTCAGATACAATCAAATCCGATTTGTTCAAAATGTCGCTCCTGAGATAATATCGGAATTCAATTTGTTTAAACTGTTGTTCTTTCGATAAGAGCAAAATCTATTCGATTTCATTCGAGAAAGATAGTCGAGTAATGGACATGCGCCACGTGTCAGTTACTCGATCTTGTTGATGAAGGATGCTAATTGTCCAAGATTTCGATCACGGAGAATTCCAACAACTACCACGTATCAGCTTAGCAACAGTCTTCACGGAGCAGTTACAACAGATTTTCCTGAAATCTCGCATGCGCAGCACTCCTGTGCGTCAAAACCCGTTTCACACATCGTATATGTGCAACCTATAAATAGAAGGAGTCTTCCTTCATTTAAGAGACGTCGACGTCTTCTTGATTGGCACCAGATTACCTCTCACAGGCATCAGAAAGTTAGAGCAAGTTTTGTTCATCGTCAGATCATCAACAGAGTAAATGAGCCGATGTAGAGCTCGATCTCCACCATCATACTTTCCCAGAAATTTTTGTACCTAGATCATCTGTTTAGGAGTTTTCTGTACTCTTTTATACGTTTTAAATATAAAAAGTTCTTCAACTTTTATTCATGGCAAATAAGATGGCGACTCTGATGGGGACTGCCTTCTCCTTCGATGAGAAGCTGGTGACGTAATCCGACGACAACTTGCTGGGGTCATCTCAAAAGATGCTGGTCGTACGCTTTGACAAACAAGCTTTTGAAGATCTCCTTTCTGAAGAAAAGTTGAGTCCTTCGAAGCGATTCTTAAAACTGAAGAAGACTCGACGTACTTGGGTGCCCAAGGCTGCTACGACGAGTAGCAAGACGGAAGGGGATGTGCTCCAAACCCCCTGAATGGTGAAGCATCAAAAACGCCTTCACTTGTTGTTGTTGAACTGCCTCAGTCAATCCCAGTTGCTGAGAAGTGCAGCAAAGAGCGCGGCTCCCTTGTTGTAGGCCAGACGAAGGTGCATCGCAGGAGGAAAGCCACAGCACCCCGCATGTGCACGAAGATGGCCGCGCAGGCTAGAACTTCTATCTTCGACAGAATTGCCTACCCCTTGGGTTAGGCTATGTTGGATTCTGAACGCTACGCACCTTTTAGGGGTAGCATGAAAAAATCTATGGTAGCACGCGCCCTGCGCGACCAACGTGCTACGCTGACCACCATGTTGGACTCTGAATACTACGCACCTTCCAGGGGTAGTAGGAAGAAGTCCAAGGCTGCATGCGCTTCGAGCGACCAACGTGCTACGCCCACAGCTGACCAAAGGCATTGGTTGCCTATCACACGTGCAGCCGACGGAAAACGGTATAAAATTGGTTCGAGTGCTTCGATGCCTCGACCAATAAAACCATGTTGTCACTTGAGTGCTCATGCGCATGATTCAAGCCAGGGGTGCATACTGTAGGGACGGACTCATGCGAGTAGCATTGTTGTAAGCATGAAATGAATCTGCCTCACGAGCAACTCTCTGATCATGACCTAAGTGTGTCTCACGCGCAGGAACTGGGAAGAGGGAAGCTACCTTCACATCTTTACTCATGCGTGCAGCGTCCCTATGCGAACGAAATGAGTATAGATGTGGAGACTTCTGGTCTGTGCGACATAATCTCTCACAAGCACAAGACTAGGGAAGACTCTGCTGTGCACAATATGCTTATCTCAAGGCAGACTTGTGTCAACATCTCCATCCATTGTTGTTGCCACCAAACAGAAGCATCGCCACTAAGGAAGCAGTCTATTTTCCATAGACTACACCCGACGGTACCTGTATCGAGACTCGGTGAAAGATTACCTAATGCAGAAGAAGATGAACTCCTGGTTGCTTCATGCTTTGCCGCTTGGGGGTGCCTTCCCTCAAGAAGCTCTCCAAGAATCCGCCCATCTCGTCTAACAGTCCAAAGGCTGACCCGGAAGCAGCAAGCTGGCGGTACCCAATACGGGTGTGTTCCAACACATACGTGCCAAGTCTAGACCCTTGTCTCAAGGGAATGTCGCTTCAACTGCAACATAGGCTGGGGGTAGCAAAATCCCTACGATCCATGATACCCCTTCGCTCCAAACGGGCGAAGATGTGTATGGGACCAACACAGATGCCTCCGGAAGCACAATCTATCAGCAAGCTGGGGGTATAAATTGCTTCGAGTCAGAGGACGATTGCAACTTACCCGTCTACCCTCAGCAAGGCAAAACTAAAGGGTCCGAACGGGAGAGCGAAAGATCCACTGTGCCCTCTATTTCCCCTCACCTGATGTCCGTCTATATGGCCGAAGGTGACAACACGGGAAGCAACGAGGAGGCCAATCATCAACAACGTATAAAATCCCTTAAGACGGGCCTGAATACATTAAATGAGACCACGCAAGCCTTGACTTCTGTGGTCCTGGAGATCAAGAACAAATTGACATCCAATGCTTCTACTCCAGCAAACCAAGACCCGGGAACGAATGCGGAGTCCAATGCACCTCCTTATGCGCCAACTTCCGTCGTGAACCAAACACTGTCGCAGTCGTCTACTCCATCAACGACTGAACCCACAATGTCAAATGACATGCAGCAGGCTCTCAAGGAGTTGTATGCTCGCTTTGACGCCAAGAAAAGAAAGAATCACTCCAAAAGATGGGGATCCGACAATCATATTCCTCTGAATGGGATAATATGATATATCCTCCCAAGTACAAACCACAAACGCTTGCACCATGATGTGAAGGAGTCTCATCGTCGATACTTGAGGTACTTTGCCTCAGTAATGGGGCATCTGCCAAAAGATGACGCTCTGCTTACAAATATATTCGTAGGGGCGTTGCAGGAGGTAGCTTGTGAATGGTTTTGCAGCCTTCCCGACAATTGCATCTTGTCGTTCAATGATTTGAAGCGTCCCTTTCTTGCTCGGTTCTATGAAGGAGGAATGGACATAACGATGTCCAGTCTCATGGACATTGTCCAGAAAGAGAAAGAGCATGTATGCGCTTATATCGAGCGCTCTGCCAAATAGCTCTGAGGCTACCACCTGGTGTACCCGAGCCCATGCTTATGGATTCGTCTCATAAAAACATGTTTCCCGTAATCATATTATGGCACAGTGTTCCATGCATAGAATAAACGCCTTTTATTACCGAGGCGGATGTCGCTAAAAAAAAGCTCGGGACGCACAATTGTTGGGACTAAGTTTTCCATCACTCGAAGAGAAAGGAAACACTCGTCTACCATAACCCTATCAACAAGGACGAAAAAGGGAAGCAAGCCCTGACCGTCAACATCTCCAAAGGTTACGAACCAGAAGTCGGCAGAAGCACAAAAATCAAAGGAAAGCTACTCCTTCAATGATGAGGATGTACTAGAACTCTTTAACATGCTGATAAAGGGTGGCAAACTTCAGCTCCCGCCTCCCAAGTGTAGAAGCCTAAAAAATACACTCAGCACCCTGCGCTACTCATAAAAAGCACCAGCATTCAGATCTTGAAGTAGCGCCAGCCATCAGATGACGCCAGACATCAGATGGTGCCATACATCAAGTGGCGCTACCCGCCACGTGGCCATCTTCTTGGAGAAGCTAAACAGTTATCATCATGACTGACAGCATGACAGTCGAGAAAAATTTGTTCAAATCTCGAGCACGTGGCGCTCGAGAAGATTTGGTCAGACATGTCTGATCTGCCATAAATGACCAACAGCTTTCTCGCGCCATCTGCAATTGGCGCGAGATGATTATTAGTATCATATCAGTCAGTAGCACCACTCAGCAAGTAGTGCCTAGCGCCACCCAGCAGTGGACGCCATTTGATTAAATCATCATGAAGCAGTTAGATTACGTAGCACACATGCCACTAATCTCGAAGAACGTGTATGTGACACTGTTCATGACCAAGTGCATATCAATCACAGCATACCACGCATCCAAGCAGTTAAACTAACTGTTCGCGCCAAGGGGTGACTAGCGCGCCACTTACATCGTGCGCCAACAAGGATAACTACTTAACAGTTATCTCTATACTCTATAAATAGAGTTTCAAATCACTTGCAAAGCATCACAAATGATCATAATCTCCTGAGCACTTGCTGCAGTACTCTCCAAAGGCTTTGTTCTTTGACATCGCATCGTCCAAGGGATAAAGTGATCGTCTTCTGATGATTCATATAGTTGTACTTCCCTAGAAATCAATTGTACTCTTGTACTTTATTTTTTCTAGTTTGTAAAGGAACACTTTTGTTTTTTGCAAACAAAATGACAACTTTGCTGGGGACGACTTTCTTCTCTGACAAGAAATTGATAACTCAATGTGATGTTGCGTCAATCGGAACGACGCAGAAGGCACTAGTCATGAAAGTCGACCAAACTTCCTATGAAGCAATGATTGGTGCAGGGGGTGCCAAGCGCACTACTGTTGCTGCCAAGAACAAGGTGTGCGCCATCTGGACTCCAAAGTCCTCCAGTGAACCAATCACTGCTGCTGCACCAGTCATGGAGAAAAGTCCTGTAGCCACTTCTCCCTCCTCACCAATTCTGAAATTGGCAGAGAACACTCAAGCCAATGCTCAAGCGCCAATCAGGGGACAATGCCGCCAGGCTACTCCTTCTTCCTTCCCAGTTCTAAACTCGGTGGAGGGTGCGCAGGCCAATGCTTAGGCGCCAATCAGGGGACAGCGCCGCCAGGTTGCTCCTTTTTTTTCCCCAGTTCTAAACTCGATAAAGGGTGTGCCAGCCAATACTCAGGCGCCAATCAGGGGACAGCAACGCCAGGCTACTCCTTCTTCCTCTCCAGTTCTAAACTCGGTGGAGGGTGTGCCAGCCAATGCTCAGGCGCCAATCAAGGGACAGCACCGCCAGGCCATTCCTTCTTTCTTCCTAGTTCTAAACTCGATGGAGGGTGTGCCAGCTAATGCTCAGGCGCCAATCAGGGGAGAGCGCCGCCAGGCCACTCCTTCTTCATCTTCAGTTCAAAACTTGGTGGAGAAATTACTAACTTCTGTCCCTGTGCAGAATAAAGAAAAGTGCCCTATGGCCTTTCCTTATCATTCTCCAGTCCTAGACTTGGTGGAAAACACATCTGATTGTGCCCCTGTGCCAGTCAATGCAAGAATGCTTCTGAGTAGAGAGCCTACTCTTCTTGGCAAAGACAGTCAAATTAATACCAAGAGACTAGATTCTGCTGCTCAACTACGCTATACCAAATGTACTGAAAAATGGTGCGCAGAATAATAGGGTATCCTGCCCACTCCTCATGGCCAGCGCCAGTCGAGCCAGAGCCAAGATTTGCCCACCCTGCACATTTTAAGAACAAAGCAGGGAAAATTGAAGGTGCCTCAGACAGATAGTCAAGTGGTGCACAACCCTGACAAGCGCACCTACCTTAACCAGCGCAGAACAATATCAAACATGCATCAAGAAAAACTTATGCCACCTTCCAAGTTGCGCACAAGGAGAGTTTCTCCAATCAAGAATCCTCTCACCTATGCCGATGAAGTCAGTACTTCTCTGTACACACAGGGAACATGGCACCTCAAGAATCGAAATCATGTTCCTAACATCATCAAGGAATATGTACCTTCGACTTCTCCTTATCCTGTCTCTGTAACAAATCTCTGCGAACTTCTTGTACAAAAGTGGAAGATCGCAAGACCGTCTTGTCCATCTGTAATTCTGCATCAAGAACATCACTGTAATCACCACCACGAAATAGTTATCAAATTTTGCTGCTAGTCAGCTAAACGGTCTGCCTTCGACCGTTTAAACTACACTCGGACTCCTGAACTTGTGATGGTGGACGAAGATGAACTGTTGTATGCTTCAGTCAACATGACATCTCGAAGCACTGGGGGTAGAAAACGTCCAAGACGTAATGCAGCCCGCAACCCTAGTCAACAATACCTTGATCGAATCCGTGGCTCCGGCGAAGGAGTCTACCGACATACCAGATCAAGAAGCCGAGAGACAATCGGTCAAAGGAATCTTTCTTCCGACCAAAAGACAATCGGTCAAAGGAATCTTCCTTCCAACCAAGGGAATCTTCCTGATTTCAATCAAGAGTTCCTCGATCAGGGGAATCTTTCCACTCTTCATCCTGGGGGTGGTTCATTGCATGACTTCGATGCCGATAGTGAAGGCTCTCAACGGACCATCTTTTCCACCAGCTCTTCCTCGGTGGCCAAAGAAGTGATTGCCTACATCACTAACGAAGAACAAGATACATCCAGCTCCGACATTCAGGAGCATAGGATCGCCGCTTTAGAGGCTAATTTGAAGAACATGGTCGAAATGATGGCAAGTATACATACTGTGATTATGGCACAACATACTGTTCCGTCGGTTGTGAATCCAGTTCCAACCCAAGAACACATTGCAGCATCAGCCCCTGCTAACACCGGTCAGGGGATACAATCTCCTCACAACGTCACCATGCCAGCTCCAAGTCATTATGGTGCTGGGGGTGGTGCTTATCATGCAGTCCCGCTTCCTAATGCATCAAACCAGTCTGTTGCTTCCTAAGCATTAGAGGATACTAATGAGGCAGTGAAGCTTCTACGTAGCCAGTTCGAAGCTTTCAAGTAGAAGGACGGTCTGCAGAAATTGGGGATCAAGCAACCCTATCCTATGGAGTGGAAGGAAGTCCCGTTTCTACCTAAATACAAGCCGCCAACCATCATGTTGTTTGACGACAGTTCATCTCTAAGTCAGTACCTCAATCACTTTGAGGTAATGACAGATCATCTCTAGCCGAATGATGCTCTACTCACTAGAGTATTAGTCGGGTACGTGGCGGGTGCAGCTTATGACTGGTATCACAGTTTTCTATATGGTTACATAACCTCCTTTGTAGGGTTCAAGCAGATGTTCCTGGAACGATTCTATGAGGGAACGAACGACATGACTATGTCGGCCCTTATCAAAATCAAGCAACGGCCTAACGAAACTGCTGAACGTTTCATTGAGTGCTTCCGTCGAGAGACACTCAAAATGCCTCTGGGTACTCCAGATGTACTGACTATAGATAATTGTAAATCAAACTTGTTATCTATAGTCAGCATGTGGACTGGACCTACGCAATTTCAAGATAGGGCCTCCTTTATAGTAAGTGTCAGGGCAGCCAAAGACAGTGCTGGCAAGTTCAAACAACTAGGCATCCAAATGCCTAATCTTGACAAAGATGAACATCCCAATAGCTGTGGTCGTCAAAACAACCGTAAGAACAAGGAAGCTTTAGCCATAAATATGAAAAGGCAAAGAAGCTTTGGCTGTTAATGTGGGTTAATCAACACCTACTTCGACGGCACCTCCACAAAGAGCACAGCATCCTAAGAAGGAATATTCCTTTGACGAGGATGACATCATGAGCATATTTGATTGTCTGATCAAAAGCAACATGCTTCAACTGCTCGAAGCAAAACGTCTAGATGAAGTAGGTAAAACTGACAATCCTAAATACTGTGTGTCTTACAGGTTCATAGGACACCCGACCAGGGTGTGTTACGTGCTCAAGGGAAAGATCCAGGAGCTGATTAATGTCGGCACGATCACTCTCCAGCAGGATGAGAAGACCGTGACTGCCAATATCGTCTCTCTGCTGTTCGGTGACTTTTCTGCTCAACTTGTACAGGATGGAGTCGTCCCTATCCCGAAGGCCACTCTAGAGATCGTCAACTTTCCACCAGCATAAAGTGACGGTCATGTCCCTCTGTCAACCTACAAAAGGGAAATCATATGAATCCATCCTGATTTGGTTGCTGATTTTGAGACATCTGCTTCGTCTACAAAATCCAAAAAGACAACCAAATACAAGTCATGTCAAATGACTTCACTAGGCGGTCATCATCTTCTACTCTGGATGCTACCTTCATCCCGGCGGCTGATTCACTTTCTTCTTCTGGGATAATAAAACCAAACTAGAAGCCAATTACAGCCAGCATTCCATCTATACAATCAACAGTCCCACGAACTGATGACAAAGATGGGATATGATCTACAAAAAGCCTCTAGCTTGAATGATAGAAAGGGGTCCCCTATACCTTTCTCTTTACGTCTTCAGCATAACCAGTCCCGTGTTGGCTTAGGATTCAGGACAAATCCTTTGTCGCTTCAGAAGAAGTCCTCGAAAAATAAGCTTCGGATAAAGAACTACAATATGGTTTCCTTCTCACTAGCTCCAGAAGAGGAAGCCATGACCGGTACCAGATCTGGGAGACTCTACCTCAGAGACTATCCAGAGGGACAAGAGAATACCGTTATTCTACCTCCAGTCCCTGATGTCCCTTCAACATCTTCTCTATATGCTGTCAATGTTCCGTCAGCTTCATCACCACCAAAGGAACCGACTCCTTCCAAACCAACAGCGGCTGACAAAGGCAAATAGCCAGTTCGCTTCGATAAAATATTGAAGAAAACTCCACCTCTTGGACTTGAGAAGCCGTACAACTTAGACATATTGGTTCCGCTAGCCAATACTCCGGCGAGGTTATCAATGTTCGAGCTCCTTCGTCTCTCGAATAAAACTCGAGAAACACTAAACGAAGCTCTGATGCAAGATGACGCTTGTCTAGCACACCTCGAGAAACTAGACAAGGAACTTGTGGCATGTTTTCACTATCATAATGTGATGGAGCTGATTCCCAATATCACCTTCACACAGGATGACATGCTTTTGGAAGACAATCGACATGACTGACCTCTCTATTTCACGGGGTATGACGATACAATGAAGGTAGATCGTATCTTGATTGATCCTACATCTGTACTCAGCATCATGCCGAAGACTCTACTGGATGCGCTAAAGATCTCAATCCATAATCTCTTTGCAACGATCACAACTATTCTGGGATTTAATTGCAGGAGAAGTGAACCACTGGAAAGATTCGCCTGAAAGTTCAAATCGGCAATCTCCGCACGAAAGTTACTTTTATGTGATTGACAATCATGGCTCTTACAATTATTTGTTAGGATGACTATGGTTGCATGAACATAACATTGTGCCATCAACTCTCCACCAATGCTTTAAATATGTGGATGACAATGGAGAAGTCCGAGAGGAAGTGGCTGATATTAATCCCTTTCGAGGCGTCGAAGCATATTTTACTGACTCCAGGATGTACAAAGAGGAGTTCATGAAAGTTGTACTAGCCGTGGACACTGAGGAAGATCAGAAGGATAATACAGATGATGTCCTTGTGATTTCGGTCAAAGGACGTACTTCTCATCCTTTATATTCTCAAACTCTGACCATACATCTCTCCTCTCATGCTAAGCATCCACTTGCTGAAAAGACAGAGCATAGGGAGTTCACCTCTTCTAAGCCACTTGTTATTGACCTTCGTTGTAACAAGCCTTCTCCTTCTCCACCTCTGGTCATCAATCTTAGCAAGCCATCGGCTAAGATCAAGATCACTATTGTAAATGGTGATGTAATTATCAATAAAGTAGCATCTCCTTTGCAGTATACTGATGTCAACTATTATGCTCGGTGTTATCTAGATATTCTGGATAACTTGGAACCTCTTACATTAGGAGCAGTTCAACCTCTCCAAGATGAAGTATCACTTGAACCAGCACGAGATTCATTCTTTCTAGTTCCTTCCCAGAAGAAAGATGAACATCCTATCCTCTTCAGCAAGGGTTGAGTCAAAAGGCTACGTCCGATAGTGAGGCTGAAAATGACGATAATGGGCGACTTCAGCTACGTCGTTACAGTCAACAATCAAACATCATTCAAAAGATGGGCTACAACTTCAAAACTGGCCTCAACGGTGGCAAGGAAAGGCGAACTCCTATTCGTATCCCTGCTCCAATAGGAAAATCAGTACAATTCTACAGTAAAACAAATCATGGATTAGGCTATACTTCACCGATCACGACCCCAGTCGCTTCTGAGTCTGACAAGAAAGAGCGATCTAATTCTTCCACCTCTTTCATAGGATTCAGACACCAGTGTAGGGCACATCCATCAAGTAACTCTATCTTCCAATATGGTAACTACGAGTTCTCGGAAGACGACGACGACTTTACCGAAGCCCCTGAATCTGTTCATTAGGCACAAAGGATGGATACTCAATGGGAACTTCACTTCAAGCAACGTGAGCCACCTACCGAAGATCAGTTGGTTCAAGTCGATGTCAAAGACGAAGCCTCTCCAAGACCGATCTTCATCAACAAAAGCCTCCATGAAGCAGATAAACAATAACTGATTCAACTTATTAGGGAATACATTGACGTATTCGCTTGGAGCTATGAAGACAAGCCGGGATTAAATCCTCAGATCGCTACCCACAAGCTCAATATTCTGTCGAATGCAAGGCCAGTCAAGCAACAACAGCGTCGATTCTGACCTGACATAATGGATGCCATAGAAGCTGAAGTCAAGAAGCCCATCGCCTGTGACTTTGTCAGAGAAGAATATCATCCTGACTGGGTGGCTAATGTCGTCCCAGTTATGAAGAAAATAGGGAAGGTCAGAGTCTGTATCGACTTCAAGACCTTAATAAGCTTATCCTAAGGATGAGTTCCCTTACCGATCACTGATGTCATGATCAACAACACTTGCGGGTTCGAGCGGATGTCTTTTATGGACGGATTATCTGATATAATCAAATTAGGATGAATCCTGAAGATGAAAAACACACATCTTTCCGCACTCCTCTACTAATCATGCCATTAAGAACGCCGTTCAAACTATCAGTGAGCCATGAGTGTTCGACGTAACAAAAGGTTGAACGAACTATTTGCTTTATTGAACGTATAAGGTATCTGTGTACAAAGAAGGAAGTCCTAAACAGGATATTCTAAGTACAGGGAGAAAGGTTTCTTGGAAAGTATGATGGTGGAGATCGAGCACTACAGCGGCTCCTTTACTCCTGTATATGCTCTGACGACGAATCACCTTGCTATGGCTCTCTGGCTCCTTTGATGGGACTCCGGGTCACCGTCAGAGGCTATCTGGATGAGGAGATCCCTGAAGATGGTTGCTTGGTTGGTTCTTTGGTTGATATGTGCATGAGGGTGGTCGACTCTTCGTGGATGGAGATCGCTGCTCCTTTGAAGATTGTCGATTATCAATTTTCTCTCTGTCGATGCTTTTGGTGGAAGAAAAACTCCTATTTATATAGAACTGAGCACATATGCAATGTGCATTAGGGTTTCTGAGATATAAAAGAATTTGATGTCATTGTACGGTACGGGATTCTACGACGCTAACACGTGGCGAACATCAAGATTCCCCAAACGAGATCTCTGGTGGTTATAAACATAACCGAAGGAGGTGAACATGGCGCATGCCGATTTGCTTGCTCGGATACAGCGAGTAAATCTTGGGATTTCATCCTAGATTTGTAGTCTAATTGATCCTCATCTAAGATTTAAATCAATCTGGTAAGATATCGATCATGATTTAATCCCAATCTTCTCTGCAAGAGGCAGTTTAAACAAACCAATTAGGGTGGACCATGCTTCCTGTGCCTCTGGTGAGGACTAAGTGCTGCTATGCTTCTTTGGCGACGAGTAGACCGTGCTTCTGGAGATGATGGAACCTATGTGCTTTCAGGCTACGAGTACTTGGCTTCGAATGATGACGAGACTTCTGTGCGTATAGCAACTTATGAAGCTGTGTTTCGGGCTACCATAGTCACTATGTTGTAGGCGACAATTAGGCTTGTGCTTCAGGTTGATGAGGCTATTGTGCTTTTGGAGCGACAGGTTGACTTGCATTGGTTGCGATGGGAGTTCCAAGTCTCTTATAGAGAAGTGACTTAAGCTTTGATCCGGAGCATGACTGCGCCGTAAGAATGGAGATGGTGTGAGCATATCACCATCCTGCACTCATACGGACGTAGGTAAGTAGTTGTGCCTCTGAACAGTGAAGGCATTGGCTGCGAAGGAAAGGGTATGACACCCTTGCGCATCTGAGATTGGCGCAGGCTGATAGCTGCGCCTCTGGAGTGAAGACATTGGCTTCTAGAATAAAAGAAGGAGGAGGGCCCTACCACCATCTTGTTTCTGAGGTTGGCACAGGCAGGTGGCTGCACCTCTGGCTTGAAGGCTCTGGCTTCTTCAAAGTGCCGAGTTACTGATATACTTCTGAGAGGTTGCGCCCACAAGAATATCAGAACATGCTTCGGTGGAGGTCAATCCTCCAGCGTGTGTATCGAGAAAAAGGAAGGCTGCACTTCGATGAAGACTGCATCCCTTGTAGATCCCTCTAGGCTTCTCCCGATTCTATACTAGATCCTTTGTAGAATAACAGATTAGTCCCTTTTGCATGGTTATGATGTGTCTGTACTAGACTTTGGTAGACATGACAATGAAGGGACTTCTCTCTATATCTTCTGTTTTATCTTTTTAGCACTGGGCCTGAGTCTTTTGCATCTTCTGTGCTGTAGCGAAGGGATGTCTTCAGCTGAGATTTTTCATGCTTCTACACCCTTCAAAGTGTCCCAAACTTGAGTCAAGCTCAGGCTACTTTGAACAAAAGCATGAACACGCGTCAGGACTGTACGAGCTGGGTGATGGCTAGTATCACGCCTAGCTCTTAGCATTAACGGTCATGAGTCATCATTTCAGAGCATGGGCTCCTGATGGCTTCTTGATATTGGAGCCTCTTGCGTTTGTAGGGATCGCAAATCTCTTTAGCAGAGGAGGTTCAGAGTCACGTTCCTTGGTTACTCGCAGTACTGCCATATGTCATGGAGTGGAGCTTTAGCTTAACTTGTAAGCTTCTTCTGACCGATGTCTGGCTCGTGCTTGGACCACGCGAACAGCCTACATAAAGGACTCTCTCCTTCAAGAGAAGACTCAGTTGCTTCAACAATGGCCTTGCTTGCCCGATGTTCAGCTCCTGACGACCCTGGAGTTTGCTTGAGACGGCCGACGTTGGCAAATCTTTTTATCCAAAGAAGTTGTAGCAGAAATACCATTGTTCTCGAGACGTCCCGCATTCTAGATGGCGTGGGCGTCAAATTGTGTCTCGGACCTCTGCTTCCTGGGTTAGGGTTGCTTGCCATTCTGACCGAGGAATAGCAAGGCCTGCTGCTGTATTTGCTCTCTCCGGCCAGCTGGGGAGATAGGGAGTCCTGTGCTGGTCTTCATCCCCGGCTCGGGCCAGTAGCAGCTTCGGGCGGTAGCTTCCTTTTGACCAGGAAGTGATTGGCTCTGTCACTGCCTCGCCCGCGCTATTGAGAGCTTGTACCGTAATTTCAGCTTTTTTGCTTCTGTGTATGTAACTATGAAAAGTCTATAATAGGTCTTTATAGCCACATATTTTTATGTGTAGAAGCTTTCTTGTTCCCTTTTGCTTTGTCTCCAGAATAAAGAGGGAACCTTTATAATGGATTTGCCTGACCAGAGGTAATATGGACGTGGAAGGCTTGATCTTTGTCGGGGTATACAACAACAATCCAGAGGTAATATGGACGTGAACTGTTTTCTAGACCGCCGGGATAATTATCATAGAACTGATACGAGAAGAACGACTACTCAGAGGTAATATGGACATGGTAGTCGCTTCCAGGCGTAGAGGAGCAATCCATAGGTAATGTGGACGTGAAGTGCTTCATCTACTTGAGCGAATATAGGAGGGAGAGCGAGAGATCCCATTACCAGAACTCATGGGCACCCTTTTCAGGGGATGTGGGTGCCAATGCTGGTTCTGTCTTCAGACGTTATACTTCTTTAAGAACTTGTCATTGTTGGGCATCATTAGCAAGTCTCCGTTAGGCTTAGCTAGCCGAAAAGCACCGTTGGAGTACACCGTTTCTATGATGAACGGTCCTTCCCACTTGGGCTCGAACTTTCCAGCCGTCTTATGGGTCATCGCCATCGGTCTTCGTACTGCCAAGATGAGGTCTCCCACTTGGTAGGATCTTTCACGGACATTTTTGTTAAAGGCCCCTGAGATGCGATCTTAGTAAAGCTCAATCCTTTGCTGCACGAGTAAGCACTTTTCATCCAATGCTTCTAACTCTTGTAACTGCCTGCACTAATTGTCCTCAACGGTTAATTGATTGGTGATCATGTTAGCAGACAACATCTTCTTAAGGACTTGACCCATGCTGGTATCGGAGTCCCAAGTTGAGGAGTCAGAAGAGTGTGAGTGCCTCATGACTTCTTCTGAATCTTCTGAGGTAGTTGTAGGTGTAACACACCCCAGCCCTCGACGAGTACGTTGGTAGTAGTTTTTAGCTTTTCCCTTTGGAGTGTGAATTCATATGGAAAGATGCCGACCTTTGCCATAATTGAGCCCCTTTGCTATTCAGGTTGTAGCCCATCTTCTGGATAAGGTTTTTGGCCTACACCGTGTAGCTAGAATGTATTTTGCCGCTATCGAGGTCTGGGTCTTCCAGAGCTATTCGCTACGGATGCTCCAATCGACCGAATATGATGGGTTCCTCTTCTTTTCTCCTGGCTAGAACTACGAAGTAGGCACCTCAGGTAGGGACAACCCGACTCACATGGTTGGCAGTTGTCACTTGCGTTTGTAGTTTACACAGTGAATTGTCCAGAAATACTTGGTATTCTAGCATACGCCAGAGTAGTTCGATGACAACTTTCTGTTGATGAAGTGGGATATCTTATCCCGAGGGATTACGTCATTGAAAGAGTAGGCCTCTATATCGGTGCAGACGTAATCTTCTAGCTCTTCGTCAGGGCTAGGGCTGCCACCGGAGGAGGAGGACGCTTCCCTTTCAGCTTGACCATCAAGGGAATGGTGGTCGGATGCTCCTGTGCCTTCATGCTCGGCCTTGGGGACCTCCGAGGTAACTTCATTCGTATAGGCTCCTGGACATCTCTCATCGTCACTGGAGGCAAAGGTGGGGCTTTGCCCCGAAGCTTAACAACAATAGGCGCTGACACCTTGGGAGGCCTCCCATTCAGTCGAACCTTTAAAGGTTCTTCGGCCACTACTGTGCTTTTTGAAGTTGTCACTGCCTTGTCGTCAGCATCATTGTTGTCGTCATCCCAGGGGACTAACTTGTACATACAGTAGGCTTCAAGTCCTCGGAACGGGTCGATATCAGCGAACTCTGTTTTGATAGTCCCGTCGTTGGCCACATATTTTATACATTGATGTAGGGTGGAAGGGACAATCATGTACTCATGGATCCATGGTCGCCCCAGCAGCATGTTGTAATTTATGTCTACATCAATGACAAGCAAGTCACTTCAGTATGAAGGTCGCCGATCTGACATTTCAGGCAAATTTTGCCCAAGGGCTCGCTCTTTCCCGCGTTGAAGCCATTGATTGTTGTATTCGAGGCTATCAACCGATGCATCGGAACCCCTAAAGTTTCAAGCAGGCTTCTTGGGTTAATGCTCAAAGAGGAACCTGGGTCATATGGATGCGATCAACCTTAATGGCACCGACATACCCCGTATAGTACAGGGGACGGCTGTGCCAGTTATTCTTTAGCAGCATGTCTTGCTGGGTGAAAGTGATACTGGGAATCACTTCGACCACGCTATGGAAATGTGGGCAAGCTGTGGGATCCACTTTCGGTGGCTGAACCTGGGTGAGGAAGGACTCGACGTTCTGTAAAGCTTCACTGAGCGCGTCTCGGGTTTCCTTAGAGAGGCGGAGGAGCTCGAAAAGTGATAATCTAGCCGGAGTATTAGCCAGCTGTACTAGAATATCGAAGTTGTAGGACTTAATAGGCCCGATTACCGGATCCTTTCTGAGAGGTTTATCGAAGCGAACCTCCTTCTGTTTCTGCTTGTCTATGGTAGAGGCCCGGGATGGACCCGCCTCTGGTGCCTCAGGGATCTGAGGTGGACCTGCTCCTGATATATCTGGGACATGTTGAGTATTTGGTGGAGAATCCCCTTGGTCTGGAGCCTGTCTCTTCTCTTGCCACTGCGCCTGTAGTGCCCCGTCCCTACATCGTGCCCCGTTCTTCGTCTATGGGGTGCGCAAGAAAGGAATACTATCGCTATCGATTCGGTCGGGACCGATAGGTCGGGATCGATCGAATCGATCGAACGGGAACGGTTGAATTAAGGTCCATTCTCCATTATGGAATGGCTTCTTCGGAACCAAGTCCCATATTCAACGGGTTGCGCCTCAAGGATTGACTCTGCTGCTGAGTCGGGAGAGACCTCCCGTTGCTCTGTTTTTTATGCCGCTTGCGTTGGTTTTGGCCTTGGTTTTCTGAATGCGTTTTCGTGAATGTTTTTGATGGTTTTCTTGGCTTGTATTTCGAACTCGCATTTTCTATCGAGCTTCTTGAATAATACAGTATTCTAAACGGTTGCTTGTGCGATTTCAGGTGATCGCGTAGGCAACGTCTAGCACGACCAACAAGTTCTCTTGCCTCAAGCAAACTCAAGGTGAGTGGCTGACCTTTCTCTTCTCGACCCCTTCTTAGTTCAATCGATAATAGTGTTGCGGAAGATATGATAAATGCATAGGCACGGGCACTCTGTAAGTTGTAGTAATGCATTAACAAAGAATGACTCAAGTAAAGTGTGGATTCTACCTGAGTAAACTAAATAAGTCTAACCCGGTCATTGGACAAACTTGTCGACAAGGTAGAGTTTCCCGTAACGGCAACCTGGGGCCATGGGACCGTTTTGGTCAAGAAAGGAAACACGGTGTATAGCTGTGCTGGATAATAGCAGGGTTAAGCGGGGACTTGCAGCGGGGCTCGCTACTTGCGCTGTAAGGGCCCCAACTAACAAAAGCTATAGAGTCCAGGATGGCTTGTTATGCCAGTGACCAATCACACGTAATATTGCACTTGATATATAAATGATAACAATTAACAGGAAAGAACATGGTAAGTCTCATAGGGCACGACGCGGTCCGCCGCGGGTGAGTTCTAATATTTTCACATTATGCTTGTCATATGCTTGTTGAAATTCATTAGGATGGTTAGAAACATTCACAAACTAAGTTATATAAACTCTTCAACCAAATGAGAGCTTGGAACTTAAATAGCCACGCACCAGTACAATCTGTAATGTATGATCTTGCTCTCCACGCAGGTACCCCGAACCACGATGGGTGTGCACTTAAAGCTCAAGGGCGACATGAACACTTTTGAAGCCTCGTCCGCGTATTGAAGGCTTGTTTCTGAATCCTTTTGAAGACTCGGCACTCAGTACAAAAGAAGAAAAGATGACGACTCGACTTCCCTCGATAACAGGTGGAAAGTGTAATTATTTGCTTGTAAAAAGGGATGTAATGTATGGAACGACTATCTCATCAGCGTTCGTTTATAATCGAGTCATGTTGTAGCCGTGCGGCAATGATTGTAATGGAGTCAATGTAAATGAAGTTTTATTATCAATGAAAAGTCTATTTCTATTTCAAATATGCCAATCAATTTCTCTGCGTACTCTAACTTGATGTTGTGTTTCAGATAACCTTATGACTATGCCTTGTGCGATCGCAACTTAGGTTCGCACGGTATCACGCCCGGGGGACGACTATCGATTCTACGGAATTGGGGCATGACATAATGGTATCAGAGCACGGTTTTACATTCTTTGGCCTCGCGTCTAGAGTTTCAAACCTTTGACCTCGTATCGATGAGATAAGTTGTTCCATACAATGAGTCCATAATAATTTAAGACTGATACGTTTGCCTTCGTATTGCAGAAGTGCCGGAACCCACGGCCGAATAAGAGTAGAGCGCCTCTAGCGGCTCTAGTAGCGTTTGCGGGCCGGAGCTTCTAACAATATCATCGAAAGGATAGCGCATGATGGAGGCACAGCAGAAACAGTCCGAGAACCGACATCAGCAGACAGAGGCACGACATGCCCAGTTCGAAGGTCGCTTCGACGCATAAGCTAAGCTGCAACAAAAGCAACTAGATACTCTGCAGCAGATCGTCCAGACAATTGTGGCCAATGGAAATTCTGCGACTGCGCCTACTGTCCAACCGACGGCACCGAAAAAGTACAACTTTGAAGTGTCAGAATTCAAGAAAGCGTGTCGCACTTCCTTCAGCAGTACCGAAGGCCCTTCTATGGCAATCGACTGGTTAGAAGAGCTGGAAGATCACCTCGAGCTCCTCGGCATTGAAGAATCAAAGCAAGTCACCTGTGCACAACTTCAACTACGGTTGAATGCGCACGACTGGTGGGCCGTGCACAAGCGAGCGATCCGATGCGACAACAACACAGTGCCGATCTCTTAGGCCACGTTCCGCAATGCTTTTGAAGTCGTTCCGTCAGCCGTTCGTCAAGCGAAAGAAAATGAGTTCATACAGTTGAGGCAAGGGAACCGGACAGTAGAACAGTGTGCCACAGAATTCAACAAGTTGTCCAAATTTGCTGGTGCATTTCTTCCCACAGAGGAGTGCCGTGTGCAACGGTTCGAAGTGGCTCTGCGACGCTCTATCGGTGCGCATATAGGTATTTTGGAGTACAAGACTACGGGCGAGGCTCTGAATCACGCTCTCCGCCTTGAGAGCGAATACACTTCCGTTGCTACCGACGTTGCGTACCACTCCAATCACAAACATCCTAGCTATACGGGAGGTAACAATCACGCGTCAAAGCGTCCAAACAATGGCAGCTATAGAGGAAAGAACCCATTACCTCGAAGCACCAAGTGCAACTGTCTCAGAATCGATGCCAACAACTGCTTCGCCTTCGAGGAAGCATGTTTCATTTGTGGAGAAAGGGGCCACCGAGCTCGAAACTGCATGACCCGAAGACCAAATCATCCCAACGCACCACCACAACAACACCGTTAAAAGAACCGAGGACAGGCGCCCCAACCTCCTCATCCCACTCAACCCAATAATCAAGACCGACGTCCTAATGCTCAAGGGCGCGTCTTCGCCCTGACTCGAGACGAGGCGTTCGCTTTCGACACTATTGTGATAGGTATATTGAATTTAAATAATGTACCTGCTCGTGTGTTATTTGATTAAGGCGCTTCGCATACTTTCATATCGGCGGACTTCGCCCGAGCACAAATTTCCTATAATATCGTTAGACCTCGATCTTAGCGTAAGTATGCCTTCGGGCGTGCCACTACTCACAAATTTAGCCTTCGGAGGAGGAACCATATGTATTGGGGGTCAAAAGATCGGTCTTGATGCTATAGTTCTAGATATTAAGGACTTCAATATCATACTGGGTATGGATTGGCTCGCTCCTTGCAACGCTACCATCAACTGTGCAGAAAAGAGGGTCACCTTCTGAATACCTGGTGCCCAAATTCTGCTATTCGTGTGGTGAAGCATCGCCGACCTGCATGGTGATCTCGGTAATTTCTGCTCGAAAGCTTCTTCATTCTGGATGCGAAGGCTACTTGGCGTCCGTTTGTGATACGAGACAGGATGGTGCAAACGCGGGTCAGACCGACGTTGTGGCAGAATTTTCAGACGTGTTCCCGGACGAGCTATCCGACATGCCGCCCGATCAAAAAATAGAGTTCACCATCGACACATTCCCTGACACCCGGCCGATCTCGAAAGCTCTGTACAGAATGGCCCCTACATAATTGAAAGAACTGAAGGCACAACTACAGGAATTACTTGACAAAGGGTTCATCCGTCCGAGTGTCTCGCCGTGGGGTGTGCCCGTTCTATTTGTGAAAAGAAAGATAGATCGATGCGACTCTGTATCGACTATCGGGAATTGAATAAGGCCACCGTCCGGAACAAATACCCCCTGCCCCACATCGACAACTTGTTTGACCAGCTCCAAGGTGTAACGGTATTTTCGAAGATTGATCTGCGATCGGGTTATCACCAACTCAAAGTCAAGCCAGATGACGAGCCGAAGTCTACCTTCCGCACTCGCTATGGCCACTACGAGTTCTTGGTAATGTCATTCGGTCTGACAAACGCTCATGCCGTCTTTATGGATCTGATGAATCGGGTGTTTCGTCCGTTCATTGACAAATTCGTAGTAGTCTTCATCGACGACATCCTCGTCTACTCGAAGGAACGAACACAACATGCAGAACACATACGGACGGTACTCCAAACCCTTCTAGAGAATCAGTTGTATGCGAAGAGGAGCAAGTGCGAGTTCTGGCTAAACAGCGTCTTATTTCTCGGGCACATCATCTCCGTCGTGGGCATCTCAGTCGATCTGAAGAAAGTTGAGACAGTTGCTGATTGGAAATAGCCCACATCAGTTAGCGAAATTCGAAGCTTCCTAGGCTTGGCGGGATACTATCGACGCTTCGTAAAGGACTTCGCGAAGATTGCATCGCCATTGACTCGCCTCATCCAGAAAGGAGTCGCATTCGAGTGGTCAGATGACTGTGAAGCTTCCTTCCAAGAGCTCAAACAACGGCTCGTTTTGGCCCCGATACTTGCTCTTCCTGAAGGGACTGAGGGATTTCAAATCTTCAACGATGCTTCTGGCCATGGCTTGGGGTGTGTGCTCATGCAGCGGAATAAGGTGATATTTTGCTTCCCGACAGTTGAAGTCGCACGAGAAGAACTACCCCACGCATGACCTAAAACTAGCGGCGATTGTGTTCGCATTGAAGCTGTGGCGTCACTACCTTTATGGTGTGGCGTGCAGGATTTATACGGACCACGAGAGACTCAAGTATCTCTTCACCCAGAAAGAACTGAATTTGCGGCAGAGGCGTTGGCTTGAACTAATCAAAGACTATGACTTATCAATCGACTATACGCCGGGCAAAGAAAATGTTGTAGCGGATACGCTGAGCCAGAAGTACTTAGCTTCATTATGCATCAACAGTCGACTGCTGCGTGACTTGGAAGGGATGGGCATTGAACTCCAAGTTCGTTTTAGAGACGTAAAGCTGGCGCAACTGCGGCTGGAACCGAGCCTATTGGAGAGGATCAAGTCTGCTCAGAAGGACGACCCGTACCTGGAGAAGATGCTAAAGCTGATATTGACAGGAAAAGTGTCCGACTTTGCAGAGGACGAGTCGGGAGTGTTGCGAGTGAAGGGTCGGCTATGCGTTCCGGATGACGCAGAACTTAGAAAGGAGATAATGTCGGAGGCGCATTATGCAAAATATTCCTTGCATCCTGGTAGCACCCAGATGTATAAGGACCTCCGCGTTGTCTTTTGGTAGCACGGCATGAAGAGGGACGTAGCGCTCTTTGTGTCGAAGTGTATGGCATGTCAGCAAGTGAAAGCCGAGCACCAGCGACCGAGCGGGGAGATGCAGAACCTTGCCATTCTAGAGTGGAAATAGGATCATGTCACTATGGATTTTGTTGTTGGCTTACCGAGGACGCCACGGGGAAATGATATCGTCTAGGTCATCGTCGATCGACTAACCAAGTCAGCGCACTTCATAGCCATTAAAGTTACTTAGAGCATCGACCGCCTTGCTTAGATATACCTTAATGAAATAGTTCGGCTGCACGGGGTCCCAGTATCAATCGTCTCGGATCGGGATGGACGATTTGTAGCATGCTTCTGGAGTAGTCTTCATTCAGCGTTAGAGACCAAGTTGAAGTTTAGCTTAGCTTGTCATCTTCAGACTGACGACCAAATAGAGCAGGTGAACCAGATTCTCGAGGACATGTTACGACTCTGTGCGATTGACTTGAAGTCAAGCTGGGATGTCCATCTACCGTTGGCCGAGTTTACATACAATAACAGCTATCAGTCCAGCATCCAAATGGCGCCGTATGAAGCCTTGTACGGCCGAAAGTGCAGATCGCCCATTTACTGGGATGAAGTCGGGGAACGGCAGATACTTGGCCCGGAACTGGTGGAGCAAACTGTGCAGAAGCTCAAGTTGATACGGAGAGATTGAAGATAGCACAAAGTCGACAAAAGCTATGCCGACACACACGACACCCCCTCGAGTTCTCGGAAGGCGACCATGTATTCCTGAAGGTGACACCCATGCATGGAGTTAACAGATTCGGTGCGAAAGGGAAGTTGAGCCCAAGATTTGTTGGTCCGTTCGAAATATTGAAGCGAGTCGCCCCGGTAGCTTACCAAATCGCCTTGCCGCCTGCATTGTCGGAGGTACATGACGTCTTCCACGTCTCATAATTATGAAAGTACGTACACGATTCGAGCCATGTGGTAGATTTGGGTCAGCTGGATTAGAAGGCGGACTTGTCATATATCGAAGAGCCGGTGCAAATCTTTGAGCACAAAGATAAACTTCTCCGTAATCGGGCTATTCCTCTCATCCGCGTCCTCTGGAGAAACCATTCGGTCGAGGAGTCGACGTGGGAGCTTGAGTCAGAAATAAAGGAAACTTTTCCTTCATTGTTCTCGTAGAGGTAGGTTCTATTCTTAAGTTTCGAGGATAAATTTTTTCTTAGTTGGTTATGGTGTAGTACCCCGTCCCTACATCGTGCCCCATTCTCCGTCCACGGGGTGCGCAAGAAAAGAACACTGTTGCTATCGATTCGGTCGGGACCGATAGGTCGGGATCGATCGAATCGATCGAACGGGAGCGGTTGAATTAAGGTCCATTCCCCATTATGGAATGGCTTCTTCGGAACCAAGTCATATTCAGCGGGTTGCGCCTCAAGGATTGACTCTGCGGTTGAGTCGGAAGAGACCTCCCGTTGCTCTGTTTTTCACGCCGCTTGCGTTGGTTTTGGCCTTGGTTTTCTGAATGTGTTTTCGTGAATTTTCGATAGTTTTCTTGGCTTGCATTTCGAACTCGCATTTTCTATCGAGCTTCTTGAATAATAGTGTTGCAGAAGACATGATAAATGCAAAGGCACGGGCACTCTGTAAGTTGCAGTAATGCATTAACAAAGAATGACTGAAGTAAAGTGTGGATTCTACCTGAGTAAACTAAATAAGTCTAACCCGGTCATTGGACAACTTGTCGACAAGGTAGAGTTTCCCCGTAATGGCAACCCGGGGCCATGGGACCGTTTCGGCCAAGAAAGGAAACACGGTGTATAGCTGTGCTGGATAATATCATGGGTTAAGCGAGGACTTGCAGCGGGGCTCGCTACTTGCGCTGCAAGGGCCCCGGCTAACAAAAGCTATAGAGTCCAGGATGGCTTGTTATGCCAGTGATCAATCACACGTAATATTTCACTTGATATATAAATGATAACAATTGACAGGGAAGAACATCACAAGTCTCATAGGGCGCGGCACGGTCCGCCGCAGGTGAGTTCCAACGTATTTCACATTATGCTTGTCATATGCTTGTTTGAAATTCATTAGGATGGTTAGAAACATTCACAAACTAAGTTATATAAACTCTTCAACCAAATAAGAGCTTGGAACTTAAATAGCCATGCACCAGTACAAAGTGTAATGTACTGATCCTCGCTCTCTACGCAGGTACCCCGAACCACGAAGGGCGTGCCACTTAAAGCTCAAGGCGACGTGAATACTTTTGAAGCCTCGTTCGCGTGTTGAAGGCTTGTTTATGAATCCTTTTGAAGACTCCGCACTCAGTACAAAAGAAGGAAAGATGATGACTCGACTTCCCTCGATAGCAGGTAGAAAGTGTAATTATTTTACTTGTAAAAAGGGATGTAATGTATGGAACGACTATCTCATCAGCGTTCATTTTGTAATCAAGTCATGTTGTAGCCCGTGCGGCAATGATTGTAATAGAGTCAATGTAAATGAAGTTTTATTATCAATGAAAATTCTACTTCTATTTCGAATGTGTCAATCAATTTCTCTGCGTACTCTAACTTGATGTTGTTTTTCGGATAACCTTATGACTATGCCTTATGCGATCGCAACTTAGGTTCGCACGGCATCACGTCCCGGGGGACGACTATCGATTCTACGAAATTAGGACATAACAGCGCCGAACGGGTGGTCACCAAAGCATCATCGGTCGATGTCGAGACCATGCGGCATGCCTTGCTTTTCTTTCCATTAGCAGAAAGGATCGTAGATGTCATCATGTCGGGAACCAAGTCAGGATGTATCCACATGACTTTGCCTCAAGGCGTGGAGAACGGGATGAGCCCTTGAGCGTTATCCCGTGCTGGCGGAAGGTTGACTACTTCCATCGTCGCTTTTGGAATAGGGATGATGCCATCTTGTACCTCTATAGCTAGAAAACTCCCAAACTGGCGACTAACCATGTTGGCTGTGACGGTCTTCTCCTCGTAATCCAACGATATGACGTTGACATTAATGAGGTGCTAAATTTGCCCCTTCAACACATAGCAGTCTTGTCTTGAGTGATGGACGTACTGGTGAAAATGGCAGTACTTGGGATGGTCCACATTTCCTACTTCATCAGGACGCCTGGGTGGCAGGATGGACTGTTTTTCGCTCTTTGTAAGCATCTCGAAGAGCTCCAGCGTATCCTCGTCATTGAAGGAGCAAGTTTCCCTCGGCCTCTGCGCTTCCGCAGACTTAGGGTTCACAGCTGCTGAACCTTTGGAGATGTTGACGGTCATCGCTTGCTTGCCTTTTTCGTCTATAGGGTTGTTGCTGTACGAGCGTCTCCCCTTGTCTTCAGGTGTAGGAAAGTGTAGCCCCAAGAGCTGCGTGTCCTGGGCTTTCCTTTGTGCGGCATCCGTCTCTGTAATAAAAGGCGTCCACTCCATGCAGGGAGAACTGTGCCACAATTTTATAGCGGGCAGTATGTTCTTGCGCAGGAGTCCATAAGCATGGGCTCGGGGATGCCGGATGGTAATCTGAGGGTTGCCTGGTGGAAGCGCTTGATGTATGTTCGGACAGGCTCTTTTTCCCTCTGGACAATTTCCATGAGGGTCGACATGGTCATATCCATGACACCTTCATAAAATCGGTCCACGAACCGAGTCTTCAGGTCTTCAAATGACGAGATGCAGTCGTCCGAAAGACTGCAGAACCACTCATAGGCTACCCCCTGCAGGGCTCCTATGAATATGTTGGACAGGAGGGCGTCATCCTTTGGCAGGTGCCCCGTTACTGAGACAAAGTACCTCAAGTATTATCGGGGAGACCCATTTCCTTTATAAGGTATAAGCGTCTGCAGATTGTATTTGGGAGGATAGACGACGTTATCCCACTCGGCAGGGTATGTCTGCGGGATCCCCATCTTCCAGAGCGTTGCTTGCTTCTCCTTGGCATCATGACGAGCATACAGCTCCTTGATGGCCTGCTGTATCTCGACCGACATTGTGGAGCCTGTAGCCGATGGAGTAGACGAGGATGGTCCTGCCTTACTAGCAGTAGACAACCTGCTGGATTCGTCATTGGTTGGTGGATCACGCACAGGTGTAGAGACAGTGGGGACCATGCTACTCTTGAGGTCAATTATGACCGAGGACAGAGTCTTCATGGTGTCCTTCAGCGTATCCAACTTCGTCTCGAGGACTTTGTTGTTGTCTTCCTCATTGCCGTCGGCTATGAACACAGACCGAGTGTGGGTGACTCGAGGGAGCCGTGGATCCTTCACTTTCTGGCTCAGATGCCAGAGTCTCGCTGCCCTGAGGATATACCATAAGATTGTGATCTTCTTCGGACTTAGTATGGTTGCTACCCCTGGTCTGGTGACTAGCTGCGTCGATGGACATCCGTGTCGTATTGCGACTCGTTAGATTGGTACACAGGGTTGTTGTGCATGGTAGGAGGCTGGCTACCCCCAGTTTTGACAAGGCACCCAATACAGATTTAGAACGAGTGCCTTGGAACTGTATCGGGTACCTTAGCTTACTATTCTCTGACCTCCTTTTTGGTTTAGCATCTGATATGGGAGGATTCTGGGAAGGCTCCTTGAAAGCTCTGGAACCCTGTGCCGCGTAGCATGTGGCGATGCAGGGCTCGTCTTCTCTGTGGCTTACCGACCCCCTATTAGGGCTCTGGCGTGGAGTCGGTGTGGAGTAGAGTCTTTGGAAGACGGAGCACCTGCTCGGCAATGGCGCAGCCATCTGCTAACAACTGCTATTGATGGTAATCTAGGTATAAGAGTGCCTTGATTTAGGCACATCTTGCGCCACAGATTCTTCTTCCGCTTGGGAGAGGGTTGGATCTGTCGTGGCACTCTCATTGTACATGCAGGGAAGCTGCATATAAGCACGTTCAGAGCGGGTTTGGCAATGAAGCCTCATATCGCTC